>NQMI01000064.1:63403-74639 GCA_002270565.1 Stenocarpella maydis
AAACTTAACTATAAGAAAATTAGCCCCTTTAGAATTTTAGAGAAACTCTTAAATACCAACTATAAACTTTTATTACCTTAAGGAATAAGACAATATCTAGTTTTTTATATTTTACTATTAGAACTAGTACTCTAGAATATAAAACTTAAAATATAGATTAAGACTATTAATAAATATAATAAGAAATATAAAGTAAAAATAATTATAAACTTAAAATAATACTAAAAAATAATAGAGTACCTTATTAAATAAAAAGGCTATAATTCAATCGAGAATATATATGAACTAGAGAAGAACCTAATATATTATGAAAATAAACTTAGATAATTCCATACCTAATTCACTATAGGACAACCTTACTTAACGAACTATAAGAATCCACTAGGCCTACTAAATAAACCAAAACACTTTAAATACTAGATAAGCTACTTATAGGTATATTTCCTTTACTACTAATACCTAGTAACTTCAACCAATTAGCATTCTTATCTACAATTATACTCCAATTAAAAACCCCCACCTTACCTGCAGAATACAACCATGCCTCCTACGCTACTATTCTACCAGCCTCCTCTGTAGAGTTATAATATATAACCTTAGCAGATTGCTTAGTAATTCATGTATACTTAGCCTCAACCTCCTCCCTTTCTAAGTAATCCAGCTTATTAATTATCTTAATACTATAATATAATGCTTATACTATTTTCTTAGCTTATAAATAATGCTGCTTATATAACTAACTAACCTTTATATTTGCTAGTATGGCCCCCTCCTTAGCAGCATCTAACTTATCCTTAATCTATAAATAAAGATAGGCAATCTTTTGCATCTAAACTAATGTAAGCTTATATATATTATAGTTCTTATACTTCTAGTAAATATACTTAGAATAATAAGACAAGTCCTCCTTTAAAGTAATATGTTATGAGCCGACACGACGGCACCCTGGGACCTATTTTGAGGACCCAGGCACCCAGGGCAAATGCCACGACACGACCCCACAGGACCCCAACTGCTGAGTCAGCACTGCCTGACGCGGATCCAGGGTTAGGGTTGAGGAGAGTCCCAACCTGGCTTCGGTCGATCAGGACGAAGCCAACGAAGCCATCACCAGTTACGAATAAAGAGTCGGAACATATAAGGATATAGTTATCACTACAGTAGAAAGCTTCCATAGAACAGACTCTTCAGTCATCAATCTAAGTATTCAATCCCAGTATTAAATAGCCTTACAGCTAGTAATTATTATTAAATTAATAATATTGCTTATTAACTTCCTAATAATATATTCCAAATATAAACCTTTAATCTTTTAGGTTTAATGCACTTGGAANCCCTACAGGTTACCTACTGAACCCCATAAAGGTTTAATGTGATCATAACAAGAAGTTGGAATTCTTAGTAGGTGTATAATTAAGAGTTGAGAGAAAAAACACTAGGAAAATGCTAGTGAATATATTCTAAATAGCTAAAATTACCTCCCTCTTCTTAATTCTTTATTTATTCTACTTAAATCCAGCTAATTCTACCTATTATACCTTTATAATAGCTTTAAATTAAATAAACCTTATATTAAAATAAAGAAGAAAAAAATGCTCTCTATTTTATTATAAGCTTTATTTAATATGAAGCTATTATGGAGGTGTGGTGGGTGGAATTAGCTGGATTTGAGGAGACTTGGAAATCCAGATGTGGTGTGTTATGTGCGCGCACTTCGTGGTTTTGATACTCTTGCTTGCAAGTCAGAATAGTCTAGGGCTGGCAATTAAGCTAGCGGCCCACGGTCTGTTTTATTTTAAATTGTAGCCCTCACCCGAGACGGCAAACTTCAGAATGAAATCACACTGCACCTGGCTCATTTCATTAACTGCCCGGTCTTGGGGAACATAGCATGTGTAGTATATTGGACTGGAAGCCATCAGCTGTAGGCAGGTACATATTGTCGCTGTTGCTTGTAGAACTCATGTTGCCAAGCAATTAGTTATAAGACTGTGGACAACGGACATCGAAAATGACCTGTCAGATCAACTAATGGCTGGTGCATTTTCACCACTCAACGAAGCCTTCCATCTGCGTTCCTCATAGTTGAATGGGCCAAATCGCTGGTGATGCTCCACTTACACTAGGTGCTGTGGTGGCGAATCTGCCGACAGTATACTCCGTACATTGAATAGCTGAGGCTCCCTAGGAACCAACCCCGCACCGGAATCGGAACAGACTCTTGTCACAATACGGAGACTACGTGCCTATGGCAAATGGCGTCGCTTTTGCACGAATAGAGCAGTGGCTTGTTCGTGACAACTCTCAACGGGCTGAAAGGGCAAGAGGGAGCCAGTAGGATATCTGATTCATACGCGCACAAATCCAAACACCCACCTATGATCACAATGAGCACCGAGAGTAAAACGATACTCATCACTGGAGCGGCAGGCTTCATCGGCCAGCGCCTCACGGCTGCTCTCCTCGCCAAATACCCCGAATACCGGGTCGTCATCACAGACATCGTCGTCCCACGCATCCCACCAGAGACCCAGAATGCAGACAGAGCAGCCCCCATCCAAGCTGACTTGAGCGACCCGGCCTCACTGGCAAGCCTGGTAGCCGCATCGCAGCCCCTCGAGGCCGTCTTCGTCTTCCACGGCATCATGTCCTCTGGCTCTGAGGCCGACCCGGCACTGAGCCTCAAGGTAAACCTCGATGCGACGCGCGCGTTGCTTCTCAAACTCTCGGACACAAATAGGGGCGTCCGCGTCATCTACGCGTCCAGCCAGGCCGTGTACGGCTCGCCGCTGCCCGATGTCATCACCGACTCCGTAACGCCGACACCTGCAGGAGTCTACGGGACGCACAAGCTCATGACTGAGACGTTCATCAACGATTTGCACCGCCGCGGACTCATTGACGCCTTTTCGCTTCGCTTCCCTACAGTCTCTGTCCGCGCGGGCAAACCGACGCAGGCCGCGAGCTCGTTCCTCTCGGGCATCATCCGCGAGCCAATGAACGACCAAGAGTGCACTGTGCCCATCAAGGACAGGAGCTACAGGGCCGTGCTGTCCGGACCTCGGACCCTGGTCGAGAACCTGCTGCGTGTCCTGGAGCTGCCGAGTGATGCCTTGCCGCCTCACATCCGCTGGATGAATTTCCCTGGCATCTCGGTCACTGTGCAGGAGCTGTTGGACTCGCTGGCAAAGGTTGGTGGGCAAGACCGCCTCAAGTACATCAAAGAGGAGACGGACACCGATTTGGAGAGAATGCTGAGGAGCTGGCCCTTGAGGGTCGACGATTCGACCGCTGTCAGCCTAGGCCTCAAGCGAGATGAGAGTGCAGAGAGCCTAGTCAGAGAATACGCAGAGTCAATTGGGAAGCAGTAACATGACAAAATCAGCGTGCTTGGGCAGAATATGTACATGTGGGACCCGTTAAATATACCGTCATGTAAGCAGCGTTGCATGTTAGCCTCGATTCCACTCACAGGCACTGAGAGTAATAAGAATTGGCAGCCTTGCAGGTTCCAGAAGAGCAACAAGTCGCGCCAGACCACCCCTGACCACCGCACTGGCCGTAGAGAGCGGCACAGTTTGTCCCGCCCCCCGGGGCGGTTGGTGACGTTGATGGGGCAGAAGTCGTGCTGCCAGGAGAACCGCCACCACCACCGCTGCTGCTGAGCTTGCTCTTGACAAAAGCAAGGGCTTGAGACCCATACACGGAACCATAGTTGTTGTGTGTGGCCGCGTCGTTGCCATTGCAGCAGTAAGGGTCAGGGCCGTCGCAGTAGCTCTGAACCTTGGAGGCCGACGGGCATTGGAAACTGGAAGGGCGTGCGTCGAACTATCAGAACAGTTAGTGTGTTGTTTCTGGAAGCAAGATGTCGGTTGACAGAAGTGACACACCCCCCCGGCCCTGCAGGACCCGACACCGTACGAAAGACCGTACGCATATGTAGGGGCCCCCATCAAAATTGCTGCTTTGACCTGCCCGACGGCACTAGCAGAAAATTGGACCGCAGTATTCGTGTATCCTTGGTTCGGGTCTCCACCGCCACAGAAGGCCACATCAAAGATTTCGGCACCCTGCGTGGTCGTTGTAAGCATATCTCTAAGGATGGCGGCGGCAGAGGCAGCTCACCTGAGAATAACCAGCCAGCACAATCTGGGTATTGGGGCACCGTGTGTTGAAGCTGTTGACCGCGCTCGCAGCCGCCGCGATACCCTGCTGGACAGAGCTAGAGTAGCTGGCCCCGCCGCATGAGGCTTGCCCACCGCAGGCAGGATATTGGATAGCCTCCGCCGTGCTTCCAGGGTAGGCCGAGAGGATTGCGTTTACAACGGAAGCCGAGCTACCATAGCCCGGACTCGCCGTGGTCTCGCGTGCCCCGAAGATGTGGATGCTCGGACATGACTGACGTTCTTCGAGGTGTCCCTCGCCCTCGGTCGGCGAAGCACCGATCAAAATGCCATAGCTTGTCAGCAAAATGGAGGCGGTCTTGGGATTGGGCCACATCGTGATGATTCGATTGGAAGGGGGGGGGGGCTTTATGGTTGCCTTCGGACGATGGACCGTCACGCCAGCAGGTCCCCATGGGATTGTTGGGTACTATATATCCTCGACAGGATTGCTGCGGCCTGCATTGCTTTTTTGTGGTATCCCGTCAATATCGACCGGGGTCCGAACCATTGGTCCGTATAAGCCCTGATGCTGACAACCGAAATCAAAACTTGGACTTGAGGAGCAGCTGACTCCAAAAGTGTCCAGCTGCTCGCTTTAGTGACTTGGTGGAGCTACATATCACCACAGCCTTGTTCATGCTTCCATTGAACCGAGAGACATGAGCCTGAATCTCAGGCACGCCTCTAGCATCCTGGAACAGTGCAACAGAAGTCACAAACCTGTGTGTCCGCCAGGAATCTACATGCTCTATCGGTTCAGGCGAACAAGCTTGATTGAGGTGTATGCCCGTGAAGAATATTAGGTGGCTTTCAGTGAAGTTCGCTCTTGATCCTGCTCGAAAAAGAGATGCGGGAGGGAAACGTATGATTTACAATTAGGCTCAATTCTACAGATCAATCCTGGCCCGCGGATATGGCTCCCTCCGACTGCTAAGTATGGACTGTTCAATCTTCGAGTTTCCGGCCTGGATTTAGACCTCCAAGCCAAAAGAACGGTCGCAATCACGGTCCTTCAAAGTTTTCGGCATCTGGAGACTCTCATCCTATCAAGCCTGTGTATTTAGGTAGTAACTGCAACTTGGCCATCTCAATTCTCCGGCTAAATACGGGTAAATATACATAACGGTAGGACGGGGTGTCCGGATGCGGTCTCTGCCCGTGCTGTCCCCCAACAGGCCAAAGGAACCATGTGGTTAGGGAAACCAAATTCAAATGACACTGTTAAAAAATCCCCTTATGAGAGAAGCGACCACGCCCGCCACACCACACACCACATGAGTGGGTCTTCATTGGAAATATAGTTACTTAGATGTTCACAAAAACCCAAAAAGGCTGTCTGCCCCATGAATCGAACATGGGTTTCTTCGGCCACAACGAAGTGTACTAACCACTATACTAGGCAGACCTGACAAACTACTAAAAAATGGAAGTCTATGACCCAACGACCCAAATAAGAAAATTTCATTCAATATTGTTGGCTGGGTCACGTATTGCATTATGAGTGGTGGTTGACGGTTCTGATATTCGATGGTTGCTAAGAGTAGGTAGGTATGTAGGTGTTGCCAGCTGTGGTCTTAAATAGGTAGAAGCCATGGGCTTAGTCAGCCCCTTACTACTGTCACTACTGGCCATTCACCTACTATGGTGACTACTGCTGGGAACCAGCCGTATTCACTTATTCAGCGGAGCGGGACGTGTATCGAGCATGCAAAGCATGCAAGATATGCGGCCCGCGTAGCGTTCTTACCCAGCGTAATTACCCGAAAGTTATCTGAGTCTGAATTGGTCCGTTGAGAATCCTTGAGTCTTGATTGGTTAATGATGATGTACCTCTGAAAGTATTTAGCTGAGAGGAAATTGTTAAAAAGACATGTCGTTGAAAATCGTGGTCCGTTGTTAAAGAGGAAGGCGCGGGCCGGAAGGGGGCGTGGGCCGGAAGGGGGCGTGGTGAGGCGCCGCAGGCTTAGTGCTGCAGGCAGGGGGTCCTAGGGGGGAACCCCCTAGAAACAATAAAAGGATGCCTTCAGAACAGACTGAATCTATTACTAAGTTGCTTTAAAATAGTTAATTCGTATCATTTAGCAGTTTCTATAGTGTTGATGATGAAGAGGCGTGGTTGATATGGAGTGTGCTTGGGTTGCTTAGTTAGCTAGGGGCTGTAGCTGCTAGTGCCTGCTGCAGACGGTTTGCTTCCTGCATACTACTATTCCTACTAATGTTAACCATTAATATTAACTTTTTTCCTCTAACCTATATCTAATTCTATCCTTATTAACTGATTCCTATTATTAGAAGTGATTCCCATTACTAACATATCCTCCTGCAGTCTTTACAGCTATGCTTAGTATATCGGCTGCTGCTAGCCCTCCTCCTCCCAACCCGCCGGGCGGTAGTGAGGACCCTTTCAAACCCTATAAACGCAATGCTCGTAATAACAGCGAGATCTACAACTATAAGATTGAGGGCGTTGCCAAGCAGTATTATAGCTGCCAGAACATTAAATCCCTTATGTAGTTTGCCCTAAAGCGCGGCAAGCAGCTGGTAAAGAACTGCTTTGCCTATCAGTCTGCCCACTAGGCTATAAAGGCAAGACCCCCTATCCTTATCTATAGAAATTTCTGCTAAACACTCTATAATCCCAAGGATCTACTATTTAGTGGGCCCTTTTTGCCCTCTCTCTGCCTTATTATTAAGTAGCTATAGAATTAATATCCCCTCCTAAGGGTGCTAACCCTGCTAAACACTAAGAGTCCCGGCACCCGGCTTGTCTTCAGCCCTATCGCCTAGCACCCAGTCTCACCATACAACCCAGTTAGCATAAGGAGCCTGCTACTTCTAGGTATCATTTACTTGCCTGAGCCACGCAGGAAGTTATTAAAGTTACCCTGCTATTAAGCCAACCTGCTGATAGCGAGGTTAAGATGGAGTTCCTAATCAGGCAGCCAAAGTATAGTTACAGCACTTTACTAACCCATAGCCAATATTCCTACCGCAGGTTAATCCTCCCAAGCCGAGGCATATCAGGTTCTAGCGTTAATCATAATAGGCCTACTTCTTAAATCTTTAAAGGCCAGACTAGCATTCATCATAGGCTCTTTAAGCTATTCCACCATTATAAATGTGTTAAAGGATATACTAATGCCAAGCAGCGTACTCATAATCATCATCTTGCTAAGTAGCGTAAGTACTAGCACTAGCGTCACTATAGTGAGATCCTAGACCCTATATAACCAACCCAGGCCTTCCTTAGCCAGCAGCAAGCTGCTATGGGTATTCCAGGTGGTGATGATAATAGCGACTGGTTTAAGTGTTCGACCTGTGGCATTTGCCGCTACCCTTAGCTATAAAGTAGCACTCACCTGGAGATCTGCATCTACTATAATGACATCAACAATAAAGAGCAGCCAACCCCCTAGGACAACTAATTCTACAGATTAGGGGTTTTAAAGCAGCAGACATCCAGTTAATAAATAATAATTCATACTTTCCTTTAACCAGCATATACTACTATTGTTCTTACTTACTATTCTTTTTTAATGAGTATTTAGCTTGGTTTCTGAGTATTTCTGTAATAATCAAAGGGTTTCCGAGTACATTAAACCTGAAAGATCAAGGGTTTATATTCGGAATACGTTATTAGGCGGTTATTGAGCAATATTATTGACTAATAATAATCACTAGCTATAAGGCTATCTAATATTGAGATTAAATACTTAGATTAATAACTAAAGAGTCTATCCTATAAAAGCTATCTAATGCGGTAATAACTATATCTTTATATATTCTGACTCTTCATCCGTTATCAATAGTATCGATAATAATCCTATTAATTAAGTGTTGCTTGATGGAATCAACACCGATTCCATTAATCATAGTGAGTCCCTAACCCTAACCCTAATAAGGTAGTATCGCTGATCAGATTAGGCGGGGCGCTCCTTTTAGGGGTTACTTCCAACCTGCAGGGTTGTCTTCTGCAGTAGTCAGCCGCCAATATATATTAGCCCATAATACTATCTCCCTCCTTGCTTTTTTTATCCTTAAAAGTATTCCGTAAGTCATTTTCGCTCATCTGCATTCTCATTTACTCCTTCTTAATTTATTATATTAGGTAAGGTTACTAAGTCTTATCCTGTAAAGTCCTTTTCCATTACTAAGCATAAGGCCGTCCTTCTTTTTACTATTACCTTAAAGGGTAGCATTATTTCTATACCTTATTCTTATTATAAAGAATATAATCTGGCTAAGAACTATAAGGTTGCGGATCTAGAATCCATTTGCTATTAGACCTATATTTACCTTAATTTATCCAACTGTAATATCTGAGGTCTCACTCCTGGTTAGTTGAATAAGGTTACCCTAATATATTATTAATTGGAGAAAGAGCTGGAGGCTGTAGAGGAGGAGGCCTAACGGCTAAACGCGAGAATTCTGCGCCTTTGTAAGCAGAAGTAGTTATGGTATGAGGAAATAATATATATGGTTCATTAGGGTATTAATAATATAAAGGAGTTGGAGCGGGTGGAGAAGGAGGAGGCTAAAGTAGAGTGAAGGCGGATTGCTAAGCAGTCTACTAAGGTTGTTTGCTGAAGTTCTACTAAGAAGGCTGGTGGGATAGTAGCGCAAGAGGCATAGTTATATTCTGAGGGTGAAGTAGGAGTTTTTGACTGGAGTTCCCTAATAGGTGATGGTACTAATTGGTCTGAATTTGTGGGTACTAGTAATAAGGGTAGTAAAGGAAATGCGCCTATGGGTGGCTTGTCTTAGTGCCTGATTCTTGTTACTGGGAATGGAACTTGTTTGACCGTTGTCTGACTGGTTCTGGCTTCTAGTTATTCCTATTGTGACTAGTCTCTTATTAGTTATTTTCCCTATTTTAGCTGCAAAGTCTGGGGTTTATTGTGTGGTTTCATTATAATATTGGTTTATTATAGCTTATTATATATAGGGTTTTCAGGCTATATTCCTGGTTTTTAGGATTATTCCGTGGTGGTCTGTGTATAGTACTTTTTGAGTTCATTATGGTAGTGGGTTAAGTTTTAGGCTGGTTCCTATGTGTTTTCACTAGAGTTATAGCCTTTCCACTTAATAAGATACTCCGTTATCCCTTAGTGCTATTTTAAGTCTATAATATTTTCCACTTTATATTCCTTATTATATTCATTAAGTATTTTAATCTATATTTTAAGTTCTATATCCTTAGGTGCTAGTTCTAAGAGTAAGATATAAAAGACTAGGTGTTATTTTATTCCCTTGGGTAGCAAGAGTTTATAGTTAGTATCCGAAAGTTTTCTTGAAATTTCAAAGGGGCTGATTTTCTTATAGTTAAGCTTTTCGCTAGGTCGCTTGGTTTTAATATTCCGGCAAAGGAGGTAGACCTTATCTCCCTCCTTAAGAATTAGTCCCTTAATTCTTTTCTAATTTACATATTTTAATACTCATTCTTATATAAAAGAAAGTTCTACTTAAATATCCTTCTGGATTTATCTAATTTATATTGCTTTTTATTCTGCTAATTCCACTAGGGTGTTATCTGGTAGTAATTCATAGTATGCCTATAGTTTATATCTATAGAGTATAAAGAAAGGTAACTGCTTAGTTGTATTAGTAGTTATGCTGTTGTAGGCAAACTGTGCTAATGGTAGCAGTTTAACCTAATTATCCTATAATTAGTTGATATAATATTGGAGGTATTGCTTTATAATCTGATTGATTTATTCCATTTATCTATCTATTTATAGATGTGCTATTATTAAGAGCTTATACTTTACTTTAAGTTGCTTTATTAGTAACTTCTAAAAGTTTTATATAAAGAGCTTATCTTTATTTAAGATAATCTTATATAGCATTCCATAATTACTTATAATAATTCGCAAGAATATATATATGAGTTCTTCTATAGTGCTGGCTTCCTTATATAGTATGAAGTATATATACTTGCTTAGTCTACAAACCACTACCAGAATACTATCATAACATACTCCAGTTAAGGGTTCTTATAAGAGAGGTAACTTAATAATAAAGTCTAGGCTAATGGATAACCATATAGCTATAGGTACTGGCAGGGGTTTCAATAGTCCATATGGTTTATATCTAGAGGCCTTGTTTTTATTGCAGGAGTTGCATTTGCTAATAATATCTTAAACCTTCCTCCTAAGGTTAGGGATCTAGTAATTCCGCTAAATCCTTTTAATTATTACTATAACACCTTAGTGGCTATATGCTGGTGCTTCATATATTTCTATAATTAACTCATCTTATTCTTTTAGATTAGCAGGGGTTTTCCTGGTTTAGAAGTTAACCCTAATTATAGCATTAAGCTTGCAGTTAAGAATAAGGCTTCTATCTTCTTGGGTCCTAAACACTATCCATTCCATAGGTAAATCCTTATCCTAATGGTCAGGTCTTTAACTTAGCGCATCTGCCCTTACATTTTTAACTCTATCTATATGGATGACCTTAATGTTAAGTTAAAATAAGAACTCTATATATCTGACTTATCATTTATTAAGAGTTTTAGTCATTATAAAGGTTATAAGGTTCTTATAATCTATATAGAGTTTAATCTGCTTTTTGGCTCCTATAAGGTAGTACTACTATTCCTAGAATGCATATACTATAGCTATGAATTCTTTATCTGGTATAGCATATCGGATTTCTAATCCGTTAAACTTCTTACTAAAGTTTATTATAATATATATCCTCCCTTAGTTATCTTTTTGAGTAAGTTCTCCACCCGCAACGTCATCTAAGGCATCTATATGGATTTTAAATTCCTTCTCTGGGTCAGCTTCCTTAAGTATAGGGTTTTCCATAACCTTATCCTTAAGTATCTAGAAAGCTTATTATTCAATATCTATTTATCTAAAGGCATAATCCTTCTTAATAAGGTCTATTAATAATTTCACAATGTTGCTATACTATATAATAAACTATTAATAGAAGTTGGTATATCTAAGGAATGCCCTAATATCCTTAATGTTTATAGGTGTTAAACGGAACCGCTCAGCAGGGCGTTGGCACTTCCTGCAAGGAGTTACCCTAGACTTCTTGTAAGGAGTTACCCTAGACTT
>NQMI01000064.1:74650-152332 GCA_002270565.1 Stenocarpella maydis
TTTATATTTAGAATATATTATTAGACAGTAGTTAAGCAATATTATTAACTAATAATAATTACTAGCTATAAGGCTATTCAATACTAGGATTGAATACTTAGATTAACGACTAAAGAGTCTATTCTATAAAAGCTATCTACTAAGTGATAACCATATCCTTATATGTTCCTACTCTTTATCTGTCTTTAGTGATGGACCGCATGGACCGTCCATCGACTTGTACGGTCCAGCCTTGTAGTCGCCTGGACCGCTCGTCGGTCCCGTCGGTCCACCCTAGTTGGTGGGTTCTTGACCCTAACCCTGGGTCTTTGGTAGGCAGTGCTGACTTAGCAGTTGGGGTCCTGCGGGGTCGTGTCGTGGCACTTGCCCTGGGTGCCTGGGTCCTCAAAATGGGTCCTCAGGGTGCCATCGTGTGGGCTCATAACATAATTATTATAGCAATTTGTAATTAAAGTTGGGAATAGTGGCATTATGGGTTGCCTGAGGGTTTGAAATGGGGTCTGATGATGTTATTTAATCCGTAGCACTTAAACATTAGATGGATAGCTCCTAGGGCCCCAGTAGGGGCTTTCCACCTAGTATTATTCAGCGGAGCGGGACGTGTATCGAGCATGCGAAGCGTGCGAGATATGCGGCCCGCGTAGCGTTCTTACCCAGCGTAATCACCCGAAAGTTATCTGAGTCTGGATTGGTCTGTTCAGAATCCTCGAGTCTGGATTGGTCAATGACGATGTACCTCTGAAAGTATTTAGCCGAGAGGAAATTGTTAAGAAGACATGTCGTTGAAAATCGTGGTCCGTTGTTGAAGAGGAAGGCGCGGGCCGGAAGGGGGCGTGGGCCGGAAGGGGGCGTGGTGAGGCGCCGCAGGCTCAGCGCCGCAGGCAGGGGGTCCTAGGGGGTTCCCCCCTAGAAACAACAAGAGGACGCCTTCAGAACAGACTGAATCTATCACCAAGTTGCTTTAAAACAGTCAATTCATATCGTTTAGCGGTTTCTATGGTGTTGATAATGAAGAAGCGTGGTTGATATTGGGCGTGGAGCGTGCTTGGGTTGCTTAGTCAGCCAGGGGCTGCAGAGGCACGGGGATAAGCAGAACGCTACGCCGCAAGCGGAGTGGGCCAGCATATCTCGCACGCTTCGCGTGCGAGATACACGTCCCGCTCCGCTGATCCCTGGGCCGTTGGGTGTGCGAGTTGACGATTGGCGAGTTGACGATTGCTTCGGGCTGGCAATAGAATGTAGATACTAGGGCTGACAATTGAGCCAGCGGCCCCAAGGTCTATTTTAGGAGAGAAGTTTGAAGTTATGGATAGTTGTGGTTGATGCGTTTTATTTGGATGGGGACGCGATTCGTGTAAGACTTTTTGAGGCCCACTGTAGCTTCTTCAGCTTGACTGGAGTGATGGGCCAGAACAGAGCTCGAATTCTTATCCGCACCCCAGAGGTTTCCGGAGAGACGATGGACTTCGAATCGCATGTAGAGTTGAGCTGGACTTGACGTGGCCAAATGTAGGGTGGGGCGTTTACATGGTCCGTGTGCACACCCCGTCTACTTAAGTAAACATGCGCGTTTCCAGCACCACGAGATTTCTGCTTCCCGCTTGCCCCTCATCTCCGACGCTGCATCTCGCATCGAGCGTCAGTTGCCGCGATGGATTCCCACAGCCGCCGCCCACGGCATCTCATCGAGGTTCTCCCGCTGGGCTACCTTTTCGTTGTGCCTGTTCTTCTCGCCATGGGCACGGTGATCGCTCACTTCGTCCTCAGCGATGTCGACATTGTCATGCTGTACTCGCAGTGCCACGCGCGCTCGCGCGTGCCCTGGCTCTCCCACATTCCCGTCATGGGTGCGCCATCGTGCTTCCTCGTCAGCTTCTTCCACGAGGCGCTGGCTCCCGTCCGGGCCGCTGCGACCATGGGTGTCGTCCTCGCCTTCCTGGGCGGGCTGCTTACCGTCAGCCTGGTCGAGGCCGCGCGCGTGTGCAACGCCCCGAACCGGCTCATCCGTTCTCCCACGCTGCCCTGGATGGTGTTCAACCTCATCGGGGGCGCCGTAATATGGGAGCTCGTTGTCGTGCCTGCCTTCCTGAAGCGCGCCAAGGAGGGCATCGTTGCCCGTGGGGCCGGTCGAGATGCGCCCTCCGAACCCACGGACCCGGATTTTGGCGAGGCGATGCGCCATCTGGACAACGCCGTCCAGGTTACGGCCATCCCTCTGGCGGTAGCCCTCGGCTACTTCCTCCCATCCGGGGCCATGCTTGCCTTCAACCACCCCATTGCCGTCCTCGCCTGGCTTTTCTACCCGGTCTGGGTCTCACTCATCCGCCAGGCGGTCCGCCACCTCGTCACGAAACTGAGCAAGGGCCAAATTGAAACCCTCCACCTTGAGTCCCGGCGCGTGGCTCTGCTTGTGGTCTACGCGCTTCCCGTCCTCGCCTCGGTTGCGGCGCACGCCACCCTCCTCTGGAGCTTGCTGGGCAAGGACGACCGCAAGGAAATGGCCAGAGCGACTACCAAACTCATCGAGATCGATGCGGTTCTCATTGGCTTCACGATCCTGTATTGGCTTCTGGTGGAGGCAGGGTGGAAGGTGGCTCTTTCCATGATCTTGGCTTCGGTGGCCCTGGGACCCGGCGCCGGGATTTGCGCCGCATGGGTATATCGGGAACATCAGATTAATGCCGGCCGCCTTGTCACCTGTGTCGCAGTTGGTTCACGAGAGCCTTCAGATGCTTCGGAGGAGACACCTTTACTCCGGTGACCCCGTACTTCTTGACTTGGTAGGCAACATCTGAAATTTATTGATTCACGGCGGCTGATTGTGAACTGGGCTTTGCATCTTGTTGACTCGGTGAACAAAATCTGCATACGCAAAGGCCCATCGACCGTCCCGCGCTGCAAGCGATACATGTCGAATGCAAGGACATCATGAACTTATGTTCTCGGATCCAAACTCAGGTCCATTACAACTCTCGATTTGGGAGGGATTTGGAGCAAACAACTCTGCATGGATGGACACCTTTTGAGAAATTTGGGCTGAAGATGACTGCTGACCTAGGAAATGGTGCCGCCGTGGGCGCATTCCAACAAGCCGAAACAATCGACTCTGTCATGGAAACCAGGACGTCATCGGCATCAGGATACTTGACGGAAGAGGTCAGGGCACGTCCAAACCTCTTGATACTGGCTGACACTGTAGTCAGTAGGCTCGTCCTGGGCAAGTCACAGGATATGACCAGTCAGGCATGCTACAGCAGTGGTGGTTTGCGCGAAAAACGGTGTCATGCGTATAATTCGCGGTGGTGTTGAAGTCGTACTGGCCGCTGGTGCTCTTCAAACTTAACAGATCCTCGAGCTGCCCGGGATCGGAGACAGAGACATATTGACCAAGCAAGGCGTCCCAATCATTATTGAGAATATAAACATCGGATGCAATCTACGGGATCACCTCCCCGTCTGTCAGAGTTAAACACCATTGAGGCAGCCTTGGGAGGGCTCTACTCTGACGAGTATACAGACTCAGTAGGTGCCTAAGCCGAGTAGAGCATGTCCGATACCAGCCCGTCTATACATAATGCTCTTTCAGAACGGACGGACTTTCAAAGCAACTTATTGCATCCATGGATGTTGATGGGGAGATCCATACTTTGAGGTAGCCGGGTCCTCTGGGACACCTGAATTTGCGTACGGCCACTGTACGTTTCTAAAATTTGGACCATAGGAGAACCTCAATTGACTAAAACCCAAGGGACAGTCTGAACAGCCGGCCCAGGGTTTAAGAAATATATCCAAGATAAAGTTGAGTGACAACCCTGGGCAACGAACCCGAAAACACCGAACCCAGCCAATAACTATAGCAAACCCACACTGCTAACTAGAAAAGCGCAGCGCCTTCGAAACTGACACCAAGTCTATACTTCAACAAGCCGATAAACTCAGAGGGGCAGTATGAAAGCTCGCAGTACTCTCTTACTGACACTGACCAGGCTTTCCGGGCCGCTGTTATCCTGCTCCTCACCGGTCTGACGACCACACTTACAAAGAATTGTGATCATCTTCTTGTCGCTTGACCTCGACGGCCTCGGATGCGTCAACTCACACTCGGCGTTGGCTACTACCACAAATTCACAACTGCGACCCGTATCACTGCCGCCCAACGCTTGTTCCGAGGTACCACTCGTGTGATTGCTGCTTTCCTTTTTTCGTGGCCTTGATGTCTCGGTCGGATGGAGATACCGAGAAGCTGATGATTGCTGGCGCGGAAGGCTTGCGAGCGCAACGTTGGTGAAGTCGCTATTCTCCGTATGCCCAGAGTTCCTGTCACCGGTCGTATTTTCCCAGCCTCCTGTCGCTTCTGATTTACTACGATCTTTAGCATTTAGCATATCGAATGGATTTTCGATCTTCCAAAGTCCTGTCTTCCGCCGAGAACCAAGGAGAAAGGATTCGGTATTGCCAGCTACTTGATCCGCCTCGACCTCTAGGTGGCCGACTGTGGGCTCAACAGACCCGAGTTCGGACTCTAGACGCATACGCGGCGATTCGACAGCTAGGCTCTGCCGCTGTTCACTTAGAGACCGCTGTATAATTGTAGTATTCGAATGTAAACTCTGGGAAATATGTCGAGTTGACTCCTCTTTGGCCCCACGGTCCGTTGACGACTTCCTCGCACTGGTGGACCGCTGCCTTGAGGACTTGTGCTTATGCTTGAACGTGGATGAAAGTCTCTTGAGGAGGCCAGATGAGCCAATTCCACCAATTTGCTGATTGTTGCAACCTCCAGACTGGCTTTGCCCCGCGAGCAGCTGCTCTGGGGATCCGTTGGCCGCGGCCGGAGGGCCACGAAGGTTGCTTGGCAGGTGTGATGTTAGACCATCGTAGCCACGCCCTAGGAATTTTTCGCCTGTCGGAAATGAAGTAGCATCACTGCTCCCGTTATTACGGCCTGGAGGAACCGGAGAGGATGAAGTAGGCTTCACCAAGCCCTCGAAGATGCTTATTTTGTCCTTCAGTGGCGAAGGTGGGGGATTAGGCTCGCGACGGAATGCTGCGGGCAGTGGTGAGCAGATAAGGGAGCTCTTTGAGGTTCTAACATCTGGAGAGCTGCTATCTTGCGGGCAACGTAAGGGTTTGACAACTGTGCTGCGGCCTGGACCTTCCTCGCTGGGAGCCGCTGTCTGTCGTTTGTGCACGAAATCAGAGAATCCCCGCTCAAAAGCCTTCTTCATCTCTGTAACCTTGGCCTTTCGCCGTGGCTTTGGCACCGTGGGAACTTCTGGAGGCGTCGGAGGGCTCGGCAGACAGAGCAAAACCCCCTCGTTTTCCTTGTCGACTGAAGCTGCTGTGAGAACCCCATTTCGAGACTGTTGACCCTGGCGCGGCAGGCCAGGGGTGCCTGGGTGATGTTCGGCTGGGTGTTCATCCAGCACACTCATAGGCGGCCCCTTTCTGTTCTCAGTCTTGCTGTCAGCGGAAAGATCCGGCGGTGATCCCCATGCCTGACTAGTTCTGCCGGAGGCTTGGTTTTCCTGACATGTTCCTGGCACGTCGAAGGACTTTCGTAGTCTAGTTACAGAGGTGTGGCCGGTGGTAGTCTCGAGCGATGAGGGTGGATCGATGAAGAACGTGGTCGATTGGACAACGGATGGGACTCTTGAAGGGCGATATTTGGTGGGAAAGCCGTTGTTATCTGTCGAGATCTTCTGGATGGTCGAAGTGACGCTCCATGACTTGGACTTCGGAATATGCGAGGCGGACTGGCCCGAGCTCGAGGTGCCGCAACTGGTGAGTGCAATGCGAGTTTGATAGAATGCTGCAGGCAGGTAAAAGACGTAAGCAAGAGAGGAAGAAATTTCAACAGAGGCGTGTAGTGATACCTTGTGGATGTCTGTTGCTCACATATCGTATAGGACGGTCCGCGTTGACTTGTCGATCAAGGCTGTTGTTGGGCAGAGATGACGCCCAATCTTGAATTGCTGCACCAGAGGCCCAGGTGCTCTTCTCTGCAATTGTGGGGCTCTTTTTGTTGGCGGGGAATTCACTGAGTGGGACTTTTGAAGCTGGATGCGAACCACCAAACCTCTCCTGAGCACCGCCGGGGTTGAGCTGAGCGACAAGGCCGTCACTGCTTCGACGATGCAACTGTGGAGCCAGCACTTGGGTCTGTGGCGTGGACCACAGGCCCTGGCCCGGAGACGCCTTAGTTGTAGACGGGGAGAGTGATGAGTTCATGGCCCACGTCCTCTCCACTTGGACGCCGTAACGTCCTCAGACAACAGGAGAGGCAATCCAGCAAGCCGGTACAGCACATGAATAAAATAAATGCTGCAATAACAAAGAGCAAGACGGTGCTAGAAACGAGGCTAGCCTAATACCAGGAGAGAAAAATAAGATCTGCGAACTCCATCAGCTTGGTCTTAAGGCAGCGCAAGGTCAGACTCGGATGCGATACACGGTAGGAGGGTATTCTAGCAGTGCTGCAATAACAAGTCAAATGTTTCTTCGAGCTGGGATGTCCAAATGTATGATTCAGGCCTTGTAGTTGCTTTGGAGAGGCTGTGTTGTCTCCGGGTGGAGGCAAATCATGCACGGAGCGACAAGGTATACTACATAGTAAACGGCTGGAACGGTAGGAGCGAGTTCTGAGCAAATGGTTTTTGATACTACTTGGAAGGGGAAGGTCCAATGCTGTACTATTCTCAACCATGGCGAGGTCACAGGAGCCAGGGAAAGCTACTTGATCATCCAGGTGAGCAGGTAGGAGCTCGGGCAAAATATTCTATGCATCGCCGTCGTAGACTGACCCCTCAAGGGTCTTTTCCCAACTGATAGTGGTTCCTTTTCCCCATAACTCTTTTCAGCGTCCTTCTAGCCCAAAAGACACAACAGGAGTCAGGCCTACCCGCATGGCATCATTGGGGCAGCTACTACGCGTGCTATTGGAGCTGTTATTTTTGTGCAGCCTACAGCATTGAAATGAGAGGTGTTGGGAATCAGAAGGGAAAAAAACCGGAAATAATATTTGGACTCCAATATCGAAAGCAATCAGTACGAATCTGAAGAGATACCATGTAGACGCCGTTTCATGTTTAGAAAAATTGGTAATTCCGAGCCGTTTTATATTTGAACTAGCTCATCGCCCAAGAAATCCATTTAGCAAACCTGATATCGCCACGCGGGCCTCACCATTTCATTGAGCAGAGTACTTGAACAGTCTCAGTGCTACTCAACTAGAGCCTCTCCTCCGATTGTTCAAACTCGCGGTCCACCTTCACCTTCCCAGTCTGCCGTCCTTTCTCAAGGTCCCCGTCGATCCGTGAAAACTCCATTTCGATCGGGGAAATCACATCAGAACCGCGTGGCTCAGCGTAGCGACCACTTGAGACGGTGTTAACAACGCCTGTCTTGCCTTGGCCGCTCTTGCTGCTCCTAGGGCCTAAGTATACATCATCACCCTTGTTCCAGGTGGGAAGGAGGGGTCTCTTGGCTGAATATGCGGTGTTCTGTCGGTTGTTTCCCGTGGCACTGACGTCGGAGTTGAAAGCACCGGGATCCGCCAGGCGCTGGGCAAGGAGCGTGCCTAGCGGCAGAACGATGATGAGGGACGTATACACCAACGACCCGGTTTCGAAATTAACCCTTTCCGAAACCTGCAAGGCAATGAGCAGAACTGTTTTGGATGCATGTCAGTAAGGTGTCTTAGTGCTATCAGAGGGTCAAGCCTACCTGGAATCAACATGAGCACCCCGTTGGTCATGACCAGCATATCCATCGCCGCAACGCCCTTGGTTCCCGGGAGGAAGCTGCGATTCTGCCACATGTGCATCACAAGCCGGAGGATGAAAATGAAACAGAACCAGCAGATAGACGCGAGCTCGAGGCTGAGAAATGTATACCGTATCCACAGGCGGTTGTAAAGGTAGTCGTACGGATTGAAGTCCGGGAACAACGAGCGGATCTGGTCCGCCTGGGCAGCGAGCATGAACGCGACCTCTGTGAGGGACAGGACGCCCGAGGCGACGAGGATTGGCCACTTGTAGAGTTTAGGCCATAGGCTGACCATGGCCCAAGCCTGGACCATGAGCGCCGCCAGCATGAGGATGTTCTGGGGGATAGTGAACACGATTGCGCAGACGCTGTTTCGAAAGTCCACCTCTGTGACGGAGCTAATATCGCCGCTGTACAGCGGGTAGAAGCGGACCCAGGATGACTCGAAGAAGATGACGGTGAGGATCGTCCGCACCAGGTTGTTGCAGAGGGCGGCGATGTTGATATAGGAACCTAGCCTCCAGAACTTGCTCTTCGGCGTCATGGCGAGAAGAACAATCAACATCATGAGACTGAGACCGAACTCCACCGAGTACGCGATTGTCTTGGCGACGATGTATGCGTTGTTGGCATCGATGGCTGTGAGTGGCACCACCAAGAGCATGCCGTCCGTAGTTGTGAAGGTGACGTTTTGGTTTAGAACGTCGAGCATCCCCAGAGCTGTGTAGTTTAGGCTTGGGTCAGCCGGCATTGCGCTCAATGAAGCCATTTTGGACTCGTGGAGATGTCTGCGCGAAAATAAGGAGAAATATGACACCCTGCCAAACTTGATCGTCAGTAACGGCGCTACCGACCGGCGACGGTAACATCTCCATCTACGGAAGGAGGTTGATTTACCTTGGGGGAGAGTGTGTTTGGACTTTCAGTCACGAAACACAGTTCTGCGTCCAACGAAGAATCTGGGGGATATGTCCCGGGAGAACCTCTCGAATTCTTCTTTCCGGCAGGTGGTAATAAGGAAACTGCAAGAAGGTTGGTAATGAGTATTGTGAATTCGGATCTGGGAAGTCCTGGAGTTGGTGAGCTGAGCAGCGAGCACCTGTGCGAAGATGATATCGAGGAGTCTGTAGTAGGTGCTGATTGCAACCGGATATTAGAAGAAGCCAAGTTCAGGATTTTCTTAGTACTCTGTTGAGCCAGAGGCTGGGAAAGTACCTGATACTATCTGTGCTTTATGAGCGAAGGCGGCAAGAAAAAGGAGTCGCTGTGTTTTGCCCATCACCACAGACAAAGAGAATGAGGCCACTAATATAGTACAATACCAAGTGATTTGGAGTATAATAGGAAAGAATTTCTTGCCTATAATGTAACGGTTGTGATTTGTGAAGAAGTTGCTGGAGAAATAGCCCGCCGTGACTTGTCATTCCGTGTTGGCTGCAGAATGGCATGTCGCTTCGTATTGTGCTTGGGCATCGTTGCGATTGTCCTTCCAAATCTCGACGGGAAGCCACGCCAGAACCTTTGCAAACTGTGTAATCTGAACAACCTGAGAAGTGTAGAAGCCGATATTTGAACCTTTAGACTTGTTGATAATGGCTGGGGTGTTGCATTTGTGACAGCTGTGCTGGCAATTATGCAACCTCGGTACTGCATTATGGATACACCTGACGTTGCCAGGAGCCCTTATGGCGGACCTCTCAAGCCGCCCCCTTATGGATTATTTTCTGAAATGAGGCAGGACTGGATCAACATACGGTCTCTTGTAATGAAATCACATTTTGTCAATCGCACGACTCCTGTAGGACAATCTCCATAGTGTTGCTCATCTGCGCTAGTGTGGTCCCCTGTGAGATAATACCCTTTCAATATTCTACGCAGTGGCTATGATTCTTTGTAGTCTACATTCACCCCTAAATTCCTTGTAGGCCTCTCTGTGGTGGTACTGGCTTACGTCGACCCACATACATCCAGGGGATCAGTTTGTGCCATGAGGTCCACCACTAGCAGGCGGGAACAAAGGAGCAAAAATGATGCATACCCTCTAAGCCACCCGCCCCATGCCTCTAGCCTAGCCGTTTGATGGGTCACTCTCAGCTGACTATGTACCTAGTGCGTGCTGAAAGCTGCCATGATAGGCCTCCAGCGTTCACTCAGTGAACGAGCCTTGGCTCCTCTAGCAGATCAACCTCTTTCGTGGTCAGTTATGACCTCTGCTTGCCTATTATGAAAGTATTCTCGCCATTCAAAGAGGACTTCGATTTCACTGACTCAAACTCAGTGATATCATCCTCGAGCTCCTATGGGGAGACTTGGTGAGGGTCTTACTGTGCACCTCACCAAGATCGAAGTATCTCACTTCCCACCAAGCCCATCACAATCGAGCCAGTATACATCCAAAGGGTTGTTCGCCTACCCAAATCACTCGTCATTGCCATGCATTCCATTTTATTGCTTACTGTCATTCCGCTTCAAATGAACCTCGATACTAACCAGACCCTATAATTTTCTTTTCATATTTGGCAAGGGCGACGCCAGGCACAATTACAACCGTTGATAGCGTTTAAGATCATGTCACTGAAATAGCTGCCTCTGTGTGGATGGCTCCATGAACCCGTGGCATTCAATCTTTATCCTTGGCTGAGGAATAATAATAAGTCAGTCGACGTTGAACTGTACCAGGGACTGGAGGCAGCCAGATTGCCCTGAATGCGTAACCTGGAAGGCCTGCACCGGAAAGAAAAGACACTGTTCAACGGATTCATGCATTTTGGGCCTTGGTGCCTTGGTCGCTCTAAGGCGGTATAGCCTTCGGCTTCATCTTCATGCCAGACATGATGAAGGCTATTTCTGCCGATGATGTGACTGTTTTGTAACCATCTTGGCGTCCTTGGGGCCAGCCATGAAAGAGGTTACCTAGGTATCCGGCACCAGCATCC
Source organism: Stenocarpella maydis (assembly GCA_002270565.1). Taxonomy (NCBI): domain Eukaryota; kingdom Fungi; phylum Ascomycota; class Sordariomycetes; order Diaporthales; family Diaporthaceae; genus Stenocarpella; species Stenocarpella maydis. Next base: position 85,354 of record NQMI01000064.1, read on the forward strand.
GTTCAGTACCCACGATCACCAAAACTTGAGCCCCCGCGCCTCACACCCAGACCTGTCCCAGGCGGCCCGTGGGCACAGGTACCTGTAACACTCCTACGCAATTGTATCAGCGCCTAGGGATCACGGAACGATGCGACACGGTGACTTACAGAATAATGTTGCTTAGTATGACTCAGAGAAGATGGTTTGGGCAGGATCCGGCCCCTATCTCTTGGTCATTGGCAAACCCATGGCCTGGTACGTCGGAGTGGCGAAGTTGGTGTGGGAGGGCGGGGAGGTGTCACCCGCCGGATCAACGCTTGGAGCGTTGTTTTTCTGGTTGAACTCCGCTGTAGTCGCAGACTGGCACTGGCACCACCACGCACTGGTGCAGACACACACAAATGGACTCTCGCAAGCAGTCGGTCCGTTGTAACCCAAACCACCACACTGCCCATACTCGGGAACCGTGGAGCCAGTGGGAACCGGGACCGTCACAGTGGTATAAGATGTAACAGTAGAAGACGGCATGGTGATTGTGGTGGTGGTGAAAGTAAGGCTTGTAGAGGTCGGGATGATGGTTGTGGTCGTGAAACTGGTTGGGTCTGACGCGGTGATCGTGATGATCGTGGTGGTCGTGCAGGTCGTGATGGTCGACAATGGAGCAAGAGCCGGAGCAGCCTCCGCCACGCTGGCCAGCAGGCCGAAGAAGACGTGGAAGAGGCCGAGAATGGCAATGAGGAGCTTCATGATGGGCGGTTCTTTCTCCGAAGTTGGAATTGGACTAGATTTTGGGTGTTTATGGATGGAGGATGTGACCGGAAAGTTGTGGGTGATCTAGAAGGGGGCAGGTGGTCGAAAAGTCAGTTGCAATTGTTCGCTACCGGTCCCAGATGTACTTCTGAAGTGTCGGCCCGGAGGAAGCTTGTCCCTAATGCCTTCTTGCAGAAGAGCTGTTGAAGGTGGTTAGTTCGTGAGACCTAGCTGGCGTTTGCCTGAAAAGCTGCCTCAGACGTAGGTCTATCGTTGCCGATTTTGTTGTGTTTAGCTACGCCAGGGACGAGCTTCGACCGCATGTGGGGACACCTGCCTAGGCATTTTGCTCCTTGTTCCGAATAGGACTGTCTACATTACGGCAGAAATGCATTGGCAATTAGTTCAAATTACTTATGAGATACTTCATTAGGGTTTCCGTAGACATCTGTCATTTCATAGAAAAATGCGTTGAACTGGCAAACGGAAGTTAACTACAGTCCTGTCTACAAGTGTTTAGAGTAGCGCCTCACGCAACAAGTGTACATGAAAGCACACTTTTCAGTGGCGTTTATAGCCTTGAAGCATTTGCAGGCGGTCAAGGGTCTGCTGCTTTTATATCTCGGGTAATAGATTATTTACATGAATCGTCCCTCAGGAAACGCGGCATGGTCTGCTCTAGCTTCGTCGCCCCACTTGTCTGAGGCATCAAAAAACTGCTCCTCGCCATCGCTGTCATCCTCAACACCGAGGCTGTGTTTGTATCTTTCCCCAAACATTTGCAAAAGTTGCACGAGCTTTTCTCTCAATCCAGGAGGCGCACTGATCGTCCTTTCGTCAAATGTATCCAGAGGAGTCCGACCTTTGTTGTCCTTCTGTTCTGGGTCGACCACACACCAAGGGCCAGTCGTGGCGAAGACCGTCATCATGTCTTCATTGGAAACCTCGGCGACGCAGTGAAGAACATTCTTTCCATCGTTATCCTTGGTGCGGATATCGACACCATGTTCTAAAAGGACCTTTACTGTCTTACAGGCGTGGTATACTACTGCGTTCACTGTAACGCTTCTGAGTCAGCACAACTTGATCTTCATGGCAACCACCCGTGAGGTTTGCTTACTGAGCGGAGTAGACCCGTCACGGTCCTGATGGTAAACATCCGCACCCGCGCCGATCAAGAATTGGACCATCTCCGCATGGTTGAAGACACAGGCAAAATCTAGCGGAGTCGCCCTCGCGCTGTCATCACTTTGCTCCCCGTTCACATTAGCTCCCGCGTCCAGCAGCGCGGCAGCAATCTCGATGCGGTTGCGGCCGCCAGGCGCGCCCACCGTGAGGCAGAGGGGTGTCTGCCCGTACGAGTCGGTGGTGTTGAAGTCGGCCCCGGCGGCCAGCAGCACCCTGATGGCTTCCGGGTTCGCGCCGGTGCGGCACGCGAACACGAGGGGGCTCTCCGCCTGGAGGTGCGTCTTGCACTCCAGCTGGGCGCCTGCTTCGAGTAGTTGGGATACTGCTGTTGCGTCGCCTTTGGCTGCTGCCCAGTGGAGGGCCGTCCGCCCCAAGTAATCCAGCTTATCCACGGGGCAGACGTCCAGGCGCAAGAGCTCGCCCAGATCGAGGCACCGGATCCCCAGGACGACCTTGTGCAGAGGCGAAAGCCCAGCCATCTCAATGATTGTGTCCAGAGGTAGCAGTCCTTCCAGGAGGGCTCGATCGGAGCTCGGTATGGCCGGGTCAGTGTAAATCTTTTCCAATGCCATCATAAACCCCGGTGGAGCCACGCTAGAAGGTCCCTCTTGGAAGAGATCCGCCCCTTCCTGGAGCAGAAACCGAACCATGGGAATACTGAAGTGACGGAGAGCGAAACCGATTGGAGTCATTCCCGTATTGAGGACATCTGTGACCGACACTTGTTTTCTCCGTACGGCCTCCTTTGTACTGTCGACATCCCTCCTGCTGATATCTGCGCATTGTCATTAGCAAACCCAAGGCTGCCACGAGTGGGACTGGAATGGACCATAAGGCAGGTAGCTGCGAATAGTCAGAGGCGGATATTGACGTACATCCAAAGATGTTATAGTATCCCCCGGAGAGGTTCGTAGGGATTACCCTACAGACCCTGATGAGGAGCTCAGGGGAGCCAATTCCGTCCGAGAAGGAAGCCGTTATCGCCGCCTGGAATAGCCAAGAGGGAAAGACATAGGTTATCCGGAGCCATCTCGCACGGCGCGATTTACAGGTTGAATCCGTACACGCAGAGGCGCCAGGGTTCGGACCAGTAAAAGACAAAGAAAAGGAGCCGAGGGTCTTCGTGAGGGCAGACAGGTTGAGGCGAGCGACGCTTCGGTTTGAGTGGCAACGACATCGGCACCGCGGACTGCACATTGATGCGCCGGCGGATCTTGGCTGTCCTTGGACAGAGAACCGCCGGATCCCACGCTCATTGGCGGGCGGGCTGTGAGTGATTTTTGAGAATGCGTGATCCAAGTGTTGGAAGTAGGCCTCCTTTTGCCTGCTTCGCTTATAGTGCATGTCGGAAAGAGCAAGCTGATGCAGACTGGGAGATCGCGGCGACTGCAAAGGCTCCTCGGATTCCAACCTTTTCCAAGGCGTGTCCCGTAGTGCTTCCTGGCGCATATACTTGAACACGGGGAACATCTCAGATGAAAGGTACTTCTCATTATCGACGTGATGCTGGATGCTTTTCTCTTCAGGCCGGTCCAAGGCGTCCCGATCGCCTCCGGGCGGTTCTGCGACAACTGACCACGAAGAAAGCGTGAGTTGCTGCGAGTCGTATGGCAAATAGACATTATGACGTTGTGAATGTTCATCGGGGTAGGTTTCTATTAACTTAACGCTATAGTATTCAAGGAGAAGAGTCAGGGTTTCTGAAGGCTTTGTGGAACAACGGCTCTGGCAACGCTGGGTGACACTCACGTATTAAGGACGACGAGTTTGGACAGTAATGAGAGGCGGCGCTCTCTGAGATGCCGGGAAACAAGACTAATCCGCTCCTTGGAGGGCCTCCTAGACCGTCTCTCGGCAATGAGTTCTGAACTTGAGTGTGGGTTCGGGTCGTTCGGGCTTCCATCCCCGATGCCAGAGCATATTTCCCGAGCATCATCCAAGGTCTTCAGGACCGCCCGCATATCCCGGTACACAGCTTTGAGAATGTCGAGCTTCTCTTTCGGTGTCCCCGAGAACGTTTTGAAGCGAAGCTGGCTGACATCCTCCAAGACCCTGGAGAGCTCGATAAGCTCATCGTGGACCAGATGAAGGTCCGAACCATCCATCAGCGCGGATGTGCGCCGCTTGAGGCCTATGATGGTGTGCAGTGCGACGCCTGCTGCGCGCTCTACGTCGTGAAGCGCGCCGTCCATGATTCGGCATCCTTATCGGTGGGCTGCTGGTGAGGGAGCCTGTCTGAAGACGCCGGGCGGTCGCATCGAATCGACCGGTACGGGGCTCCCGAGTGAGATGCAGAAGTCATATGAATTGATGGAGAAACGGACACCGCACTTCACAAATAGCCCCACCCGGCGCCATGGGGGCCAGGTTGACTTGCCCTTCACTAGTAGTAGCGCGTACGCAGCGTCGCAGCGGATGCTACTAAATTAAGAAGCTTCGACGCAAGTGGTCAACGGCTGTTAGCAGGTATCTGACAGTGTTATCTGGAGCTTGGTATGACACCCATACACAAGCTGAATCCATCATATGGTGACATTGCATTGGGTCTGTGCAGATGAGAAAAAACAGCCTCGAACAGCTCAACCGGCACGGAGGAGCCAAGATCTCGGTATTGCTGGAGCAGTTCAACGTACATACTAGGTGCTGCAGCCAAATGCGTCTGCCTGAAGCCCATTTCCATACACCGTGCCTTGTGGCTCGCAAGTACCTTAGGTAGGTTGATAGATCACTACGATCTTTGACTGTGGGTTGAAGTATTCAAGACCTCTGAGGAGGTCCCGCAAACCAGGGAACACACCGGATCTCGTCTCAATTAGGAAAAAAACCTCTGACTGGCTGGACGTACCAACCCCTAACCCTTAAAAATCAGAGGGGGAGCGGAGGGGGTTCGCCAGAGTGAAGAGTTATTGATATCTCCAGTGGAAGCATTGGGAGCTGCATCCATGAGAATGACTGCTACATGGATTACCATATATAAATAGCAGCACGGTGAGGCTGGTTTGGGACGCAACCAAATTCCGAGCAGTCTAACTCGTGCGCTGCCGACCGAGTGAGCTGCTTTAGTAAACGGTCGCCCGTCCACCGCAGTGGCACCTCCAAAGGCTCACTTCTTGCGTGTTAGAATAAAAGAGAACCCCAATAGATCACCACAACTGCACAGGACGTTGCACGACATGCTGTCGATCAACGCAGGTCCAGCACGTCAGGCGCACTGACGCTACGGCGCCGATCCTTATTCAGTGTTACCTTCATCTCTGATTTCAGAACATAGTACAAGGCTACAAAGCGCACTTCTCAAGAGGAACTGATAGTAATCAGCAAAACAGCCAAAGCTCGAGCCATCCGAAACTATCTTTTGGGGGCTGGTGTAGCCACATGCCATGGGTTTATGCATTGCATGGTTCACTGACAGATTGAGGAGCACAAGGGGGAGCAGATAGTTCACCTAGGCGGGCTACAAGTTTATTCTGCTGTCCTCCTTGTTCTAGACGGATCTCGGCGTCGGTCTTGTAGAACCGGCAGACGATGAGTTCTTTGTGGTTCCAGGAGAAGGCCCGCGGTTTGTTGCTGGCTAGGGTGGTCTCCCTTAGTTTCTCCAGCTCGAGGGTCTTTTCGCTTCACGAGGAAGTGGTTCGTTGGGTCAGAGGCAGCATGTCGGAGCCCAGACGCCCACGACCACCACAACGCGGGTAGGTAACGAGACAGCAATAAGGTCATTGTGCCCGAGATTGCCGCAGGTACGGGGACAAGCGGCACCCGGTAATAGTCCGTCGTGTGGACAGGCTGGGCAAAAATTACTGAATTGCTCGCTCCTAATACTCATCATGTAGTTCCCTTGGTTTGATGCTTGTTCATGTGGCCAGAAACGCGCCCATACAATGATGCAGCCCTCAATCATTCCCTATGCAGACCCGCATTTGAAGTGCCATGTTCCTCCATCCTCCTGAGCCACTTGTAGGGCTCGTCGCTTCTATCAAGGTCACCAAGTAATTCAGTTGCGCTTTCAGGCCCGTCGGGCCAATGCCCCTCCAAAAGTTTCACAGCTTCGTCTGTAGTGCCATCGAGGTCGGGCAGGTAAGGACCCGATGCCTTCTAAACAGCCGAGTGAAGTCCTATTCCGCGGCCGATCTTCTTGACAAGCGCCTTCTTCAGATACCATTCTCTGGCTAAGCTCCTTGTCGTCTTGGCGAAGATAGCTGGCGCGACCCGTCCTCTTTCCACCGCTCGCCCAAGTACGAAGATGGCATCGGCCAGGGAGCGCTCCTCAGCCACCAGTTCGTACAGCTGGTTCCCAACGACGGTTGGTGCGACGAGCAGCTGGTCAATGTCTGGCTCGGGTAGGCTCTTGCTATTCTCGATGGTCTCATCCGCACGGCGCATCGTATCTCGCAGGATGTTTGTGTTGCTTTGTAGCAAATTAGAAAGCTGTGCCAGAGCACCGATCTCTGACTGCATTGTGCTCACGGCGTTCAGCATCGCCGTACGCTGAGCCTGAAGGCCTTGCATGCTAGAGTCATTCTGTTCGCGGGTACGAGTTCTCATTTGGTTCAAAGTGGACGCAAGCTGTCGCAAGAGGGCGTCCTTCTCGGGGTTGGGGGGTATGGGTGGTGCTGGTACGGAGGAGGGCGAAGGAATGTTCAGGGTCAGAGGCTCATCCATGAGATCAGGTGGCGGCGGGGGCTTCTGCTGCGGCTGAGGAGGTATCGCCTGCGGCATTCCTTGCTGCCAAGTTTGTTGTAATGGTGGTGGGCTAGCATAATGTTGTTGGGTTTGCGGAAGCAGGCTGGACATTCGACGCGGGTCGGCGGGAGACATGGGCGCACCTGTTTGATATTGGGCTTGAAACGGATGCCCTTGGAAAGCAGGCTGGGGAGTAGCCCGAGGAAAGATTTGAGGTGGCCCCTGCTGGTGTTGCTGTTGAGGGACTGGGGGCAGTGGAGGCGCACTGTCGTATCTCGACATGCGATTATTCTGGAGCGGTTGGGCTGATGGTGATTGCTGTGAAGAGGGAGAGCCATATCGGCTCACGGGACGATCAACGCCCGGCGGTAGAGGAGGCAGAGGGGGGCCTTCTGGCCTAGGAGCCTGCTGATTGGGCTTGGGAGGCGGCGGCGGTGGTCGAGGGCTACCGTTCGCCGCGGGAGGCGACTGTACTGTGCTTGGTGGCCGAGCAGACAGCTCCTGCGGCAGAGGAGGAACAGGTGGAGGGGTCGGAGTGGCCTGGCGCTGGACCGAGAGAGGTCGTTGTTGGGTCTGACCTCTTGCTACAACTGGAGGCTCCTTCGCAAAGACATCTCGTAACACACCCAAGAAGTCGAATAGATTGGATTTCTGCGCAAAGACTTGGTCAGCCATGATCGGGTTCAAACGGACGGAGGGCATTTTCCATGTATTCCGCGGGACTTACATCCCAGAAGTCAGCCCAGCCGACAAGATACGGATGGTAAACTTGGCCCTGGGGGTCGACATGCTGCCCAGGCCTTACAGCCATGGCGTCTGTCGGGGTAACGTATACGAGAGGCGGCTCTCGAGGGTATGCATGAGGAACCCATACCGAGATCGGGAATCGGTAGGTGGTGCCGCGGAAGTTGACTGGTATGGTGCCGGAGATGTGGAGGAGGAGGGCAGAGCTGCCATTGGGGAATGCTGAATGTCGCGAGAGGTTCCAAGTCAGCGTGGAGTGCTGGTGCAGCAATCGGGGGCATACCGTACTGTGCACGTCTGTGCGAGGCGATAACGAGGGATACTGGGACAGGGCCTGGGCTACGTCGTTATAAGTGCGGTTGACATCGTGATATTCCTGCGGCGGCGGAGGAGAGGGGTCAGCGACACGAGGGCGACACCATGGTTGGGTAGGAATCAACGCACACTTGTCAGGACGCTGTACAGCCAGTTGAGGACATGACGCTGGACAACCATTGTCAATTGTACTGGATCGTCAGCAGCTGTCGCCAAGCAGCTTCACCGCAGGATGTTGTGGCAGTCAGGAGTGTATCATCCTGGCGGGCTGGTAGATTGACTGACTGACTGGCTGCCTTGAATTGGAAGTGCATCATCTTGGCAAGTGGTCGAAGCTGTTTTGGAGCTTGACCCAGAACCCAAACCCCACTGTGCCGGCGCATATGTACCTTCAAGTTTCTATGTACTTTTACAGCAGGTCACCGCTCCACCTTGTTTACATGTACCCATGTGTGTAGCAGTACATACACTGCTTGGTTCGTTGCGCAACAGACGGCAACTCGCTAGTGTCCTGCAGAGCAAGCCTGTATGTGGCACGTGCACGCAGCCTGATCTGATAACGTTCGTTTGGTCGGCTCCAGAAACACCCCCCCGGTTTCCCATCTCTCTCTTGCCATGCTTCACCTTGTCGATCGGTGTTCCCTCCGACTACATACACTACCAGACTACGAAGACATGCCTGGACTCGCACGTGCTTAGCGACGTCAAACACAAACTGCCGCACAGACCAGTGGCTAATGATTCGATTGACAGGGCCTTACAGGACTGCAGGGCTGAGCCGACAACTCCAATGTCAAAGTGCTTTTTCCCTTTTTTTTTCTTTCTCCCCTGGCCCCCCTTTCAACCCGCCCGCTCGTCCACGATCGACCCTATCCCGTTCATCCGGGCGCTACCGGAGCAGGGAAAACGCAGGAATCGTCTCTGCCAGAGCCAGCCATCCTAGCATGCTCGCCTGCAGAATTTTGCCCTGTAAGGGGCGCTGCTCGTATGCTTTTGTGTGCGCACGGGTTGAGGGCTCGTACCGAGTTACTCCGGAATCATGGGTTGGGTCGTCCTCACAACGGCAGAACGGCCACACAGTTGCAACGTGCATTAGCAGAATTGTTGAAACAAGAGCAATCACTTCTCACTTTTGCCACCATTCATGCACACCAAAGCACAGAAGAGCCTAAGCCTTAGCCTAGGTCTCTTGACTTCCCTTGAGGACCATGCGGGTCAGAACGGGGCTGCTCTAGTTTCGAAACTCACTCTCTGCCTGTTTCGATTAGTCCACGCGCCCGGCTGTGTGTCTCGCTCCCCTTATAAAAACCACACCATCCCCGGTCTCTGACTACTTACTAATCTTTTCTCTTCTTTTTTGTCCTACCACAACAGCGATAATTCAGCCTCACTTTGACAGCAATTGTCCGTCCCAAGACCAGACACGCATGCACCGAATACAACGGTGATCTCGCACGGCTGAGGAGTATATCAGATAACACTCTGTATACTCCTTGCGTCAGGACTATCATCACATTTGAAGCCTCTCACCACTACTCGCAGGCATCAAACGCGGCCTCATCCGCTCACGCCAACTGTCAGTGCCCCAGTGCCAGTGCCGGCGCCAACACTAAAAATCTTTGTTGCGCCAACCAACCAACGAATCTCTTGAGACAGAGACTCGCTCAACAGAGCCATGTTTCCTCCCATCCCGGTACTCTCCGACTATGGAATCTCGCCTAGCCATGGCTTCTTACCCGAGGCCCTGCCCCTGACGAGGCTCCCGGATCCGTACTACAACAAGTGGGAGGCCATCATAGCGAACCTACAGGCTCTGGTCCTCAGCAGGCGCCTCCGAGGCGTCATTGACCGCCTCCCTGTGCTCTCCACCGTCGGTCTGGAACACGATGCGGAATGGCGGAGGGCCTACAGCCTGCTGGCCTTCATGGCGCATGGTTACATATGGGGTGGTGACAGCCCCAGCGACCGCCTCCCGCCTTCCATCTCCGTGCCTCTCCTGGCCGTCTCCGAGAAGCTCGAGGTCCTCCCTGTCGCCACCTATGCTGGCCTGTGTCTGTGGAACTTCAAGCCCTTGTTTGTCGACGAGGGCATCGACTCGCTAGAAAATCTTGCCACCCTGACGACCTTCACTGGTGCCATTGACGAGTCCTGGTTCTACCTGGTTTCTGTCGCCATCGAGGCACGGGGTGCGCCTATAATCCCACTCATGCTAACGGCCATGGCCGCTGCCCGCGATGGCGATGCAACTGCCGTCACCCGTTGCTTGCAAGCATTCGCAGAGCGCCTGGACGATCTTGGCACCTTGCTGCAACGCATCCATGAGAGCTGCGACCCAACTATTTTCTACCACCGCATCCGTCCGTTCCTTGCGGGGAGCAAGAACATGGCCGAGGCTGGTCTCCCCAATGGTGTCCTTTATGAGATCGACGAATCCGGACGCGGCGAGTACCGCCAGTACAGCGGTGGTAGCAACGCCCAGAGCTCAATCATCCAGTTCTTCGATATCGCGCTTGGCGTTGAGCACCGGCCAACTGGCGAGAAGGCCCCACCTGGCGATGCCTCCGCTTCCGAGTCCGACGCCAGCCGTGGCAGGGCCCCTCCGCCGCGGCACAATTTCCTCATGGAGATGAGGAAGTACATGCCGGGCCCCCACGCGCGCTTCCTTGATGATGTCTCGTCCGTGGCCAACATTCGCGACTTTGTGGAGCTGCACGGCCCGCGGGACAAGGAATTGCGAGTCGCATACGAGGCGTGCCTGGCGATGCTGAGCGCACTGCGCGACAAGCACATCGCCATCGTCACGCGCTACATCGTAACCCCCAGTCGCGAGGTACACGCCCGGAGCCGCAGCCGCAGCCCCCAGGCCGTCCGGCAGCGCGTCAACCTCGCGACAGCCTCGCGCAAGGCGCAGCAGCAGCAGCCTGCCCGGCCCTCCCGCGGGGCCCAGGGCATCGCGCTTGACACGAGCTCCCCCGGCGACGGCAGGAAGGACCTCACGGGCACGGGCGGCACGCAGCTCATGTCCTTCCTCAAGCAGGCGCGCGACGAGACGGGCGAGCCAGCCGTCGATGACTGGGCGAGGCGGTTCATGAGCCGGAAACCGCGCAAGGAAGGGAGGAACGACTTCTTCCTTGGAAAGGAGCAGCGTCCCGTCGAGGAGGTCGAGGTTGCCGGCCTGGCCGGCACTTGGACCATGGAGGACAACTTTGGCGGGCTTTGCGCTGTTTGATGGCCGTTTCGCACGCAACTTCGTCCTTGGATCGAGTTGCTTTAGAGTGCAATTATCTCCAATGCACTCCGATTAGGAGAACCTTCGCACACACACAAACCGCGATTACTTTTGATATCAGAGGTAAACGCGAATCAGATGCCGTAGATCCATTGGTCAGTCGATGTGGCCGTCATAACAAGCTCATGACCCTTGTTCCTGATCGGAGTTCTTCCGAACAGATCGTCTCGAGGTTCGTCCGAAACCAGGCGCCAAGTCTATTTTTACGCTGTTTTCTCGGCGAATCCATATCATGCAGGCACGTTTACTTCCATTCTTCTCTCCTACGGGGCTGTAATCGGGATCCTGTAATCTGGCTATCAGTCTATTTTCTCCTTCCCCTTTCATGCGCACGTCTTACCGAGCCAAGAGCCCTCGAAGCTGACTCAGTGATCGTGCCGATAGAGCCGGAGCAGCAGTCCTATTTTGGCACCAACCCTTGGTTGACATGTGCCAATGTGATGGGATCCGCGGGCGCCCACCAACACCCTCTGCGTTCCTGAAAGCCCCGCCATCTCTATTCGGTTGCTACCGTGGGGCGTATCCGACATTCTGGGCGCGAATATTCTAGCCATTGACAGTGACAGCTCGTTCAACGTGACTTAAGCTCCTCGGTATAGGGTTACCTATATCTGATCTAGGCTAAAGCTCCGGCGGCACATGAATGGTATCGTGAATTGTCGCGTGTAGTAATGCGAGCAAAGAGCATCGTCGGCGGCAATGAAGTCAAATGACTTACCCGGCTTGGGCCTTGGTGACTGAGCGCACGCCATTCTGGACAGAGTCCGAAGCAGTACCGAGGATGAGCAGCTTGGCATGCTGGTCGATATCACGAAATGGGTCCCTCCAGGTTCGCGCTGGTTTTCAAAGAGTGAAGTTACGCACGTGCGCGATCATGGTCGCCGCGAAGGGTATCATTCCCGGCCATACAACCGCACGTCCCATGGATGCGCTTGGCAGAGGTGGGTTTCTCTTGCATCTCCGCCTGGCTGTAGATAACCTCATCCATATAGTGTAGCTGACCCTGAGGCTATGCGGATAGACATCGTGCTCGAGTCAAGGCGCTTGACGGGCCGGCAACCATGCATATATGTCTGCAATTATAGCCAGTCCCCTACGCGACGATGAGGATATATTGAGCATCCCAACGCCGTTCTTCGCTTTCCTTCTCTTCCTAGCCAGCAAGCACTTCCCAGTCAATTTGTCGAACCGGGCTCCAACTATAACTAGAACGATCTTTTGCCCATCACTATGTCCCGCCTCACCTCTATAGCTGTGCTGGCTCTCGCGAGCTCTTCCGCTGCTGCTCGCAACTGCAAGGCTACTCGCCAGACCGATAACGCAGTTAACGCGACGGTCGTGACCAACGTCACCCTCTCACCGATTCCCGCGCCGGCGAAGTCTGATTGTCTTGTCCCCAAGACCAATGTGTCCCTGGACTACGGTCTGCAGAACGCAGACCTCGCCGCTGTCAATATCACCTTGTCAACCAACTACCCTACCATCCTGCTGGAAACCATCCACAATCTTACAGCCGTTGACTGCTCATCGGATTCGGTTGCACTTACTTTCAACAACGCCCAGGATCTGGACGAAGCGTACACACAATGGTCGACTCACGACAAGCTGTTGCTCATTACGAATCACATGGGCGACTGCGACACGGAGCATGAGCGTGGTTTCTTCTTGGCCGGCACTTACACGTCAAACACATCGAGCCTCACCTTGACCGCCGCCGCGGAGAAGACAGATGTGAACAGTACAAGCTGTGAGCTGACCCCTCAATCCCACTATAACAGCCAAAATAATCTAATATCCATGACCAGCCTACATGAAGACCCAGTTCCACGGCCTGCCCGCAGCCAGCACCGCAGACCCCTCCAGGCGCGACATCGTCGTCAACCCGGGCAAGCTCACCTATGACCACACCTGGAGCCTCCCCTCCACGGTGCTATACGAGTATGACCCCTACGTCACGGTGACCGCCAAGTCGGCCGAGCTGGACCTGTCGGTCGGGCTGAGCGGCTACCTTGAGTTCGATGTCAGAAAGCTGCACCTGGAAGCGCTGCACGTCGACTTCGACACGGCCGTCCGATCGGACCTCGTCCTCGAGCTGGATGTTACGGCCCCCTATAAGAACTCTTTTGCGTACTCGCCTGACGCACTGGTGTACTATGTTGTTAATGTGCCCGGGATTATCACCTTTGGCCCCGAGTTGCTGTTCAGTGTGGGCGCCGACCTCGACATCTCGGCCGCCGTGGAAGTCGTCATGGACGTCGGCGCCGACATCGCGAACGGCACGGTCCATATCGACTTTGTCGACGCTCAGGCCACAGGCGCGCAGGGCTGGGAGCCCACGTACCACGCCAACATCAGCCTCTCGGAGAAGGCCGCCGTGGACGTCAACCCCTACGTGTCCTTCACCGCCGGCATCCAGTTCAAGGTGCTCGGCGGAGCGCTCGACCTCAGCGGCGGCCTGACGCCCAGGCTGAGCTTCCCCACGGAGGTGACGCTGGATGCCGGCCAGGAGGTTGGCGCCGGCAGCGGGGCCGACACCACCGTGACGCAGCCCGGCGCCGGGGCCGTGTGCACCAACGGGGCGGCGGTCGCGAGCGACTTTGACTTTAGCCTGACTGCGTATGCGACGCAGTGGTTCAACCAGGTGATATACAATACGACGGTGCCGATTGCGGATAAGTGCTACTCTTGGGTCTAGGAGACGATCGTTGCGGCCAGAGGGGCATGAAGTGATATTGTCAGCCACCCAAGGCTTGATTTAGCCTTTGGCATGTCTGCATTACCGCCTTTTCTTTTGTACTGACTGACCAATTCGTCGAGTTGCGCTCACCTTTGTGGTTTGGGTAGCCTTTGGGGCGACCCGGTGCCCAGGGTGGTAACAGACGGGCCGTTGTCATGTTCGACAATGTCTCCACATGATATCATGCTATACTTTTGAACTCCGTGAAGAGTCACTGTGTTATTATCAACCTGCTGTTTTCAATCACAATTTCATCTACAATACTGGCTTTGCTGAGTCTATTGTGTTCTCTGAGTTTCTCTAGTAAATCTAATTAGCAATAATGATCGTTGAAATAGGGAACAGGGTCTTATGCAGAGCACCATAGTGGTCTACGCTGTACCGACATCTACGGGTCCAGAAATCGACCATCCAATTTCCTGCGAACCGATTCCAGGAAAAGAGAGCCCCATTCTTCAGCGATACTTGGTTTCAGAGCATCGCCAGGCTCCGGTGTTCGTGATGCTTCAGTGAAGACATCAAGCTCGAGGCCATGGCTAGGCAGGCAGTAAGCTACTGAAGACAAAGATCGAGAAACCAGGACATGGCTGTACAAAGATGAGAGACTAGTTCATGATCCTCACCTTAAACCTACTGGGTACAGCAGTCAAGGCTTGCTCCCATGACCCTGTAGATTTTCTGGCTCGGATTCCGGATCTCTGCCTGATCTGCAAGGTGCTCTGAGTCTAGGCATCTCACGAGTTGTCGGTCTACCAGCTGATCCAGATTTGGACGCAGAAGTCCAAGCCTTGCCTTGTTCTCATCACTAAAGGCTCTCTCTCTCCTTGTACAGTAAAACCCTGGGAGCAGTCAACTGGTGCCATTTGATGCCATGGTTTGGGGGTGTTTGTTACACCACGGAAGATACGGATGAGCTGTAGGATCTGGCAACAGGAAATGAGGACAGTACAGAATGGCTGACTTGAATATATATTGGACTACTGCTTGAAACCACCTCAGACTATGTGAGTAGTGGTATCTGACTACAATAGAACATAATGTTGGGCGGAATGACCTACCTGTAAAGGACTCTGAAGAAAGAAGACCATTCTGCTTCTCGTGGTAAAACTCCAGCCCACGTAGTTCTATTCTCTTCAATGAAGCCTCCCCCAGTAAACCTCTGTTCCTCTAAAGTTCTATTCCATCGTAAGCACACACCATCTTCTCGGTGTGTGCCATCAATGCGATGAGCACTATTGGGGGCTCCGTTGAGATAAGATGCAGATTAAATCATTTACTCGCGGCCTCCAGAATGCCGACCGGGGCGCCGTAGCTTTTCAAGTCTGTAGATCCTCGTCGCTAAATGGGAGAGTACGTGATGTTCACGCATGTCTTTCTCATGATGCCGTTCTCCGTGGATCGCCCTTCCCCGCCCGTGCCAGCTTCCGGTGCAGGGCCCGGAAACATATCCAGGAAGTCCATTGTCGTCACAATTCTCCTCTCTGAAAAGTCATCCTCTTCGTCCTCAGCGAGCACGGATGTCATTGGTGTCTTGCCGGTGCCGCGTCTTAAGCCCTTCGAATTTTTCCCTGCCGGGCTCTGCAGTTCGATTTCCGAGCCATCTCCTCCATTGCGATCCTGCCGTCTCAAAGAAGCTTTCCTTGGCGTCTTGGTGCATGCAGATACGGTTGCAGAATAGTTCGCGCAACCCCCCCGGTACATGTTCGGTGGATGGTCTTGGTAGTATTCGTAAGACCTATTCGTCGAGTCCCTTCCGAAGAAGCTAGGAAAGAAGTGTAGGATCAACGGTTTTAGGAAGGGGCCACATGCTGATGCAATGGCCAAATTAACCTCAATCGAGGAGGTAGTTCCTCCCACCCCGTATGTCGAGTCTGGATTCGGCTCTCCGTAGTAAGCCATGATGAGGTAGTACATGCGATACACACTGATTGCGGTGACACTTTAGAGGCCCCATGGTCAGCGCTTGTCTTGCATTGCAAGGTATCCGACGTTGAAAGTGGAACTCACAACACGCCCATTGACAGCAACAAAATGACTGCTAGCTTCTTCCTGAATTTCATTGTCAAATTTGAGGTCAACCAAATCGGAATGATCATGACCAGGATATCTGTCAGGATGGTGCCGCCGCTGTACCAATGAAGAAATTCCCAACTTGGATGCATGTTCCGGCTGTGTTGGGATAAAAGGTTTTCTCAATGGGGATGCATTGAAGTAGATCGATTAGAAAAATTGTAACCATCATCAGGGTATTTAGAACTATGATTGCAATAATGAATATCCGCAAATTGTCGATGCTGCCACCCACGCGGAGAAAGAATAGGAGCATTCCGTTCCTCACGAGAGCCAGGATCGGGTTGTAAAGGAGCTGGGTGGCGTAGTTGTACTTGGCTCCAAGGACCGGATCCACTCGATCCAACGGGATATCCTTTATGTGGTAACCAAGAAAGTTAGTCTTGATGCCTGGGATATGTCAGTGAGTGCACTTCCCGTCGAACTCCAGTCGTAGTTGCGACGTACCCATGACTGTGGTATAAGCCTGGGCAAAAGAAAGCATCATGGGCAAGACGATGAGGCCATCATCCCAACCCAGGTTTCTGGTGATGAAGTAACGACTGTATAGGCGGAGTAGGACAAAAACGAATGCAACGCATGGCGCTGCGATGGATATTCCTATCGCCAACGGCTGGAGCCCCGTGTCAGCCATTTTGAGGTCCACGGGACAGGAGAAGATCCGCGGCTGGGCTAGGTGAAGAAAGAAGACGCCGCCGTGCCATTGAGCAAGATTGGAAATCACAGTGGCTCCAGGACTGCGCTGGCAGAGCCTGGACGAAAAGAAAGGAAGGGAATAGGGCCGACAATCCCCTATATTGAACTGGCCACCTGAGCACAGCCACTGCTCGCATGCCGGGCCGTGGAGACAGGGCTGCGTCGGATATTTTGAAACCCTTGCCTGCTTGCGCGGCCGGGCCCCAACATACTTCGGGATTATCCAAAGATCTCCCGGCTACCGACTCAGTCCTCTAGTGTAGCCCCTGCCATATCTAAGGGGCTCAGTCCAAAGTTGATGCCACATTGGTGTGTTTGATATTGAATGTGCCGGCTGACACATGCCTGCAACATTTGCGGTTTTTTTTTTAAGCCGATCAGGTACATATGCACTTATACATGCCGTTGGCCTGTTTATTATCACTTCATTACTTCTGAAGCGGAGGTGAGCTTGAGGGGCTCCCAGGCTATAGCGGCTGTATGCGCGTGTTAGAATTTTGCCCCCCCCCCCAAGAAAAGGAGGAAGTGTAACTGATTTATATGTATTGATTCAACTAAGTTCTAGGGGAAAATTGAGTTTCGGGGGATCTCGGTTATTTAATTGGTCTGAAAACTTTATACCTCTGTGATTTTTTTTTAAAAAAAAATTTGGAAATAAAAAAGGTTAACACCCTACCCTGTACTTTGTATATTAGAGGCAGGCAGCTTGCCGCCATGTTTTACCTACCGTACATCTAAAGTGGAGAGCGTCGGATTCCAGAACGACGGATGGCGATCCAGGCGTCTGGGGAAAGTGTGGGACGATTCGCTCTGGCCGCGAGTCGGCAGGAGCTGTGTATTTCCGATTTGGCTTGTAGACGATCTTTTGGTCATAAGCTAATTTCTGGCTGCGCGCTATGCACATAAGGATCATCAAGATCTCACAAAAGGCATTGATTGTCATGAAGTCGATTACGCCGGACCAATTGTCACTTTGCGACAAAACCCCATTTTCGAGTTTGGCCCGGCAACTTTCATACACTAACACCCCCACCAAAACCTTTCGTTTTTGTCGATCCTTCAATGCCCATCTTGGCCGGGGGTTTGCCATGATGTTAATTATTACCCGGGAGCCGGAACGCAAACGTCTACGATCATCCTGGATCACCGCACTCGCCCCTTCGCGCAACTCCCCGAGTCATCCGATAATCCGCGTGCTTGGAGAATGAAGTTACAGAACCTGCAGATACCCACTTCTGAGCAGGCTCGTCTGACTTGCAGTTTGCAGTGGAGACCACTATCAAGAGAAAAATGGTTTGGTTTATCGAGCAGGGAAAACGTCCCCAGGCTAATGGCCGCAGGAGATAAGGACTCGTCAAGATTGCCCCCGACAGTGAGGCTGGCGAGTCCGCGGATGGAGGCGACTCTTCCTGGTGCACTGGACCATAATTAACTCACACAATGTCGACCAGCCCCACATCGCTTGACATGACTATGTGAAACGGATTTGCATAATCGAACAGAACAGCACATCCGTCTTCTGGGCTTGGTGAGTGATCAAAGAGCCGCGTGATCGACATGGCAAATCACGCGGGCTTTCTGTGCCTGCTACTGGCATCTGCTGCTGGAGTTCCGGCCCTGTCGCGATCCTCAGCCGCAACCCGCCCCATCAGCGTGAACAATCTGTTTGCTGAAGAGACGACCTAACTAACTGACGAGTCCCTGACTGAGCTAGGTTCTCTCCTACACGGGCAGTCTATCGGTCTCAACCACGCGGCCTTTCAATAAGTGTTTAGATTCTCAAAGGGCACTTCGGTCGCTAAAGGTCCCCCGGGGATTGCAACTGTACCGGCGAAGCGGCGGTACTCTAAACGGTAGTTAAGCCGTTCAACCACCGCTTATTCTAGGAGAGAAAGTTGAACCATTTAGAATTCGTAAGCAGTTTAAACTTAAGAAGCAGATTTAGCATAATTTACGTACATATATACCTAGCCCCCAAGCCCAGGAAGAAAGGCACTCCTTCCTTAAATATTACTACCTTTGCTACTACCTCTACTAATAGGATAAAGGGAAAAAAAAAAGGTAAGGAAAATAAACAGAAGGAAATTCTTAAGTACTAAAAAAGTAAATTTGAGAGAAATACTTAAAATACCGATTTAAAATAAGTCCTACTTAAAATTTAATTCTTGCTTAGCTAGAATTTATGCTAAAGGGCCAGGCCTTTCCCCTCCCCTTTTAGTCCTTCCTTTAAACCATTTAGAGATTTTAAACTGCTTAGGATTTTTAAACCATCCAACTTCCCACCCCAATTTTAAACCGCTTACCTGGCCCTGATACTGCCGGTACAGAAGACCTATGCGGGAGACAACTCATGGCCGAACGAACTCGTGTGGTTCGCTTTCGACTTCCTCCTCGGCAGTGCCCTGCTAGAAGTGCCGCCAATCGCTTCGCCATGTTACTCGTGCTCGGATTGGGACACCTACGATGAAGCCATGTGCGCGTCGATTTCGGATCGCTTCACCGGCAGCCACCTCCACATGGACCAGCCCTCCTCCATCATGAGACCTTTCTACCAAGGTGCGACCTGCATGCCTATCGAAGGTGCACCGGGAAACTGTACCCCGGGAGGATTCCCCTACTATGTCGTCAACGCATCCAATGTGGCACAGATCCAACTGGCCACTAACCTGGCCCGGAACCTGGATCTTCGTCTTGTGATCAAGAACACCGGACACGGCTTTGCAGGGAAGTCAGCAGGTGAAGGCGCACTTAGCGTCTGGACGCACGACCTCAAGGGCCTTGAGTGCCTTCCCGACTAGTACTCCAGCAGCAACCACGCCGGTCCTGCTTTCAAGATGGGCTCTGGTGTCCAGACTTTTGATCTGTATGCCGCGGCCAACGAACCCCCAAGTTGTGCCTGTTGAATGAAAGCTCAATTCAATTATACTCACGATCAGCAACTGACACGCCTTTACTACACAGGCCGACTCTTCCGAGCCAAACCGGCAACAATCCTTCTGGGGGACCAGCTACGCGGAACTGTTGCCAATCAAGCAAAAGTATGACCCGAGCGACTTGTTCTACGCCCTTGCAGTCGGAAGTGAGAATTGGGAAGTTAAGACAGAGACGGTCTTGCCGACACAAATTGGCAGGCTTTGCAGAGTATAGGTCGTCAATACTCTTTTTCGAATGTCATGCAACCACTTTCATCGTCAACTTGGGCTCCATGGTGTTTCAAAATGGGCACCCCAGTGCTGGCCTTGTAGATATTCAAAGCGTACATATGGCCGCTGACGGCTCGCGACCCGAAAAACACCTGATCAGAGCTCTTTACATGGCTTCAATGATTCTGCTGTGGTGGTACGGAGCAAACACAGCGTGATAGCTTGTCGAGACACAAAGAAGAAAGCAGAAACAACCTTAGACATGAAATACAAGATTTATAGATTCTGTAAGACTTTTTTGGACGTCAAATTCTAATTCGCGCAGGGTATCATTCTCCCAGTGGCCCGGTAAAATAAACGAAGCTCGAATACCGGACAAGGTGTGCGCATTACCTATAGATTTCTTTGGCCCTTGTCCTAGTATAATTCTTCTCCTTCTGCACCATTGCTTAACTGTCATATCCAGAATATGGCAGTGTGCAAAGCCCCAACCTTATCACATGGCAGACATTGCTCCACTTGATGCGATCGTCATCGTGTGTATATACCGAAGCTTCCCCCTGACCAGGCGAAATTCATGACTGTCCGGAGCATGGCTCAAGTGCTGGAAGATATTGATCACATCAACCGACCCAAAGGACTCGTCGATAACGTAGCGCCTGTTGATGTTTGGCGCCTGCGAGCTGTTTGTCGGTATCCCAGGCTTGCAGCTGTCGGTGTGAGACCCGTTGCCGGTGTACGCGGAGCCCTCTAGACGGGCACAAGGCGTGCCCCATGGGACGGCATCGATCGCGCTCTTGTTGCTCCACATGTCCAAGTAGGCATCTGCCGCGTCTTTGAGAGCCTTGCGGCTGTCTCGCTCGCCCTCTGGTATCATGCTCCAATCCTCTTTCAGAACCCACTCGAGCGTCTTGCTGGCGTTGAAGATCCAAGAACCTGTGGTTGAGACCACGGAGTCGACCAGATAGACGAGCATATCGTTGCCCGGGTCGTGGCGAACCTGCGTCCCCACGACGTGGGGAGATGCGCGATCGGTCATGATCATTTCCGTATACGTAGCACACTGTGTAAGGTCCGCGATGGTACGGTTGTGGTCCACGTGCAGCTTGTTGCGGAGGACGCCGGTGGCGATCTCAATCGTCCTATTGTTCTCTATGTAGGTGAAGTTATTGGGGTTTGCGCCACTCAAGTTTCTGAGGGATCCAACGTTCTGTGCGTCAACCAGACCGTGGGCAAACTGTAGCATCCGCGTCTGGTTACACTCGGCACCAAATGCGGCTGCCAATGGCATGCTGGCAACAAAACAATGCGAAAAGCGAACCATCGTGTCTCTGACTTGTGGCTGTAGGTAGGTTTGCGACTGGAGCGGCAGTTTATGGTGCTGATTTCTATCGTCCCAGCCATTCTCCACATTGAGAAGGCAATGCCCTTTTATCATAAATGTGTTGTTTCACAATCCAGCGCGCAACCCAAGTGCCATTCTGCCTATATCGACGCAAAAACAGAATCCGGCAAAATGCAGATCTGAGCATGCCCGGGAAGTTTCAGCAAATCAGACTCGGGAAGCCTTTCGGCAGCGGGTTGAACGATTGAGCAATATAAAACTAGATTGCTAAAAGTGCCACGACAGATATTCTTTTTCTCGTTCTCCCAGTTTTCCTTATACTTCCCGGCCCTCAAAAAGTCCGCTCAAGGTGGGGCGTGTAGGCATCTGCTCCTGTGTGTGCCGCGAAGAAGTTGGGATCGAGTAATATTGCTCTCAAAACAAATTGAACTCCCGAAGCTGGCTGGCCATAAGGCACATAAACAGCCTTGCTATTTCTCGGCAATTGAAGTTACCGCGCTCGAGCTTCTCTCTTTCGCACTCCTCTTTCCCCTCCTCCCGTCCTGATCCTTGTGGCTGGCTCAGCTGTTGACAGCCAACTATGAGCGTTTCATGTAGGCTCTGGATGTATTTTGACTGACGAATTCCTGAGGATGGATTTCTCCATAGATATCTGACTCTCCTGCTTGAGAATCTCCACCGGAACTATCGCTGTCGAGTGCTTTTCCTTACTGCAACGAGTTGCGTGCCGCGGTCGGAGATGGTATTGGGTTTCACGTCGGGCGACTTGGCTCGCTTGCCTACTGTTCTCTTTGTTCGCCATTATTCTTCTTTTCTCTCTTTGGCTTGCATGCGAAATAAGCCAGCGCCTTCGTCTGCTTGTCACCGTATTTCCGTCCTGATTCTGGAGATCCTCGATGCTTGTGACGCTTGTTTTCGGGCCGGATAATTTTATCCCACAGCAGCTGCCCGTCTTCCAAGGTCTTAAACAACTCGTTCACTAATTTTTGACCCATTCTGACAGGCTATGGTTGCTTTGGAGTGCTGTTTGAGAGTCGCGAGATCCTGGGGGTTGCCGAAGTCGAACAAAATTAAAAAGAAATGTTTTTTTTAAAAAAAAATTAAAAGGCGGGTTGCGAGATTATATGCGCTCCAGGAAAATTAATTGATTAACAAATCGCTCTGAAATAGAAGCTGTAAATAGAGAACTTAGTGTTCAGCTATGGATACCATAGCGTGGCATAGTGCGCAGCCAAACATTATTCGAGCCTCTATGGTCGCGATGGCCAACCAGTAGTCCGAGCGATTATGTATCAATGAGTGCATGTGACCAGTCTTAGTATGCATGGGCGCCTAATGGACTTCTAAGTTGCTGTTACAACCATTTTGTTGAAGGTGTTGCATCGTTTCTCACTACTCGCAATTCGCTTTGCACATTTGTCTCGGTGAATGCAATTTTTGCTTAAACACCAAGAGACAAATTTACCTCCTTTAAAGATTGCCAATACCTTGTATTCACCTGTAAAACCCAATAGGGCCATTTAGCCCTTACTAAGACTTGAAGATTGCCAAACCACAACATATGATTCCTGAAGTTGCCGGTCCCTTGTCTACAAAGCGGAGACGCAAAGGCCATTTCTCGGGATCCAACTGCCAGATGTCCTTTCGGAAAGCTTCCACAGTCGCTATGTCATCATTTTGGGCAGTCCATTGGTCGACTCAGTTCCGTCTCATCGTAACTAGGTAGCTGACGCCTTGCGAGTCCATTTTGTGAAGAAGACGAACACCTCTCCGAGACTGTACGCTTAGTCTGACTCGGCTATGGTACCGTCTCGTCTCCCCCCTCTTATTGACGAGTTATTGATAATTCATTGTCGGGATTATTTTGATTTGCTTAGTTGAAGCCGGTGTATCGATGTCTTGAAAAAAGAAACGAAAAGAAACGAAAAGAAACGAAAAGAAACGAAAAGAAACGAAAAGAAACGAAAAGAAACGAAAAGAAACGAAAAGAAAAGAAAAGAAAAGAAAAGAAAAGAAAAGAAAAGAAAAGAAAAGAAAAGAAAAGAAAAGAAAAAGGGAATTTTGACCGGACAAAAAAAAATAAGTCGCAATGAATTGAGCGAGAATGGATAACTACGTGAGGCACATCGTCGATGCTGGACTCGTCGTCGTTGACAACTGTCCCCGCCACTAGATCTGTTCAAACGCATTGCGGACTCTGCTGCCTATATAATGCGGAGGGTTTATGTGTAATTTTCCAGAAAGCTTTGGTGGGTGTCCTATCTAGTCGGGAAGGGCTGACGCAAGATATTCGCTGTCAATAGGCGATCAGTCATTCTTGGCCATGTAAGGCAGGCAAGCCGAGTAAACGTCGGAATACCCAGGACGGTTCACCAGCTTGCCAAAGACACCTTCGTCGATCATCCTGGCACTTTGAAGGGCACCTGCGATAAAGAAGTCGATGTAGCTCGGACTTGGGCCCAAAATAAAAGGTCCCTCGGCCGCGTTCGTCCGGATAAGCTTGCCCACAGCATCCATGCCCACTTCCGCCTCCGCCCACGCTTGCTGCTCGGCTACCGGGTCGAGAAGCTCTTCGAGCGGCCGACCCAGCATAGCCTCGCCCTTGCGCCGAAAATACTCTGCCGCCCTTGGGGCCAGGATGTTGGCCTCGCGCGGCACCAGCGACTTGACCGTGACGACGCTAGCCACGGCGCGGAAGCGCGCTTCAATCTCTTTTCCCAGCTCAGACTCTAGCGGGACCGGGTGCTCCCGGTACGTGGCTTCGAGAAAGCGCGAGATCGGCACTGAGTCCATGATGTATTGGTTTGTCGGCAAGTGATGGATAGCGGGGACAGTGTATCTCCCCTTGGCGCCCTCGCCAGGGACCAGGCCACTGCTCATACAGTTGTAAGCAACTTCGCCAAGCCATCCAAAGATGCACTGAGGTACTGAGTTGGATGGTTGAAGCTGAAAAAAGAGCGCGAATGGAGCTATTTCCGTAGATGAAAACGAGCAGGTAGCTGAACTCACAATCCTTTGAGCGTGGGCTCGATGTCAGGAAACTCAAGAAAGACTGTCTTGTACGGGACTCGCTTGTAGTTGAGCATCAGGCGGATGCGCCAGACCACGGGGGAGAAGCAGACATTCTTGACGCATGCCAAGTCGTAAAGGATAATTTCAGGTTCGACATTAGACGACATGATGCTCATCAAACTGACGGAATGAGGTTGACTGCGATGGTGCTGCTCGAGGCTTTCGAGTAAGCAGACAAATATACCCAAGTACCTAATCTTAAGTCAACCCCGCTTGGAATCAATCAGCCTTAGATATTGCAATATGTTGGCTTATCCGAGGGCCCGCGGACCGGCAGATGGTCCCCTAGCAGGAGCTACAGTGGGCCTTAAAAAGTCTTGCACGAATCACGTCCCCACCCAAATAAAACGCGTTAACCATAATAACTACCCATAACTTCAAAGTTTTCTCTTATAATGATCATAGCCTCTAAAAATCCCTTATTTTATAAGAGATATTAAAACATACAAGGCATTCTTATAAACTATTTTTAGCTTAAGGATTTATTATTTTGATTTTAATTAATATAGTTTATTAATAATATATATATATATTAATAAGTAATATACTTTTTTATATATAAAAAGATTTAGAAAGAACTTAATAATTATATCATTTCATTAAATATTAAATCTTAGAAGTTTTGGATGTTTTTTTTAAATAGTTTATATTTTAAAAACTAAATTATAAGAATTATTTTAAAAATAATCTAAAACTTCTAAAATTTAATACTCAGCTAAAGTATATAAGTTTTAAATTTTTATATTACTTAATAAGTCCTCTATTGAATTAAAGTTTAATGTAATTAATATTAAAAGATCTATATTATTAAAATGGCTTTTCAGTAAATTTATAAATAATTAAATAATATTCTTCTTATAAGAAAGTTTATGCCTTAGGGCGTTAGTTATTAAATAATTTATAATAATTATATTAAATCGTAATGTAGTTTATTACTAAGTAAACTATATTAATAAGCAAGTTAATATTATAATATTTACCAACTTTTATTAACTTAAGTACTTACTTAAGGCTAAATAACTAATAAAAGTTAGTATTAATTAGTATTAACTATACTTAATTACCTGATTTTATTTAAATATATTAATTTAAAAGAGTTAGAAGAAATATAAAAACGCTTATAAATATTAAAGGTTTAATAAAATAATTCTTTTTTAATACTAATTATATCTTTAATTATTATATAATTTTATGCTAACTTACTTTTTTTAAATGTTTAATATATTCCCATTTTATTATAAAATATGTAAATTATAGTTTAATGGAAGAAAACAGTTTTAATAATTTACATTATTTAGAAATATAAAAGAAATAATATAAATCTTATGATAATATATAAAGCTAATTAAATCTTTAATATTTTATATATAATATTATAGCATAAAATAAATTAATAATGAAATTATAAGAAATTATATATTAATACTTATTACTTTAATTAAATTAAAATAAATTATTAACTATATTATGAATTGAATTATTTGAAAACTTTTCTTATAACTCTCTAGTATAAAAAATATAGCTAACCTTTTATTAACATGATATAATATTAAACTTATAAATATGTATTAAGCTTAAAACTTTATAAATATACGATTTAGTCTGAAGATGAAATTTAATTATTCTTATAATTATGGAAGGGCCCTTTTCTAAGATCTAGATGTTATTAGGAATTAATTTAACCTTTTTTATAATATAATAGCTAAATATAAAATTATTAATAAAAGTATTTATAATTTTAATAAAATTAGCTTTATAATAAGTATAATTACTTTATTAATAATAATTATTTATACTAATAAGTTTAACAAGGCTAAATTTATTTGGCTTTATAATTAAAATTAAGTAATATTTATTAAATATATTAATTTAATACGTTAATATATTTTATTAGTTATTATTATTTTGTCTATTTATTAGTTTTAAAATTAACCTACAGATTTAGGCTTTTCTAGCTTTTAAAAGATTTATTTTATTTTAAGTAGGTGAATAGATAATACGGCTAATTTGAAATAAATTTGATATTTCAATAAATATATAAAACTTAAGATAAATATAAATTATTAAATATTAATTATAAATAGTTATGAGAGTTATATACTAATTAAATTTAATTAATATTTTAAGGGAAAGAAGATTTTTATTATTTATATATTATCATATTTATCTTATATAATTTAAGAATTAAATATTAAATTATATTTGCTTATAAATATATATATAATAAGAAAATTACTAGCTTTATTTAAGCTTTTATTCATTATTACTAAGTTCAAGTTCTTTATTATATTTAAGGTAGCTTATAATAAGACTCTTATAAAGAGTAATATTAAACTTATAGTTAAAAGAGCTAGAATTCTGCCTTGGAATATAAATTCTATTATTTTTAAGCTTAATGTTTACTTAAAAACTCTAGCACTATTTATTTCTATTTCTTCCCAATAATGAAACTTTTAAATACCTTTTAACACTTAATAAGTTATTAAGTAGTTAAGTTTTATTAAAAGTAGAATCTTTATATATCAAGGTATCTTCTTTACATTAACTATAATAGCTATTAATTAGATAATAAAGTGTTGGAATAGCACTTAGGATCGCACATCAGTATGGGGACGAGGTGGCTTAGTCAGCCACCTAGGTACCGCACGGAGGCCTTAAGCCCCTACCATATGCTTCCCCTCCCTCGTTTCAGAACCTAAATAGATCATCAAATAACAGAACCAGTTCGACAACCACTGTACGTACGTACCAACAGCCATATGGCAAAGGCCATTCAATACTAATCAGTAATTACTTGCGCGAATCACAGATTAGCAAGAGTAAAAGAACAAGCCCCCCACAACTCCCTAGCTATACTACCTGTTAAACGGAAGCCGCCTCAGGCAGGGCGTTGCCAGCTTCCTGCCAAGGAGTTACCTAGACTTTTTGTAAGCAGTTACCATAGACTTCTAGTAAGAGTTACCCTAGACTTTTGCGAGTCAGGCTATTTTCGCTGAGTACGCCTAGTGCGTGCGCGACGCAAGATGAGTTTTGGTGGCCGTGAGTCATTATTTGCCTGCCATCTTGCACACTTTAATTCAGACCTCTATTTACCCTTATTTCTTACCAAAAAGTATATAACTTAGTTCATTATAGCCTATTTCTAAAGTTTGTATGTACTTAATTTGGGCCATTACCAGGGCTTGGTTGGCTGTTGCTTGAGTACCTTAAAGATGGTGTGTTGAAGAGGCGAATTCTCCGGCATTTGCAAAATTGCACCGAGCCGAGCCTACCGCAGCGTGCCCAGGGCTGAGACAGGGTCGGAGGGATATAAGGAGGGCTTACAGAAAGCCCAACTTAATTCAAGACTACAAAAGCTTGTCCAGCCATTGTCAACGTCCAACTTCGCCTCAGAGCACCACCCTGCGACCCTGCCGGAAAACCACACGCTGAGAACTGAATGTATTCTATAAGCACAAAATTTCATCAGACTCGACATAGATTAGGAAGCAGAAAAAGCCGAGGTCGTAGTGCTTGTGCTAAAGAAGCCTAGGCGATTCCCTCAACCAAGTTGTAATGCAGCATGAGACAAGGAGGTTACCTAAAGACAATCTCGTATCTATCTTATATAAATCAAACACCGATTACTATTGAAATGAGATCAGAGGTAGTATAAGGAGCTAATCGTCATGAGTAAGATAGAGGGAGTATATGTAATTTATATAATAAAAAATTACCTCAACCTATATTGCAACTATATAGAACTATTAAAAAGATATGTAAGCTATATTAATATAACCCTAAAAGAGAAGTATTCCTAAGACCTTGCCAACCAGAATTAGACAAGACTACCTTTCCTACTAGTTATATATCAAAGAAATAACTTAAAGGGTACGATAATACGTAATCTTGTCCGAGGTGTAATAATGATAACCTATAATTCTGCGGATAAGGATGAGATCAAGACCTAGAAGACACCACCCTTAGCAGGATTATACCTTTAGTATTATATTTTGCATAAGTCCTAATGGAAGATACCCAACTATAACTTAGGCACGGAATCTACTCTAGACTCCCTAGCTGAAGGACCTGTTAACGGGTAGACTACCTTACTCAATTTATCAGGTTCCCTTATATATTCAAGAAAGAGCTGACTTCACCTATATTAGCGATAAGAGGAATATAAATACTAGGAGAATCTATTAGATAAGGAATCATTATAAACTTATTAGCTAGAAAGCCGACAGCTATAGGTAGCCCTACAGCAAATTCGATAAACCTCACCTGGCCCTTATATAAGCCTAATATTTACCAGCGGTAGATAGTAATTAACTATAACTTGTATAAGCAACTATTAAGCCTATAAAAATAGTAAATATCCCATTTGTTTCATGAAGCCCGCTTAAACTATATGAGTATAAATGAGGTAGAAATGCTACTCCTGTATAATGATATCTCCCCCGGTGCAAGGATATATGCAAGAGTGGGCATTTTCCTAAGAGCGAGTACTGTATTTTGAACCATCATGATTAGTTTATATAAGCATGGCGTGCGCTCTATAGTGACCTACTTTTCTAACCCAAATAGTCCTATAATGGCTATTAAATAAAGAAATAAATTAAAGATTATTCCTTAAGTTTTTTATTTTAAAACCTCTTTATTTATGAAATATAATATACTTAATTAATAAATAAAATAAAGGGACTATAGTTTTTTTTAATTACTTATATATTATTATTGTAAATCTTATAGACATAGAGACAATTTGGAGTAGAATGGTTAGAATTTGTATTTAATATTAGGAGGGGTACTTATTTAGAGGAAAAACCTTTCAAGCAAGAAATTTAAGTTTGAAGTTAGCTAATAAAACGGTAGTCCTTTAGCCCTTATAAAGACTGCATTTTAATTACAGATTACCTTAGGCTGCGAAGCTGGCCGTTTCTCCTCAGCTATACTTATATAAGTAGTAATAAGGAGAACCGGCTAGCTTCGCGGCCCAAGGTGGTTTGTGTGTCAGAGATAAGAGGTATTGTAGTCCTCTCATTCTGCCAGTGTACTCCGTACACAGCTCACTTCGTTGCTCGGCCCTCAGATGTGACTACGGGTGGCTCTCCACAAAAATATCATGGCCCAGCTGCAAGATGTTCAACATGACACCTACGAAACTGCTATAGTATATGAGGATGGAAGAGCTTCGTGTTTTTCAATGCCACAATGGACACAAAACTCCCCATTTTTATCATATCTCGCCCTGGGCTTAGTGGTCTGAACGGCCCATCTTCTAGTTACAAATTGTTTTGAGCACCATCTACAAACTTAACATCATGACAGATTAGGCTGAAGCACAGGAAAACCCTTTCGCCGGCACCATGCGCAAAGCCCATCAGCCCATCGGTCTTCAAAGGCTACAATTTCATCCTATGGTTCATCTTTGCCGATGGCAGCCCATTATGGGCTCCGCTCTTGCGAGACTCCAGTCTCTTGATTTCTTAAGTATAGAGTCTTCCGCAGTGCTGATAACTCTGGCGCAGCTCCTGAGAAGTTTCTTGCTTGCAGATGTCGATTCAAGCTTCAGGATGACAACTCCGACTGGAAACTTGAGTTTCATTTAATTGTACGACCAGCAGAGCATGGACGGGATTTAGTCGTGTGCCTCAATCGTCTCGATAGCCTTGCTGTTCAACCCAGGCCAGTTGGTCTTGCCCCACAAAAACCAATATGCCAAGGACCCCCGGATTACCGCTACATAGATTGGGCCGGAATAATCCATGTTGGTTCCCGTGACAGGTGTTGTAGTTGGAAAAGGCAGCCATATTTTAATGTAAATGGACCATGTTAGAGCATATATGTTGAGAGGCAGGCCGACTCCAGGGGGTAGAGCCCAGCTGCCGAATTGCACAGGGTACTCAGGCCCGTTTCCAATCCGCCCTGATAGCCGTGCGTGGTCCATTCAGCCGATTGCTATGATGTACGAGCTGTACAGGTCGAGCATGCTCAGTGACATGAATGCTGAGAAAATGGTTGAGGTTACCGTATTTTCCATGGTGAAGAGCGCGAGGCAACTGACAGTTCCTATGGGCAACAGTGTTAAGCGAACGGGGGCTCTGTGGACCGGATGAATCTTTGCAAGCCAAGGCGGTAAGCCGTGATCTCTCGCCCAAGCCCAGGTGATTCGAGACACAGGCCAAAGACCCGGTGATAACACAGAAAGTGATGACCAGAGCTATCTCAGCTCGCCGCCCGACCGCACCGAAGCATTACGGGACTGCAGCATTGAGAGTCAGCTTGCAAAGAAATGTGGAAGAACTCTCATTCAAACACGGCGTGGATCTTGTCACAGCTTAAGTGTGGGTACAGCCTCAAGACGTAGGCTCCAGGAGGGGGTCTGTTGTCCGTAGGCGGGTGAAAAGGACTCCGCAAGCTGCTTACTGATCGGGTACGGGGAGTGCAGAATTTCCCTGGCGTCGCCACCCATTGCAAAGAGAAGATCCAGCATTATGCCGTAAGCCTGTATGCCATTCAAAATGATAGTCCAGATCATTGCCCTTGGCACCGCATATTTTGCACGGCGCACCTTCTCACTCATGTGAACCAGGCCATCAAAACCAACAAAGCCCCATGACGTGACAAGAAGACCCAAGTTCTAGGACACGATCCCGTTAGTCTAGCCAGATGTAGAGCTCCTCTCAATGAATACAAAACTGGCGGCGCTCTCGCCGCCACGGGCAGCGATTATGGCAATGAAAACGACCCAGATTATGATGTGAAG
Source organism: Stenocarpella maydis (assembly GCA_002270565.1). Taxonomy (NCBI): domain Eukaryota; kingdom Fungi; phylum Ascomycota; class Sordariomycetes; order Diaporthales; family Diaporthaceae; genus Stenocarpella; species Stenocarpella maydis. Next base: position 116,113 of record NQMI01000064.1, read on the forward strand.
GGCGCCGCAAATGGTCTCCAGCCAAGGCACGAACCGAAAGGCAAAGATATTGATGATCCATACCACGAAAAGTTGGGCAATGATCAACAGCTTTATATGCCATGGTTTTTTGACATATTCTGGATGGTTGACGGTGACGAGGCCCAGCAGAATATTTGCCATGGAGGAAGTCGAACCAGCGAGAGAGGACTGTACCGGCAGGATGTATTCCAGGGCAACGAGTGCCCTACTAGAAAGTGCAGTTAATCAACCGTTACTTCAGGTTTAATAGGGGGATTACGAGAAAGTATAGTAGAAAACTACAGAGTATGATTGAAAACTATTAGTATGGTAGGAAGGAGCCATACTGTAGCTGCAGTTTCAACCATTTTCTGTAGTAGCCCTGCTGAAGTAACCGTTAGATGGTAGTGGATAACTGTACTTTCCAGTTGACTATTGTACTTTCTAGTGGGTTACTTATTACCCTGGAATGTATTCTGCCGGTACAGGAGACCCAGGTGAACCATGTAACCCAGCCCTGCATCCACGTGAGACATTTTGCACATTGGCGTTTCTTTTCTGTCAATGAAGACGATGCAAAGAGAAATTCCGTCCAGTGATACTGAGCTCCAGCAATAATTGGATGGAGGCGAGCTCGGCCATCGACATGGCAAGGGCGAGGGCCCCAGCGACGACGAGTAGCATGCCCCAAGCAAGGGCTTACGGCCCACCGTTGTAAAAACTTGCGCCCAGGTTCATCGCTACGACTTCCCAACTCTACATGAAACAAAGCGCGAACGTGAGGAGTTGGGTTGATGAAAAGAGGCGCTTAGCACACACATTCTGTCAGCACAGGCTCTCAAATTGTCCCTCTAGAATTAGCAGGCTCGTCGACTTCGTGACGTACTCTGAGAGTGAATGCGCCATCCTGACTTCTTGCGTTGGTTTCGAAGTTTGATATTTCTGTCGTGGACTTATGATGGTCTTCGACGTCAACAGGCGAAGCGCGGCCGTTCAGTGTCTGCATATGCACCATTCCGTGAACTTGGGGGGGGGGGGGGAGTGTCAGGGGGGATGTTCAAGCGGGCTGAAGAGTGGTATATCAGTCTTTAGGGTATTTTTATCGAAGGTAATGACAGTCAGGACGGAGATTAAGTGGAGAAAGGAAAAGAACATCCCTTGCGCTTTTGCCGGAACCGACCAGTAATGCTCTGCATCAATAGTGCAATAGTTTGGGGAACACGATGCAGCGTCTCTCTACATTAGTGGCAAACCAAGACTGCAAATCAGAGGAGCATCTAAGCCTACCGTGAGGTAACAGCCACATAGGGGGGAAGCAATGAAGGACAGGTGTCAAACTGTCTCACTTGGTGGACACTAGTGTCCTAGGCTCTCGACACACCTTTGATTTAAGTGCCCAGAGATGCGGAATCAACCCAAAATGCGGGCATGATTACTACCTGCCAGCTTTCTCTGACTCTGCTGAATGGCCTGCCAAGGGAGCCGAGTAACTATAAAGTTGAAAGTCTGATGTCATCTCATCTCAGAGGGAGCGCTCGCACAGCTTCGTGAAGCAATAGTACCGGGGAGTCTCCTCCCAGGTGCTCCGTCCAGCAAACAGTTTTGATTCAACTGGCGCGATCATAAGTATTATTTAAGAATACAGAGACTTGCACAAGTGGAAACGGGGGTAACACACGGTATATAATTCCCACTACCACACCATGGTGCGGTCAGAGAGTATCACCCAGGTCCAATTCACACACACCCATAAATCTGAAATTAATTTGTTGCGAGTATGCGTTCTAAATTCCAAAGCCTGGGAGTACGTATCTATACCTGGAAGTAGATGTTCTGGGAGCACTTGAGTGGATGACCTGGGACTTCGGGAGTGGATGCTGGGCGCGGGCATGGGCGTGGGCATTGGGCAATGCGCACATGTACCCTCCGTTTCGGTGTGTGCGAGCCTCTGGATTTCCCAAATTTTAATACTCCAGGCAAAAATATGGTGGCTCACATGACATGACATATATATGCTACGGAAAGTACTTGGTAAGAATCGAGAGGCGGAGAGAGGGACAAATAATGACGTTTTGAAAGTGTGCTACAGCTAAGTAGTCCGAAGTAGGAGGGCACAGCTGCGAGACGACAGCTGGGCGCATATGAGTAATGAAGTTGTCTACGATTATCTCATATTACCAAAAGCATGATGCCACCATTCGCAGCATCAGACGACATTGAGTACCGATCAGCGCCCTCGGGACTGGACTGTTAACTTAGCTCATGTGACTTCTGTCAGATGGAATTAAAGTTGTGCCAGGGAAGCAAGATTCTGCCTAGTTGAGGCTCTGGAATCATGATGTCGCCCATTCCCTGTGGAAAATGGTGCGTTTTTCACGGGTTTACACTCGTTGAAATGCTAGCATCCTGGCCCGAAAGATGTCCGCTACGCAGTCTCAACCCGCATTGTTTAGCCTTATTTGAAGCAGCAAGCACATAAACTGGCTCCCAAGACAAGCGCGGGGGGGGGGCGTGATCCAAGACCACTGAGGGCACGTAGGCTGAAGACATTTCACTGCAGGTGTCGCTATGGCGGTGATATGTAAAACCAAGCTTCTAAATTAGTCAATTTTCATAATTTGTGATCGAGAACGCCAAGTGCAAGACTTGAAAGGACGCAATTTGTCTTGTAGTCCTAACAAACCCAAAGTATATCGAGCGGCGCCCAAGGAGCGTAGCCAGGCCCCTGACCCAAGCCCAAGAACGCCATCGAACAGCCTACAAGATACTGTAGTGGTAGTGCTTCTGGTGGTTCGCCTGCTTGTTGACCGCCCACTCGTTCCTCTTCTGGTGGGCATGCTCCGCCTTGCGGCTTCGCTCTACTGCCTTGCCTACCTCCTTCTTCTTCTTGTCGGAGACGCCCAGCATCCCACCACCACCTTCGGCGCCGCGGCCCGCAAGCTGTCTTCTCTGGTCACGAACACGCCCGCTGAGGACAACCTGCTGACTGTTGTTGCCCTCCCCGCCATCAACATCCATGTCATCCGGATCGCCATCCCCGAGGGTCAGTTGGTGCTGCTGATAGCCCTCGAGGAAAGGTCGCTCGCGCAGATTCTGGCGGTAGTACTTGTTCAGAGACCTGTGGCCCACGGACCTGCCGCTTGGGAGGTGGAGTTCATATTCGTCGTAGAAAACCGCGCGAGTGGGCTTGTGAGAGTGTGAATGCCAGCCGTCCCTTTGCCGATGGGGCCTCGAGTCGCTGCGGGAGTGGTGGGCATGTTTACCCAAGCGTTCGTACTGGTGGTAGTGATTCTCTGCGGGGACAGCGGTGAGGTCGGCAGAGTCTAGCGATGAAGCCGACGAGTCTGTCTCCCAGCCTGCATCCCCGGCCTCTTCGATCTCCTCACCGTCCTCGTTCGTGGTGACTGCCATGCGCTTGTTGCCGAGCTTGGCACCGCCAGCTTGAGGCGATTCCTCGTCGTCCGACTCGTCTTCGTCCATCTCATCGTCCGAATAAGTGCTGCGGAAGTCATAGAACTCGCCGATCTCGAGCTGTTCATCCTCGGTGGTGTAAGGGATCTTGCAGTGACCGGTGTCACGCATGTGGGTCTGTGCAGCGTATGCGTTTGCCTTGGCCTTGCCACATACGAGACACTCGTGGTACTCCTGTATGCGCTCTTGCAACGAACGCAACAAACCCTCTATGTCAACCAGATATTGCTTCTCAGGGATAAACATGCCGTGAGTCTTCTCCATGTGGCTGACGTTTGAGGGCACATTGAGGGCCTCGTGGTTACAGAATAGGCAGTGCTTGAGGGACAGTGTGGCCTGCACTTCATCGGCCGCCTTTGAAGGGGTCGGTGTCGCCGACTGCTGCTCGCTGGGGGCCTCTGACATTGAGTGGTCACTGGGCTGCTGAGCCCTTGCGGAAACTTGAGGGTTGGATGGCCGCTTGACGGGAGAGGGGCGCTCTTGGTCTGATATGCCCGTCTTCTTCATGCCCTCAACAATGTGAGTGAACTCCTCCTCGGCGTCGGAGTCGACCTCGGAGGCGTTGGAAGCGACGGGTTCGCCCAAAGAGAAGGTGGAGCTGATCATGGAGCTGGCATCATCGGCAGCAACGCCGTTGCGGCCCCTTCTCAGCTGAGCAGCGGCCTTTGCCTTGTGCTTCTGGCTCCCGATGTGGTTCTGGTACGAGTTCTCACTAAAGTAGGTCTTTTGACACAGGGTACATTCTGTCTGGAAGCCCGCACGTTGGGCCTCTGCGGTGGTGGAAGCTCGAGCCTGGAGGACCTTTTCTGTGAAGACCTCGGAGGAGATGGGCGGAAGAGTGGCAACGCGGCGCTTGAGGTTGTAGCGGCTGGAGGGGAAGAAGAGCAAGGTCAGATGGGGGTTCCGCGACAAGCACTGGCGCCAGGTGTGATGGCTGTCAAGACACTTACTGCCAATCGTTCCTCATGTGGCCCTTCTGCAGGTCGCTGTTGCGGAAGGCTACCTGGCAGGTGTTGCAGGTGTATGGATGGGATGCCGAGATGTCGTGGGCCGGAGGAGCCGCACGACTGCCGGTGACGGTGGCCATTGTCAAAGACGGCTGGGGTTGTGTGTTTTGAGTACGAGGGGCGCGTATAGGTGAAGATGTATGTGTATTGAGTGTGGATTTTTGGCGGGGTTCTCTGCGACGCGTTGTGACTGGGAAGCCTGCGAGCACACCAAGCAGAGGCTGACTCTGGACGATGTGCAGGAGTTCTGCTCGAGGTGTCGGTTGTTTTCTTTCTTCTTCCTCTTTTGGACTTGAGAGGGTGGCGGTAGAGAGGCAAGAGGAGTTTGTGTGGTTTCGCCCGGCCGGCCGGCGTCAGTAACAATTTTGGATTAGTAAAGAGAGGGTGTACTCGACTGTAGGCAGGGTCTTCTGCTTCGGTGGGGCACTTCATGGGCTGCGATAAGCGAGCGATGAGGGAGGAGGTACCTGGGTACATTCGTATACCTACCTTCGTAGGTAAGCCAGCCGTCATTGATCCGTCTGTGTGGGAGGCAGCCTCCACCGAACGGTCTGACGGTTCGAGCGTTTCAGGGTTGGTAGCCTGCAGGTCTGACTGAACGAATGTACCTAGGTACACCTAAGTAAGTATCTACCTACCTAGGCAGGTAGGTAATAAGCAGAGGACAAGAGGCGAGGCCTGCCTCCTGTCCGTCCACCTGCAATGCCCACCCCAGCACCCGAAAAAGAAAGACATCGCTATCCTTGTCCATCCTGCCTCTTTGCCATGTCCCTAACAGGTTCCCGTCCAGCCTCGACTCGACCACCGTCACGAGCACAGACTGCCAACACACAACTCTGATAATCTTGGTCCAGCCTTTAGTCCTTCGCCCGCCTTTGCTGGCAGCCCGACTGGTTGTGGTCCACGCCTCCACCCTTGCGCCACTTTCGCATGTCTGTCTCCCACTCGGACCAACTTGCCATTGTCGCCGCCTCTTGATTCTCCCATCCACTGCCTTCCTAACCTCGCTGTCCCCGCTGTGACACATCTCCGGGACTCCCTCGTCTGAAGCCATCTTGCGATACCCGAACATCAAGCAATCGCTGCACTTCGCTCCAGACACCGACCGACCCGTTCCGGCCAGGCCTGTCAGCCGTACCAAGGCACACCTCCCGCCCTGAAGCCCTGCCTGCCGTCCCTTATGTCATGACGCGAGACGCAACTCGGCCGCTCGATGCTGGGCCCGCTCCCCATCGCGTCCATCAAGATGTCGAAACAGATCTACTGGCCGGGCTCTGGGAGACTGCCCCGTTCGCTCGTCTGCCCTGGGATGCGCCGCCCGAGCTGAAGGAGCTGGTCGAGGAGATACAAAACCCGCCGAGGGTCTACGCCATACACCAGGCCTGCCGTCGGCACGGCTTCCAGCAGCTCGTCGAGAAGTTCATCGTCCAGCTGCGGGACGGCTGCGGCTCCAACTATTGCAGCACCCCGACCTGCTTCTCCTTTCGGAAACGGAGCGTCGGCCGCGTCCCCATACGACGGTACAATGTCACGAGCGCAAGGGTTCTGGCTGTCTACATGGCCAGCCAGGACAACCCCGAGAACGCCCTGTGCCCGGCCCTCAGGAGCCCCAAGTTGCCGCCCAGTGCCATCGACTCCCTCGTCTTCTACTGCAAGCCCAGCCTTCAGCACGGCGAGGAGAGGGCGCGACCCCCACCGGGAAAAGGCCGCGTTTCAACCGAAAAGGACGGCTCATCCAAGAGCAGACAGGTTCGTGTAAAAGCCAAGGTTCAGGTGCACTCGACCTCCAGTGGTTTGAGCGCCGCCAAGGACAAGACTACCCCGTCGCCGCCCCAAGAGACGACGGGCGCCAATGAGGGTGCCAAGTTCGAGGTTGCTGAGAGGCATACGGGCAAGGATTACCGTTCATTTGCAGCGAACATGTTTGGTACTGTGGCTTTCAAAATGATCGAGTGGCTGACCCCCAACGCGCTGGATGATATGCACGAGACCGCCTGTGACTTGGCCAAGGATAACCGCGAGGAAGATTTCAGGTCAGCGAAACCTCGTCGGAGAAAGTCTTCCCCTCGCCCAGAGTCTCGCCAAGAACCGTCACCCACATCACCCAGAGAGCAGGAACCCAATGGATTCTCGATCGCAGAAGAGATGACCGCCGAATTCAGACTGCCAAATGGCAAGACTGATGCTGCACAACGCGAGAAGGAGAACGAGCAACTTGTGAACGGGAGCGCGTCGATGCCCGCTCGGAGGCCTGGAAGCGTGCGCCGCAATTCAAATGCCAGGGTACGCACCAACTCAGCGACCAAGCCGAAGCGAAAACTTTCTCTAGACACGTATCCTCCTGAGCTGGTCTCCGACGAGATTGTCAATGGCATTAAATCACCATGCCTACCAGGCCTCCAGGCTGAGAAGAACAGCAGGTCTGCCAAGAGCACGACATCTGCTTTGACTCGGGCCCCACCTCAAGCAGTATCAGCAGGTTTCCTGGCGAGGACTCGCACAGAGAAATCCTCGCCCGCGCCATCAGAGCGCAGGAGTAAGCCGGACACAACGCAGCCCAACGAAAGCCTGGACCAGCGAGGGGCGGCCGTCCCGGACCGAGACCAGCAAAGCACTCCTTCCGAGACATCCGCGAGCGACTGCTCCATGGCCACCCCTGATGGCGATGCAGAGCTGACTTACGACTCGTTCCTCCCGCAAGCTATCTCCCGTTTGAGTGTTGAGGTCGTTGACTTCGTCTGCGACGTCCTGCAAGATGACGGCACTCGCGAGCAGCATCTTTTAGAGCCAGCAGAGGTGCCCAAGTCACTTGCAGCCACAACAGCGAAGCGCGACGGGAAATTAAAGAGGAGGCACAGATCCAGGAGGTGTTATTATCCCACAGGCCTCAAGAAGGAGTGGAAACTGTTCATCGAGCAGAGCCTCTTCTACACGCTCAGCGACCCTCACACCCTCATCCGCTCGTTCACCCACAAGGGCGAGCTCATTGACTCTCAGGCGCTCTGGTATTGCATGCTGCGGATGACACGAGTTGCCCCTACCCTCGTGTATCACTGCCTTTGGTTATCCGCTGCGCATCTCTTTGCACCTCCAAAGTCCGTTCAGTCTCTGCGGTCACCCACTGCCAGACTCTTCCCGAAGCAGGAAACATCCTTATCGAATGATGAGGCGGGACGCCTGATGTCTATATGTCTGCATGCTTTGATTGCCGCCGCGCCGGTGGTGTTCGAGAAAAGCCAGCTCACTGAAATGTCGCGGTTGCGATCACAGGGGCTGAGTCTAGCAGCGAGCGGAAGTCAACCTCCGGAACTCTGCCTGCAATACGACGACGCATTCTCTCACGAACTAGCAATGAGGCTTGCAAGGAGGCTCTTGTCGGCCATCACGGCACGCAGGTACTTCGATGACATGCTGAGCCAAGAAGCTGTTTTTGGCGACGCTGGCGTGGGGGAGCCAGACGTTCTCGCACCTCTATTTGCGCAGCTCGATGCCCTTAGCGTGAGCAACGAGGAGAGTCTTCATGAGACGCGCATGTCCACCCTACTGCTTGACTGGACCCGTGCCGTCATGTACTACGAGTGGGATGGAAGCCCAGAAGTCCCAGGGGATGGCCCGTTTGGTGGCGCTCTTGCTTTGGCAGATGCAATACGTGAGTTTCAGGGTCGACGCGACATCTTAGACCAGGAATAAATGCGGCTGACGAACGGTGCAGATAAGAAAAGCCAGGCGCTCCGGATCACCCACAAGCAGCTCCTTGCCGATTACTTTGCTGATAGGCTTGACAACGTTAATATGCCTGTTGCGTGGCTGTCTTTCACATCCACCAAACAGAGGGGTCACCTCCTGGACCACCCCTACATGTTCAACCCGGACACTCTGGTATCCTACTTTCGTGCTATCAACTTTTCAAGGATGAGCCACGTCTACGAAGAGGCAGCCTCACTACAAAACCGCCTGGATCGTCTCTTTGAGCAGGCCACGTTGATCGTGAACCGGCACCACAAGACTGTGCTGCAAGATCTGCTGCGCACGGCGAGGTCGAGATACCTGATCCTGGATATCGGCCGCAAAACAGTACTGCGAGATGCCTTTGACCAGCTCTGGCGCCGTGAGGAGAGAGAGCTTCTCAGACCACTGAAGGTGCATCTAGGGGAGGACTCGGGGGAGGAGGGATTTGACTCCGGCGGAGTTCAGCAAGAATTCTTCCGCCTCGCTATAGCCGAGGCCCTCAACCCCGACTACGGGGCGTTCACAATTGATGAGCGTAACAGAATGGCATGGTTTCAACCAGGGTCGACGGAGCCCGAATGGAAGTTTGAGCTTGTGGGCCTCCTTGTCGGCCTGGCCGTGTACAATGGACTTACCTTGCCTGTCAGCTTCCCCAAAGCTCTTTACCGCAAGCTTCTTGGCGAGCCGGTCGCAGACATCCATCACATCAACGATGGGTGGCCGCAGATAGCGAGTAGTCTGACTGAGCTCCTGGAATGGGACGAGGCGAACGGTGCCATCGAGGACGTTTTCGCCGTCACATACGAATTCTCCGTCAACATGCTCAACGAGCACGTGTCAAGGGAGATGCACTCCCTCAGCCCTGGATCACAATCTCCTCCCGACCATGGATGGCCTCAGTTTCCTCTGTCGGGAACCAATGGCGACCAGCAGCCACAGTGGACCCTATCATGTGGGAATCCTGAGGATGCCCCCTTGGTGACTGATGCTAACCGCAACGCTTATGTGTCCGATTACATCCGCTACATGACGGACGTCTCCGTGCGACCGCAGTACGAAGCGTTCGCCAAGGGCTTTCGATCCATCCTCCATCCCAAGTCCCTTACCCTTCTCAGCCCAGAGCTCCTGCAGAACCTAGTGGAGGGCCAGCAAGAAATCGAGGTAAGCGAGCTGCGACGCGCGGCACGTTATGTTGGCTATTCGTCCACGTCGCGGACGATCAAGGACTTCTGGAAGATCGTCAGGGAGTATGACGACCAGATGAAGCGCAAGCTGCTTGAATTTGTCACAGCGAGCGACAGGGTGCCCGTCGGAGGCATCAAAAACATCCAGTTCGTGGTGCAAAAGAATGGCGAGGAGGACGGCCGTAATGGCCACTTACCCACGGCGTACACCTGTTACGGTACCCTGCTGCTACCCGAGTACCGGGACAGGGAGGTTTTGAAGGAACGGCTGAGCATGGCGCTGGAAAATGCCCAGGGTTTCGGGTTCGCTTGAGAGGTCAGGAAGCCGCCCAAGGTGAGCCGATGGTTTCTGGGACCTTCCCTTTTGTGCCTGTAATATATAACGTGCCCCAGCCCCAGTATATTTTGGGCAAGTGAAAGATGGCGGATTCTCCATCTGCAGATGGGAGTCAATCATGTTTTATACGACTGACTGAGTAATGAATGAATGGCTTGGTCTTTCAAGCTTAGATTTGGGGTCGTTTTGCCTGGTTGATACCTTGTGTGCGACTGGTAAAGATTCCGCCCGAGCCTACACAGGATATGGTTGCACAGCTTACACGGCGACTGCCAAAAGCAACGAGACGTCGGCAAAAGAACACCAGATGTGTCGAGATTTTGGCTTTGCAGTTTTGGTATTTATAGATCAACGGCTAATTGTCTATTGATGCGTCGTCCTCGTCTTATCCACACGCAGGCGCATGCTCTGAACAATTGCAAGCGACGCGCATACATACATCCATCCTTTAGCCACAGCGACTCTTCATCTCTGCATCTTACACTGCCTAGAAGTCATCCTCCCCGCTCCCGCTGACAATGACGTTGTTCACCTTGAGCACCATCCTGCACAGCTGGGTGGCAAGCATGAGCTGCTGCTTCTTGCTGATGAGAGGGTCGATGACGAAGGCGTCTTTCATGTTGTTGCTGCCCTTCTGCATGCAGTCGACGCCGAGCCTGCCGCGGGCGCCGCCGGCCTTGACCTGCTGCGACTTGATCTCGGCCAGGGTGGCGATGGGATTCAGACCGCTATTCTCTGCCAGGGCCATGGGCACTGAGTCGAGGGCCTCAGAGAAGGCGCGCATGGCGTATTGCTCCAGGCCAGGCGTCTTGACGGCGGCATCCTCAACTGCGAGCGAGCAGGCGATCTCAGCGGCGCCGCCGCCGTAGACGACCCGGTTGTCCCGGACCAGGTTGCGGACCACACAGAGAGCATCGTGGAGGGAGCGCTTGGCCTCGTCGATGATCTGCCCGTAGCTACTGTCAGTCTTGCTGTTCTCGAGGAGGATAAATGCGTTCTTTCTTTCTTCTTTCTTTTTTTTTTTTGCCGCGGGGGGCGGGGGGGTGGGGGGCGTGGTTAATGTTTGGGTAGAACTCTTACCATCTTGTTGCTGCCGCGCACAAAGACCGTGACGGCTCTTGTATTGGCGCATTCCTCGATGACGAGCATCTTCTCCCTTGTGGTGCCGAAGGACATCTCCCGCACGATACCGGCCTGGCCAAGCTTTTCGGCCTTCAAGTCCTCGAACCTGGGTACTATCCTGCCATTTGTCGCGATGGCGATTAACTCGATCTCTGGCCCACCAACCCACCGCACGGCCGGGAGTTCATTCTGCAGAAGCAGGTGGTTTGCCTCGTCGTCGAAACCCCACTGGCATATCGCCAGATTCGCGCCGGTGTCTTTGATCTGTTGGATCATCTCGATGAACTTCTCCCGCTCATAGTTCTGTAGCTTCTTGAACTCCTCGACGGTCGTGATGTCCAGCTTGTGCTTGGTCTTGGGCTTGGGGGGCTCGAACGCGCAGGTGAGGATGGCGATCTTGGCGTCGCGGACCTCGGAAGGCATCTGTGGGTGGGAGAAGTCCTTGTCGACAATGACGCCCTTGACCAGAAGCGTGTCCTCCAGCGAGCCGCCTACCTTGCCGTCCACCTTGATCAGCTCGAAGTCGACGTCTTTTCGCTCGAGGTCGGCGACAGACATGATGGCGTCTACGGCGATCTTTGCGAACTGGTCGTGTGCTTTGGAAACAATCTTGCTGCCCAGACTTGTCCTTGCCACCTTGAAGAGGTTCTCAGTCTTATCCTTTGTGAAATCAATGTTGTCGGCGATCTTGTCCAGCTCCGACACTGCTATATCACAGGCCTGGTCGTAGCCATCTGCGATGCGGATGGGGTGGATTCCCTTGTCGATCAGCTCGGCGGCCTGCTCGAGCAGGGCACCGGCCAGGACAACAACACCGGTGGTACCGTCTCCTATCTCGTCATCTTGTGATTTAGAGAGCTCGACGAGCAGCTTGGCGACGTGGTTCGTGATTTCCATCTGCTGCAGGATGGTAGCACCGTCGTTTGTTACCGTGATGTCTCCATCTGGGGAGATGAGGATCTTGTCGAGGCCACGAGGTCCGAGGGAGCTCTTTACGATGTTTGCGACGGTTCGTGCGGCGAGGATGTGCGACTTGACGGCTTCGTTGCCGAACTGCCTCTTCTTCTTGCCTTGGCTGTGCACGCATGGAATTAGTCGGTGTGCCGGTGCTCAGGGAGTTCCAGGAAAACCAAACGCACTCTCGGACAACGATAAACGGCCTGCCTTGCTCATCCTTGGTCACCACAGCTGCAGCTTCATGTCAGTATGGGTTGGTGGCCAAGAGGATCTTGGATGTGGTCCGTACCATTCGACAAGTCCAGATCTGGAAGGGTTCAGTTAGCAGGTGCAAAATATGCAGACACACACGAGAGGGCGCCTGCAACTCACTCATGGCCATTTTGAGGGCTGTTTCCCAATATCTCAACTCCAGAACGGTTTCCTGTCAGGCTCGTTCAGAAGGGGAGCGTGGGTTTGCAGACAAGGTAGGGATTTGACAAGTCAGGAGGACGAGGTCAAGGGGTCTAGCTATGAACAAGCAAGATGGAAGACATAGACCAGACGGTAGACGTGTTTAGGCGCGACCCCCCAGAGCTGCAGGCTGCTGCCCTGCCATGGGCAAAATCCCCTCCAACCCTCTGCAGTCCCAGGTGGAGCCCCGACCCGCCCACCGCCGGACCCCTCAGCTGCCAGGCTCAGGAGCTCCAGGCCGAGAGAAGGAGAGAGAGTGTGGGGGAAGGGGGAAAAAATTGTTATCGTCACTCTTATCGTCATTCTTATCTCGATCAGATCTTGTTGACAAAGCTGTCAAGCTTGTCACCAGCCCCCAGGGTCAAAAATTAGTACCTTAGTATTTAATATTTCAGTATTAATATTAATACAATACTAATACTACATACTAAACTAACTAAACTAATTTCAACCCTACTTAATGTGATGGCACTATGATAGCTATAGTTATATGGACTGCATTACAATCTAGAAACCCGTTCTGGAATTCTGTACCCTTTGTTAGGAACACTTACGTGGCTATAGTGCAGCGGCTACGCTTCGTGACACTTCCATCAAGGCCAAAGCCATCTCCAGCTTGACACGGTCAAGCGCCATATCGAGCTGCCTTCGCCCTGTGACTCGGGGGAGCATGCATGATCTGTCCAAATAGACAGACAAAGATGCCATCTCCCAGACTGCACTGCTTCGCTCATCAAAGAGTACTTGAAGACAACTTATTCTGACTAATTTCAACCCTGTTCTTCCGGCCCCACCTCTTTCCGACACTACGTCAGTGAAGGGCGCCCGCCCCCGAATTTGTCCCTCCCTTAATCGGCATATCCCACTTACCCTCGAACCCCGCCACGCCTGGCCACCTATCGTGCTCAACATGTCTCGCCATCGCCTTTACCAGAACTACGATTATCGCAGGGACCTGGACGACTTCGACGGGGGGGAGGAGGAGGGAGAGGAGGAGGAGGGGGAGGAGCTGAACCCCGAGGACAAGGCCCAGATGACAGCCGCCACCGCAGAAGTGAAGAGCACGCTTGGTCCCCAGGCCAGCAAGGTCACAACACAGCAGATTCAGGAGTCGTTGTGGTATTATTACTACGACATCGACAAGACCGTGGCCTACCTCGTCGCCAAGTTTGTCGACCCTGCGCCAAAGCCAGCAGCGAAGCCTAAGGTCCCCAAGACAACGCCACAAGCACCAGACGGTAAGAACTATTCTGAATGCCCCTTCCCTTCCCATTGACTCCCCCTGACCGGCAAGTGCCTCCGAAGCAGATCCCTGGAGAGCATGCGCGATCAACACCGGGCCAAGACCTTCCTGTGCGAGCTTCTTTGCCGACATGCCCTGGTTGAACATCCCAGAGGAGGGCAGGACAGTCTTCATCAAGCCGCCATGCACACGTGGCGGTGGCCTTTTGGGCGGCTCATCAGGAGCACCCAAGATGTCCAAGCTCCAGGCCCTTGCCGCAGCTAGGAAAAAGAAGCGGGAGGAGCACAAGGCAGAAGAGACCTCGCACAACACAGTTCCACAGGTGGAGGTTGTTCACGAGGAGGCACGTCCAAACCCATCGCCGGCTCCTCCCTTGGCACCATCAGAATCTGTTCCCAGCCCGGCGCCCGCCCTCGACGGTTCAGCCGACTCCCAGGATCACGCGCCAGTGGTGGAAAAGGCACAGCCCTCGACATTTGCGCAAGCTCTCTTCAAGTCTGCTTCGGAGATAACACAGCCTTATCAACAGTGTTACGCGCCTCCTTGGCTGGCATTCACCACTGACGAGGCTCTGGTGGAGGCCTTCTCCAGGCCGTCTCCTGACGATGTTGTGCAGGCTGCCCAGTCGCAAGGTTCGCGGTTCGCCAGGAAATAAGGGACGAGTACTGATGTCCTCTGCAGCAGGCAAGAAGTCCGCATCCAGTACGCCAAGTGCAAGGAATCCAGATGCAGCAGAGGTGACCAAAAAGTTGAAGGAGGTGAAGATCACTGAGACGCCGCTGCCAAAGAGCAAGCATCTGAATGTGCTGAAGGAATTCGAGAAGAGCCAACAAAAGAGAAGCGCCAGCTTCGTGGTCGTGGGCCATGTCGACTCGGGGAAAAGTACAATGACTGCCCGGCTGCTGCTAGACCTGGGCCAGGTCGACCAGCGGACGGTTGACAAGTGCCGTAAGGAGGCTGAGAAGCAAGGCAAGTCTTCATTTGCGCTTGCATGGGTGCTCGACACGGGGACGGATGAGAGAAGCAGGGGCGTCACCATCGACATTGCCACCAAGAACTTTGAGACCGAGTCGACGCTGTTCACCATAGTAGACTCGCCCGGCCACAAAGACTTTGTTCCCAACATGATTGCTGGGGCCAGCCAGGCAGACTTTGGTGTCCTGGTTGTCGATGCAGCCAAGGGAGCATTCGAGGCGGGCCTCAAGGGGCAGACGGAGGAACACGTCCGGCTGCTGAGGAGTATGGGAGTGTTTCGTTTGATTGTCGCTGTCAACAAACTCGACACATCACAATGGAATCAAGACCGGTTCGACGAGATCAAGGGCCAGATCACGGGATCCCTGAGAGCCCTAAAATTCCCAGATAAGAGCATCAGCTTTGTCCCCGTCTCCGGCCTCAACGGCGACAACGTTGTCAAACGCTCCAAAGACCCGGCCGCGTCGTGGTACACAGGCCCGACGCTTATAGAAGAGCTGGAGTTGTCAGAGCCTGCAGCCCGGCTTCTTGATAAGCCTCTCCGGATGACCATCTTGGATCGTTGGGATACCCCTCTCAGCCCACTCGCCGTGGCCGGCCGGCTAGATGCTGGGTCACTCCAGGTGGGAGATGCCCTTCTGGTGCAACCCAGCGGTCAGAAGGCCCACGTGAAAGCACTCGAGCTCAACGGCGAACCCGTGGACTGGGCTGTTGCTGGTCAGCACGTCGTCATACACCTATCACATGTCGACGAGGATAACATCCGCATCGGAAATGTCATCTGCCCTCCCTCAGCGCCGGTCCCATGCGTCGACACGTTCACCATGAAGGCGCTGGCGTTCGACACCTTCTTCCCCATGCCGGTTGACATCCACAAGGGAAGCCTGCATGTACCAGGAACCATCTATCAACTGCGGGCCGTGCTTGACATCCAGGGTGGTGCCATAATAAAAAAGAAGCCGCAGGTCATCAAGGCTGGGAGCGTGGCAAGGATCAGGATGAAGACACACGAGAAGGTTCCACTGGAGAAGGGCGAGAGGGTGGTGATCAGGTATAACGGAGACACGGTGGCGGCTGGTCTGCTGGAAGAGACCCAGTGATGCTGGCAGCCTGGCGTGGGTATGATGGCACATGACCCAACTGAGACATGCTGCAAGCGGGTTTTCATAATGCATACCTAGGCACACTAACTAGTAGATATAATAGCCACTTGAGATATTGAGAGCGAGCAGGAACCGCTCGCTCATCTGGGCCTGATATAAAGGTGTGTACTTTTTGAATGATGGTTGCAATAAAGAGGCCCCCTGTTTTATGAGGCCTGAGACGCCACAGGCCTGTCAGCCTTCTGCCCGCCTGGTGGGGGAGAGGGTGGTCTGTGCCATTCCGGGCCGACGCATGCGATTCAGATGATTGCCTGCCTATGTGGTGGGATCTTTTATGTCCACTACTGAGTCCTATCCACTCTTGACATTTGTGATAGCAAATGTTGCGTTTGGTTTTCAAGCAGTGGTGGTTATGGAAACTTTCCAAGACGGGAAGGAAACATCGACCTGACCTATGGTGTAAGCTCATGACAGTGAGTCTACACTATCTCGTGGAGTATACACTACATACTATGCAGATGATACCACGCTCCAGATGTTGCCCAGGTAGATAGATGATGTGGAAGAGGGTGACCCACCGGAGGAATTACAAAGATGCTTTTCGAATGTGCAGACACTGGCAGGGTGGGGCTTGTCGCAACCTTCATTGTTCTTGCATGAAGCCCCGGGGCCACTCCAGGTACGGACACAGTTGTAGTGTCATTTCCAAGGTTGAGAGGACACGTTGGCAGGCAATGCTGTCGACACGGACTTGCAGGCTCGGAGGGGTGGTGATGAGAGGGGGTTGGGAAACCCGGCTTCATTACTATGTACTCTTGTCATGGCCACTGTGGCTTTTGAATTCACCAAATCGACAGGTCTACCTGCCCTGGGTAACAAACAGCACATCTACCAGGCTGGCCAGGTTTGGC
This sequence comes from Stenocarpella maydis, assembly GCA_002270565.1. Taxonomy (NCBI): domain Eukaryota; kingdom Fungi; phylum Ascomycota; class Sordariomycetes; order Diaporthales; family Diaporthaceae; genus Stenocarpella; species Stenocarpella maydis. The sequence goes on from NQMI01000064.1 coordinate 132,605, forward strand.
GCTGGAAGAATAAAGAGATACAGTGACCTCTGGTCCGTCAACAGACCTAGTACAGTGCATCCGTCAGTGGAATCCGTCAGAATTTGGGAGGCTGATGATGCCAACTGGCCACTAGCCTGAAGAGGCCACTATATAGTACTACACTAGGTACTGTATCACCAGCCAAGGAAGCTCGACGTGTACCGGAGCTACATGGTCTATCTGCGATTGGTGGAACAACCATTACAGGATGTTAAGACTGACCCCAGCCTGGTGGGGCTCTACCTGAGAATACATGGTTATCGATTGAGGACCCCTGCAGTCGCCACGGGTGAATCCCTGCCGGCGCTAGTTACTTTTGGTGTGAAATCTGGCTTCCCAAAGAGAACTGGACACATCGACACTTACAGCTTCGATATTTCTATGTCGACCATCCTTTTCCACCTGCCATCTCGAACCTGTCTGCCTTTTTCCCCAAAACAACATCTCGGCTACCTCTGACACTTCTCGCCTCCCACATAGGCTTGAGCAAGTGACGACCACTTTTCATTCCCTTTCCTGGTCCTCTTGATACCCTCTTCTTTTCCCATCCCGCTCTTGACCCACTATACCCATCTCTCACACAACTCGATCCGCAATGGAGCCGCGGTCGAGAAGCACCTGGGCCGTTGGCCTGGGTCTCGTCTTCTGGATGTTCCTCCTCTTCTCACCTCTGACCTGGGTTGGACAAGCAAAAGCCGACGACACAGACAACTATGGAACAGTGATTGGAATTGTAAGTTTTAAGTATCTGCCGTGCGCCGCTGCCGCTGCCGCTGCCGCCGCAGCTCCCAGCGCCCTGGCCACCCCGCAAAACCCGCAGCAGCAAGACTAACCAGCTGTTATTCCTGCAGGATCTCGGAACTACTTACAGCTGTGTTGGTGTCATGAAGAATGGCAAGGTTGAGATCCTCGTCAACGACCAAGGTACGCTCTTTTTCCCGCTCGCCTGCCCTTGCGCCACTATGTTCTGCAGCTCCGTTGTACTGACCTACCTCCTTCCATACAGGAAACCGTATTACCCCATCATACGTCGCCTTCACCGATGAGGAACGTTTGGTCGGTGACGCCGCCAAGAACCAGGCTGCGAGCAACCCGTCAAACACGATCTTTGACATCAAGTACGTTGCCTTTTCCGCTAGACTTGGGCATAGTCCAGGACAAAGCTGCTAACACGTGGGTTTTCCCCGCTGTTTTTCAGGCGCCTTATCGGCCAAAAGTTTGAAGATGACGCTGTTCAGCGTGATATCAAGCACTACCCCTTCAAGGTCATCAACAAGGATGGCAAGCCGTTCGTCAGTGTCAAAGTCCACGGTGAGGACAAGAAGTTCTCCCCCGAGGAGATCTCCGCCATGATTCTGGGCAAGATGAAGGAGGTGGCCGAGAACTTCCTCGGCGAGAAGGTCACTCACGCCGTGGTTACGGTCCCCGCGTACTTCAACGACAACCAGCGACAGGCTACCAAGGACGCCGGTATCATTGCCGGTCTCAACGTCCTCCGTATCGTCAACGAGCCCACGGCCGCTGCCATCGCATACGGCCTGGATAAGACTGAGGGCGAGCGTCAGATCATCGTCTACGACCTTGGTGGTGGTACCTTCGATGTCTCGCTGCTCTCTATCGACCAGGGTGTCTTTGAGGTCTTGGCTACTGCCGGCGACACTCATCTCGGAGGTGAGGACTTCGACCAGCGTGTTATCAACCACTTCGCGAAGATCTACAATAAGAAGAACAATGTCGACATCACCAAGGATCAGAAGGCTATGGGCAAGCTCAAGCGTGAGGCCGAGAAGGCCAAGCGTACCCTCTCATCCCAGATGTCCACCCGCATCGAGATCGAGGCATTCTTTGACGGCAAGGACTTCTCCGAGACCCTGACGCGAGCCAAGTTCGAGGAGCTCAACATGGATCTCTTCAAGAAGACCATCAAGCCTGTCGAGCAGGTTCTCAAGGACGCCAAGGTCAAGAAGGACGAGGTTGATGACATCGTCCTTGTCGGTGGCTCCACCCGTATCCCCAAGGTTGTCTCCCTCATCGAGGAGTACTTTAACGGCAAGAAGGCGAGCAAGGGTATCAACCCCGACGAAGCTGTGGCTTTTGGTGCTGCTGTCCAGGCCGGCGTTCTTTCCGGTGAGGAGGGCACTTCCGAGATTGTTCTCATGGACGTCAACCCGCTCACGCTCGGTATCGAGACCACTGGAGGAGTCATGACCAAGCTGATCCCCCGCAACACTCCTATTCCCACTCGCAAGAGCCAGATCTTCTCCACGGCCGCTGACAACCAGCCCGTCGTCCTGATCCAGGTGTTTGAGGGCGAGCGGTCCATGACCAAGGATAATAACCTCCTCGGCAAGTTCGAGTTGACTGGAATCCCGCCAGCTCCCCGTGGCCAGCCCCAGATTGAGGTCTCCTTCGAGCTCGACGCGAACGGAATCCTGAAGGTTTCGGCTGTCGACAAGGGAACTGGCAAGGGCGAGTCCATCACCATCACCAACGACAAGGGCCGTCTTACCCAGGAGGAAATTGAGCGTATGGTCGCCGAGGCCGAGAAGTACGCCGAGGAAGACAAGGCCACCCGCGAGCGCATTGAGTCTCGTAACGGTCTCGAGAACTACGCCTTCAACCTGAAGAACCAGGTCAACGATGAGGATGGTCTCGGAGGCAAGATTGACGACGAGGACAAGGAGACTGTGAGTTCATTCGACCGCGCCCCCCTCAATGCTTGCAGGCATTTTGCTAACATCCCCTACAGCTTCTCGAGGCCGTTAAGGAGGCCACTGACTGGCTCGAGGAGCACGCTGCCACCGCGACTGCTGAGGACTTCGAGGAGCAGAAGGAGAAGCTGTCCAACGTTGCTTACCCCATCACTAGCAAACTCTACGAGTCTTCTGGTGCTGGCGGTGGCGACGAGCCTGTGGACCACGACGAGCTCTAAAGGCACCTAGTGGGGGGGGAGCATAAACCTCCGTATGGTGATAAGAGAAAGTCGTTAAAAGTTTACATTTGAGTAATCATGAGTTATTTATTCATTCGGCATACACCCTTGTTGTGGTGTTACGGGTACGGTGATTGGGAACACGGATGCATTGACCCGCGGCAGTGGTAGAAAACCACACTGCGTCTTGTATGATATGATACACAGGAGTCCCGTAGTTAGTAGTCGTAAAGGCTTGATATTGATACCAACCTCACAGCCTTGGGCTCGTGACATGACGTCGCGGCTGAGGTATGCACCATGTTCTTGATAGACTGGACAATGTTCAATACTCATCGGCCCATGCTGGAGAAGGGAGCCTTGACGTGGGCTGGTGCACACGAAGCTCACTCGTGTTCAGTGGGCGGCAGTCTGTCTAACCTGGCAGGCTTGATGCCGCCGCCCTCGTCTTGGCCATGGCTAGCCTGATTCCGGCGTCGGGCGCGATCATAGATGTCTTCGCAAGGTCTGGCGAGGCAGACAAGGCGGTCCTTGTTCCCCCAACGGTGCGTTACAGCACCTGCAAAATGATACAAATGAAGCACGTCTTATATCCATCCCAGTGGGTGGGGTTCCGAGACACAAGAGCAATGCGTGGCAATGGCGCTGCCACTTGGACGACATCGCACGTGTCTAGACGGGGCTGCAGTTATAGACCCGTGCCTTGGGCGTGTACTGATTCGACCCTGAGAGGGCCGTGGTTGGGCGGGGCCGGAGCTGAGCCACGTTTAATAGGTATAGAATTGGAACCCAGCATGACAATGAAGCGCACTCTGAGGAGTTGACAACATCACTGACCGCATCCCAGGAGACCTATTTAGCATATACGATAGGGATCCGCACTCGTACCTGCTCACAGTCATGTGAAGTGCTATGGGGGTTTCATGTTGGCTATGGAGGTATCTTTCTTGCATGGGCATTAGATGCTGGGCATCAACAGGGGTAAGAAATCGGCACAAGAATGGAGGGGTAATCAGGGATAGAGTCAAGATGGCTCAACAAGAGCCGAGATTCCCAAGGGCCGATGATGAGCAAACAAATGATCCCTCTCGACGGTTGTTGATGACCCCGTCACGGCATACGCAGGAAACAAGTGAACAACCACACTCCCCAATCACCATGCTGGCTCGTTGCGCTCCACCTTCGGGGTCACAACGGCATTACGGTCTGCGAAGGGGTCGTTCTCGTCCTCGTCCTCGTCCTCAGATGCGTCGGCATACTCTGCGGGCGGCCGTCCGGGGGCAGACACCTGAGGCGAAGGCTTCGACACAGCTGACGGCCTCGGTGGCGCCGCGGGACGGACGGGCTGAGCCGGCGGAGAGTCAATGTGCAGGCCGGCCATGGCGGTGGTGGGGCTTCCGGGGGAGGTGGGCGGCTTCCCCTTCTCGGTCATCATGCGGTACATGTGGGCCTGCTCGGCCAGCTCGTCGTCCGAGTCGCTGTCGGCGTCGATGGAGCGGTCGAGCTGCTCGAAGGTCATGAGGGCCTGGACCAGCTCGTCGTTGGCGTGCAGGAGGGAGCCGAGCCACTGCTCGGATTCGACATGGTGGATCTGTTGTCACCTGCCACGTCAGCAGATCATACTTTGTGGCTTCCGGACCAGCTCATATATATATATATATATGTGTGTGTGTGTGTGTGTGTGTGTGTGTGTGTGTGTGTGTGTATCCATATCCGACTTACGTATCGCAGGATCCTGCGCCGCAGCTGCTTACAGGCCTCGAAATGCTGCACGGCGACTGCGTTCTCGGATATTCGCTCCTTCTCCCTGTTGATGCTCTGCAGCGAGTTCATGAGGTTCGTGGCCGCGATCGAGGCCTCCGCAATGGCCGTCTTCATGGAGTCCTTTTCTGCTTCAAGGTTAAACTTGCGGTGTTTGGAGTTCTTCTTATCCTTGTCCTTCTTCTTGTCCTTTGACGAAGATACATAGCTGAACGAGCTGACCTGTCCCGTTACGGGTGTGCTAAGGCCGGGAGGCGTGGACCGAGAGGATGAGGCCTGCGCCGGCTCTGGAGACGCGGGGTGTTCGTCCTCATCCTCACCAAACGGGTTTTCTGTTTCGCGAATGACACGGGAGCGCTCCTGGGTGACGACCTGCTTGCGCTTCGGTAGCTCCTTGTACAACCTGGCGATGCGCTCCAGGCCGGGGGTGTTCTTGTACTCAGCGGCCCAGCTCCGGAACAGCTCGGAGCATTTCTTCTTGACATCTGGGTCCGAGAGGTCAGAAGTGCCGCAGACACGCAGCCGTTCAAGCAGCGGCTCATCGGCGAAGGCGCGCTGAAACCGCGGGCCGGCGTTCTGGATCAGACCATCGAGGAGGGTCAGAGCTCTCAGCTGGCGGTGGACGCTGCCGTACTTGAGCTTCTTGCGGATGGCGCGTGCCGCCTCAGCAGGCCCGGTGGCCTGCAACTTGACGACCTCGACGAGGTCAGGGATCCCGCTCAGGTCGTCCTCCTCGTATGCCTCGCTCGTCAGCTGTTCGACAGTGACAGTGACAGCCGAGAATGGCTTCTTCTGCAAGTGCTGTCAGTGATGGCCTTGGCCGCCAAGGATCAAGAGGAGCAGTGTGTGCTGAAGCGCCGCGGTCGTGCGATGTGTTCACACCTGTCGCGGCTGGGGTTGACCTACTTGGGAGAACATGATGCCGGCCCTCGTATTAATATCTGCGTTCTCCCGGCTCTTCCAATTACATGTACAGCTGGGACCGCTGCTGGATTCAGATCAGATCCCAGGGCGGGTGTGATAAGAGCAGCGGCTTGTCGTCAGGCAGCCAAAGCCGCAGTCGAAGTCTCACTCAGCTTGGCTCGCTCACTGAGCGATGCCTTCATCCGAAGGTGAGGGCAGGGCGGAGAGTGCAGCTGAAACTCAGGCGGCCATCCACAGGGCGGATTGCGCCGTGCGACAGCTGCAGTGGGTTGTACTCTGGAGGGGCGATGCTGTGGGACGTGCTGGAGCAGTAATCAGGCGCATGAAGCAAACAACAGGTAACCCATGGCTACTGCTAGCTTCAGGTGGCCGCCGTGATCATGAGAGCAGCGCGGGGATGTCGTAGTACTGCCCTCCCCCCCGGTTGGACAAGAAAGCGATAAGATAGAGAGAGCACACAAGACCCCTCCCCCTCCCTCTCTTCCATTTTACAATTGTCCTAACCCTGCAGTAGCATTCCTACTTTCTATGCTCTCCACTAAGTCAAACACCCGCACCAACCCCCTCTCGCAGATATATTCTACTTATAACTAATAACTTATAGCTATTATATTTATTTAATATTAAATGTTAAGTATTAAATGTATTTTTTTATATTTTCTATATTTTTTACTATTTTTATGGTAGGAAACAGCTGTGTGTAAATGAAGTAGTGTGTAAAATGGTGTTCTGCCTTACTTAAGTACTCACTCTGGTTACATATGGAACACATTGCATCACCTCCAGAAAGTATTTCTGTCAAGGCTGTCTAAACAGCTAATATGTCGTCCAAGTTTGAGCATATACCTTGTTCGCAGTCTCGAGAGTCAAACAATGGTCAATACAGGATCCAGAATGGACAAGCAATCATACTTAATGCTTGCTGGGCATGGCACTTGTATCCAAAACCCCCAAATACATCCCTGGTAGTTATTTAGCATCCATAAGTACCTAGTTACTCGAGTAGGATTTTGCTTCAGCCACCTGTACTCCACCTAGGAGCCAGAAGTCGCCTGAATCTCCATGTGATACACCTTGGGTTCCTTGGATGAGAATTTCTTTGCATCCTCGTAAAAGGTAGCATTCTTTTCCTCGCCCAAGTCCTCAAGCGACTTTTCAAGGGCTTCCTTGCTCTCAAACACAGCCTGGAAAACGGCCTCATAGGGGCCGTTCTCATCCATGGACGTGGATGCAATCCAGCGCTTCATGGCTGGATCATTCCCTGGAGTCCCAAAAATAAATCAGCCAATACTCTTGTCTATTGTGTTATGAAAGACCCAAGGAAGCCAGCCCACTGTACTTACAAGTCGAGGTCACCAGTGGAATGTGCTTGTTGATGTAGTAATCTTTATCAACGTTGGACCCTTTCTCATACGCTGCGACAAAAGCGACAGGCATTCTTGTTACTTTTGTTAATCCAAGGCTGGGTCTGATTCTGTAGGACAAGGTTTTGAGATGGACGACGGGCTTGTCTGAGTGAAGACCAGTGCTGTTATGTATGCAAGAACCAAAAGATAGCGACTGCAATCCGGACTCTCAAGTGCTATATATACACCTCTGAATCCCCGCGTACGTGCTCATTGCCACAATGAGTCGTCACAAACTGCATGAACATGCGGGGTTTTGCGATGATGCCGCGTTACATCTCATGGTTGAAGTCTCTTGTCCCGGTCATGCCGCCTTTGAGCATCGGAGCAAATCCCAGCTTCCCCAGGCAATGCAATGCATACATCCTCGACTGGAAATTTAATAACCTGTGATGGGGATTCTTTTCTCCGTGACTTGTGCCATGCGAGGGAGAAAACTAACTGCCGAGGCAAAGACCCTGGACATGTCTTTCAAGGTTCGTCTCATGGCAGTGGCAGCTAACACTTGCGTTGGCTACGAGTTTCATGTCTGAGGCCTCACTATATTGGCTTCAGAGGTGACACACATGGTTCTCTAGCGCATCCATCCTTCCGACTCCTGCCTTCCCCTGACTCTAAGGACTATGGAAAGCATTAAATACATATGTAGGTACCAGCCTGTTCAAACTTGAAAGAGGTCAATATATTTTGGCCGTATTCAATCTCCTCAAAAATTCCAGAACCACTGAGTGTATAGCTTGTGATCACGGATTTCATAGTGCCCTTTCAATTAAATATCACTTCAGTCCTCTTTTCCAGATGAGTCAAGTCCCGCACAACGGCGTATTGGAAGGGCCTTGTCGCCTTTGAGGTGCTCCAGGAAGTTGATGAGTCTATTAACTCATCTGGCTGTTGTTTCTACTTGTTTCTGTCCTACACAGATTAAATTTACATGATGGGTTTGTTTCTTTGCATTTATTATTTTGATTACCTGTAGTCATGAAATCCTTCAGTACAAATTAAGTAGCACGTACTGGTGTCTTGCCGGATGCTGTGGAGTCAGTGTGGACCAACGTTCCAAGATAACTCTTTTTTTCCCCCTCAGCTGTTGCAGATGAAAACCTAGCGATGATCCTTGAGGGGGCAAAGACTTGCTGTATTGTTATCATGTGATTTCATAGTCTTACCATCCAGAAGATGACATTTGGAACTGCGGTAGGTCGTTATGCGGTTGCAGGAACAGATCTTATGTATATACTGTGCGACTGTTTTGGACATGATGCTTCATTTTGGCAGTGTATTCCTAGGTATGAAGGCTTAAGTCGCGAGGCGAAGGTACTCATACGTGGTATTTAATGGCGTTAAACTAAGAAGATAGGTTTCTGACTGCTAGAGGTGGCTTCGATCTTGACGGCTTGACGGGAATAGCCTGGCACTCACGCCGTTTGTGCAAAGTGGTGGCTTCTGGCTCAGCACTGCTTTGCAGGACTAGCTTAACTAAATGATTTTTACTTGCAGCGTTTTGTTAAACCCTTTTCAATATGTAAACTGGACTCGACAAGGAAATAACAGCATGCAAGGTACAGCATAGATTGTATATCAACGCCCACATGTGTGCTCAATCAAGTATACCACCAACTTGGAACATAAACTGTACGCCGTTGCTATTCACCTATTTACACAGGCACTTGAGTAGTTACTCATGACTGTGATGGCCAAAGAAACCAACTGGATTTAATAATGTTACAAGGGAAATTGAAGTGATGAAGGTACCTACTGAAGTACGTACCTCTGATGTTTCCTTGTCCTCGACGACCTGACTGCATCGGTACGTACCTCTGATGTTTCCTTGTCCTCGACGACCTGACTGCATCGGTACGTACCGCTTTGACACACATAACTAGACAACTATCCTGTTGTGGGGTGCCCCGAATGACGCTAGCGCCACATGGGGAATGGCGGCTGACCTGATTTACCCTTTCGAAGTTCCACGAAAGCACTTAGACTACAAGCTGTGGCTGTCTTCCACACCGTCCTCACACCTTCTCCCCATTAACACTCTCCGCCTCCCACAACCCCACGATTTGGACAGCCCTTCCTGTCGAGTCCCTCTACTGGTTACTGTCTCTTGGTCTCCTGTATTGTCTCCCTTCTCGCCGGCACCCCGTGCATATAATGGCTTCCCCTGCTCAGGAACTGTCGGCCGCCCAGAAGCTGGCCCAGGAACATGCCGCCGAGGGCCACCATGTCACCATCGAAGACGTCCCCGATGATGACCTGAAGCCTCACGATGCCGCAACCGCCCCTGCCCCGTCGGCAAAGGCAGCTAGCAAGCAGAAGGAGACAGCCCCTGCTGCCGCCACCCTCGACACCCAGTCTCGTGAGCTGTTCCCCGACCTTGGTGGCCCCAAGCCCGCGCCCGCTCCCAAGACCGCTCCCAAGTGGAACGTCCTCTCCGAGAAGACGAATGGTCACAGTCCTGCCAATGGCACACCCAGTGCCGCTGCTCCCTCCTCCGGTGCATCCACCGCTACAGCAAAGTCTGCTGTCCCTTTGGTTTCTATCCCTGGCCGCAAGAACATCGAGACCATCCGCTTGCGCCCTGAGCACATGAAGGGCAGAGACCAGCTGAGACGGCCCCTTCCCGACATCATCAAGGACATCAACAGGACCTCCCGCGCTATAATATCTATCCAAAGTTCCAACACCAGCGGCACTACCTTCGAGGCCCAAGGACCACAGGAAGCTGCCCAGCGCGCTCTCAAGGAGCTGGTCAAGCAGATCGGCACTCCGGTACGTCCTCCCCGCCCCGCGCCCCCCCCTTCCAAAATGACACAATATATCGACGGGAGTATATGCTGACTAGTCGCAGCAATCCATCACGGTCCCCATCCCCCAATCCGCTCGTGCCCACGTCATTGGAAAGCAAGGGTCGACCATCAAGTCCCTCCAGGAGAAGACAGGAGCTCGTATTGAGGTCCCCAAAGATGACAAGAACGGTGCTCCTATCGACGAACTTGATGATGACGTATATATCAACGTGAAGATCGAAGGAAACACCGTCTCTGCTGCCCAGGCAAAGCAGGAGATCGAGAGGATCGTCGGCGAACGCGCCGCCAAGGTCAACACCAAGGTCAAGGGCATTCCTGCTGAGTTCTATCCTTTCATCGCGAGGGCCAGGGAGGATCTGCTCAGTGACCCCAACGTTGGTAGCAATGTGCAGATCAGCGTCCCACCTCATCGCGAGTGGTCATCGCAGGCCACCACCGCTGTGCCTGGGCCGGGCCAGCGTCCGGCTTTCCAGCCCGCTGCGGACCACCACATCCAGCTGGAAGGAGAGCGCGCTGCCGTGCTTGCCCTCAAGGCAGAGATCGAGCGCCGTGCCGCTGAGCTCCGCGAGCAGCTGCTTCTGCAGCAGCTCGAGATCCAGCGCGGTCGCCACCAGTTCATCATTGGCCAGTCGGCGCTAACAGCCGACGAGTTCTTTGATCAGACGGGATGTGCCATCATCCTTCCTACTGACGAGGATGATGATGCCATCACCATTGTTGGCCCGGCGGACCAAATCGCAGAGGGCCTGGAGAAGGCAGAGCAGTTGGCGATGAGCATGCAGATGAACAACGTCGACCACCTGAAGTGGACCAACAAGCAGGCTCCTGGTCAAGGCGCAGTGCACTCCAAGAATGTCACACGCTACCTGCGCGAGCGCAGGGAGATTGACCGCCTGGAGAAGCAGTATCGTGCGCACATTAACACTCCGTTCTCCGGGGACGGTGCCCTCCCCTGGGAGCTGTACATCCCCCAGGGCCAGAAGCTGGCTGCGGCTTCATCTGATATCCGGAGCCTGTTTGAGAGCCACCCCCCCTCGAGATTCAGTACCCTCGGCCAGAGAGAGGTCGATCCATTCTACTATCCTTACATGCAGAAGGAGATCAGACCACATGTCCGGGAGCACTATGGTGTCCAGCTGGTTATTCCTGACTCGTCTGACCCTGGTAGCCCTGTCCTCCTCGTCTACGAGGCTCCGGGACCTGCCGACAGCGCCTACGAGATCCCGCGCTCGGCGCCATCCCAAGAGGACATTCGCAGGTTCCAGCAAGGCCTGAACGATGCCCGCAAACACATCCATGACCTCCTGAGCCAGCAGGAGGACATCGTGGCCGAGACTGTTGAAGTACCTCTGAAGTACCACGAAAAACTGAAGAAGTTCATTGCAAAGGAGCAGGATAAGCGACCCGCCAACCAGCCGAGGATCAGAGTCAGTCAGCTGGGTCTCAATGTCACACTTCGTGGTCCAGCCACTGCTGTCCAGAGCCTTGCTACCAAGGTGCGAGACTTTGTTGAGCAGGAGAAGGCCGACGAGAAGGAACGCGGTTTCACCCTGGAGTTCGACTTCCCCCAGAAGTTTGCCAACCATCTCATCGGCAAGGGTGGTAGCAACATCAAGGAGCTTCGTGACAAATTCGATGTCGACATCCAGGTTGAGAACGGCCAGGTCCAGCTCAAGGGGCCAAAGGCCAAGGCCGCGGCTGCAAGGTCGCATATCGAGTCTCTCGGCAAGAGCTGGGCAGACGAGACTACCATGAGACTCCAGGTCGATCCCAAATTCCACCGTGAACTGATTGGTGCTCAGGGCAGTGAGATCAACAAACTGCAGAACCGGTATAAGGTCCTCATCTTCTTTCCCCATGGCGACAAGGGCACCAAGGATGCCGATGCCAATGCCGACGCAGGCGAGGATGCGGGTAAGAACCGCCGCCAACAAGCTGCAGACGAAGTCATCATTCGGGGCCCAAGCAAGGGCGTGTCACAGGCCTATGACGAACTGAAGGACCTGGCCAACTGGCTGAAGACAAACTCTTTCACAGCAACAGTAACTGTGCAACGGAAGCAGATACCATCTTTGATAGGGCAAGGTGGCACCGCCATGGAGGCTATTCGCCAGCAGACTGAGACTAAGATCGATGTGCCCAACGACAGGGACTCGACCGATCCTGTCGTCGAGATCCAGATTAAGGGCAAGAAGGACAATGTTCAGAGGGCCAAGAAGATGCTCGAGGAGAAGAAGGCCGTGTTTGAAGACACCGTTGTCAAGACCATCGACGTCGACAGGAAATACCACAGAGCCCTTATCGGCGCTCAAGGTCGGTCCATACTCTACTTAATGTAGGATTTTGACTTTGTAAGCTAATTGTCTCGCAGGCGCCAACTTGCGGTCCATGATCCTTGAAGCTGGCGGTTCCGACGAACCTCGTGAGCGGGCGAGAATCATTCAGTTCCCGAAGCAGGAAGCCGACGGCGACACGATCAAGCTTGAGGGTCGCACCGAGGTGGTCGACAAGCTCATTAAGCAGATCGAGACATTTGTTGCTCACCGCGAGAGCCAGGTCACAGCCACCGTCGACGTACCAACCGAGAAACACAGGTCACTCATCGGCCGTGGTGGCGATGCCAAGAAGCAGATAGAGGCACAGTTCCAGGTGTCGATCGACATTCCCAGGCAGGGGAGCGGCGACACGGCCGTCAAGATCACCGGCCAGGGGCCCGATGTCGAGAAAGCCAAGGAGCACATTGTCAACTTGACCAAGGAGAAGCCGGCGGAAACCATCCAGGTTCCCCGGAGAGTCCACCAGGCCATCTCCAATGGTGGGCAGTTCTTCCGCAAGCTGAGGAACGACTTCCACGTCACAGTTGACCATGCCGGCCAGACCCCCCCACCCAAGCTCACAGCAGCACCTCGTGCCAACGGGGGCGCGCTGCCGCTCATCACCGATGATGAGGTGTCTGCTGACGAAGTCCACTCCTGGAATGTCGTGGAGAGTGTCTCAAGCGAGGAGGGCGATATCCCCTGGGTTCTCAAGGGCTCTGCAGAGAACATCGAGAAGGCGAAGAAGGCCATCACCACCGCCATGGAGCAGGCACAGGACAATGTCACTGGCTACCTGGTCCTGCCTGACCCCAAGACATACCGCCACGTTATCGGCCAGGGTGGCAGCAAGGTCAACTCGATCCGTAAGCAAAGCGGTTGCAAGATCAATGTGCCGCGTGACCAGGGTGAAGCTATTGAGGTCATTGGCACCAAGGAGGGGGTTGAAAAGGCCAAGGACTTGATCCTGGCTGCCGTGCGCGACGGTGTCAATGGATCCAGGGCGAGGGAGTAGAGCAGCTCTGGTTCTGGCCATGAGATGCCAGAGGTCGACGACACGCAGGGCCTGTGGTGAATGCTGACTAGCACGGTGAGCTCTTGGTTGATCCGTGGGGGAGGGCGGAGGGGGTTGGGCAAAAGTGATTTTGGAGTCTGCTTTCTGGGTTGCAAAGCATCCGGCGAATAAATAATTGCCGTTCCTTTACTGAGCTAGCCAGCCCTGTCGGTAGGTGTAGACAAGCATTGCAGTATAATACTGACCCGAGTCTCATGTGACACACGATGCTTAGCCTTGCGGTCTTGAAGATGTGTGCTCCGGAACCGTGCTGCTGCACTTCGACCTCGTGCCAAGTCGGCACGTTTCTATGTCATCCCAAGCCTATGTTCCCACAAAGCAACGCAGTGTGTGAGGGAAGAATACCCTGGTCTATCAACTCATGCCTAAGCACTTGAGACGCGTGCCTGCTCTCAGTTATACTCTTTCACGAAGCCACAAGTATAGGTCTTGGCTCTTCGCTGCCTGGTGTAAGGCAGTATACTCTCTTTGACTGGAAATACCTTGATATCGCCGTCTCTCCACATTGCTAATTGAAGTTATTGTCTTTGGGTTGTTGTGAGTGGTTGATCACCCCTGTGAACCTATTTGAGATGTTACCGAGCAATGCCACCACTGATACCAACAGATATAAGAGCTCCGGGCCATTAACCCGGGGCGTTACTTCACCTTAACTTAGAAACTGCCACACTTGAAAGCTTCCTCTCACCTTCCGTCCCATCCACCGTTCAGCCCCTTGTTGCCCTCAGCCCCTAGCGTCAACCAAGACGCTCATACGCAACAAGAACATGGACGCGAGGAAGTCAGCTCTCAGAATCACGGTCTGGCCGCCGGAACCAACGACGGTCAGTGTCGTGTGAATGGCCGGTAAGTGGCTTGCTAACTTTTATCACCAAAATTCCCGGTGCACTTCGTTTCCACACTGTTGGCCAACCCCTACTGGAGCCTACCTGTTGATGGTGGCCACGAACATTTTCCCAACGGCCAGCAGTTTGACACCAACATGTTTTTGCACATAACGCAGTCCAACTGCAACACAGAACCGAGCACTACAGAGTCAAGCACGCAATACGGCTGGGTGACGCAAGATTGAAGATCGACCCCAGCCTCTGGGTGCTTGGTCTTGGATCGTGGGCATGGGTGTCGGCTGGACACAGAATGGGGAGCGCGCGGGATTGGAGAGGCACAAGGGGTGGTGGACAGCACTTGGCGTCTCGTCACCCGCAGAAAGGTCAGGGTGTGTGCAAGCAAAGCGGAGCGACGGGGCAGGATGGAGGTCAGTCATGGATATGGATGGAAGCCAGAAGGGAATACGAAGGCCCTTGATCGAGCCGGGAGCCGGGCCTGTCTTGTTTGGTAGCACACGAGCCTCATCTGCCACCAAATAAATACACTCAGTGCGTTGCAACACGCCAACCAGTCCGCGCTTGCGAGACGATCAAAGTCTCGTGGCTCATCTTGGGTGCTCTGCTCTAGGGACTGATGCTTTGCTTTTAGGAAATAAACACCAGCGTGGCGACGACAAAGGCATCAGCCGCATGACAGGCAAGTGCAATGTGGCCCCAAAGCTGCTGCTTGGCCCGGTGATGTTTCGCGGGTCCGAGCTCTGGATACGAGCCGGGCCCGGCGCCAGCAGGCCGGCAGCTCGCACGGCCGGTGGCGGCGGCCGACCTCGCCTGAGGCCCGTCGACCCGATGCCATGTCAATGTCTGCGCTGGGTTCCGGGTATGAACCGGGACATGACGGTCCACAACCCAATCTCGAAGGGGGGAAGGGGTGGATTTCGGTTTCCAAAAAGAAAAGAGAAGAAAGAAGAAGAAAGAAGAAAGAAAAAAAAAAGGAAAACGAAAAGGAACAACACAGTAACGCATGGTCGCTGGAAGGAGGGAGATATTCCGTGTCGAGAGGCTCTTTACCATGCCTGTACTGGTCTTGGGCTGAGCTGCAGGCGTCTTCTGAAAAGATTGTTTCCCAGGAGCATTGCCCAGACTAACTTGAATAGCGTCGGACCGCCAGCAGCATATTCCGATGATGCGCAGGGAACCCTGTGAGCCATCCGATGTGTCTGTGGGGACGAAATCAAGCTTGTGTCACTGCGTTATCTATTCCATGGGGGCACAGAGGGCTTTTGAAGGCAATACGTCACCGAGGCAAACAAAAAGGGGCTGGTTGGCCATGGGGAGAGGAGTGCTTTCTCATGGGAAACGGTAGGCTGAAGGCAATAGATGAGCTGAGGGCTTGACTGGGTGGCAAATCATTTCCTCGTTTATTAAGGCCGTCACACACACAGGACCCAGGCCAGAAGTCAGGGCCAGCTCGGTCGCACAGAAGCCCAAGATAATTAAATACCTACCTGGGTACACCGTAATGGGAGACCTCGACAAATAAAACAAGCTTGGGATAGAAGACGAACTGGCTAGGACCCTGCATGGGCAATGCTGTGGCTTCCAGGGCCCTGCAGACATTAATTACCCACTGGGGTTAGGTAATCTGTACTTGAGTACTTTTGGTATTGAACACATCTCTCGGATTGGGGGATGGGGAAAAGTTGGCTTGGGCTTTCGGTCAGCATCGTGTTGTACCAGCGGCAGAGAAGAGACTCAGGCTGGGTTCAGTGTTCAATGTTGGACTTGTTCTCGACAACACCTGCACCTCGCCGACATTTAGTATAGCTTAAAAAAAAGAAAAGAAGAAAGAAAGAAAGGAAAGAAAGAGAAAGAAGAAAGAAAGGAAGGAAGAAATCCGAAGAAAAGAAAAAGGGAAAGAAGAAGACAGCCGCTCTGCAAAAAAAGCCGCTGGTGACTCCAAGTCTCATCAAAACCCTTCTTGTTAGCATCGCAATTGTTTCACAACAAAACCACGTGTGGTTGATTTTTATTACACTTAAAGGTTGAGGAGAAGTATCTAATTTGAACTATGTTAATATTTATGCTAGTATTGATGGTTGTGGTGGTGAAATAGCTGGTTTAGTTGCGTGGTCCGGATTCTGGTACTTAGCTAGCGGCAGTTTCTTTTGCAGAGCGGCTGGAAGAGAAAAGGGTGAGGAGGAAGGAAGAAAAAGAAGAGAAAAAAAAAGGACAGGGCATCAGCACAAGCCTGCCTGTCAACCCACACCAGTCCTGTCGTCCTGTCATGCTGCCGTCCTGTCATGCTGCCATCCCGTCATGCTGTCATGCTGTCATTCTCCAAACCGTTCTGGCCGTTCCAGCACCGTACCAAGCCTGCTCCTAAGCGCCGCCCAAAAATCAAGGAACGGCAAGCAACGCAGCCCCCGAGTCACCTACACTAGTCACTACGGATCCGACCTCGAAACGACAAGAGACAGCAAGAGACAAGATGCTGGTCGTTACTTGAACACCGTCTCGGTCTCATCTCTGCAACGGTTGACGGCTCGCAGCCAAACCCTTGGGACAGCAGCCACATTTAGTAACCAGTCTCGATAGTCGCCGTCCTCCAGCTAGCTAGAGTCAGCCAGTCAATCGCTCGCGCCTGTTCTTCTGCGACTTTACTACAGACACGCCCTTGTCCTCCCGCACCGCGCCTATCACACACACCGTCGCGTCTGCCCCTCCTCCTCGTCGACGTCAAGACGAGGGCCCCATCAAGAGCAGGGGGTGGGGGAAGAAGAAGCAAAGGCAAGCGGGCCATTCTGCGTCCCCTGTCCTGACGCACCCCCCCCCAATTGTTGATCTCCCTGATCCCCCTGCCCAAAACCTCCGACCCCACCCACCGTCCAAGACGTCCCCCCCGTCTTGCCGTCGGTCGTCGTGGCTGTTGTCCCACACACGAGGACGAAGTGGACTTCCATCGAAGCTTGCCTTGTCTGCCTTGCACTTGCACTTAGAGCCCGGGGCGACGGGGACAGTTGGCATACCTGACTGGGGTTGAAGGTAGATAGCCCATCGCTGTGAAGGCCAGCTGGGCTTCTCTAGGGCCCCTGTCGTGATCAAGTTGCCCCTCGGTGCGAACTGGCTGCCGTACTGTTTAGTGTGTGTGTACATCGTACATAGATACAGACAGAGAAGGAGGGGGGTACGCGCAACAAGCCAACCAACCGTTCATGTTAAACGCACCCGGGCCAAAGCACAAGTAAAGAAGCAGTCCAGCAACCAGCTCACCCGCCCCATCGTCACCTGTGATGCCCTGGTAGGCACATAAGTACCTTGCTAGGGTAACCTACCCGGTTGGAATCATTCAATCCACGGCCTGGCCTCGTCAAGGTTTCGCGGCCCTGTGCCCAACAGCGGCAAGCAACACCCAAACTTGTATCAAGGCAACAGACAGCAACAGCGATAGCGACAGCGACAGCAATAAGACCAGCAGCCAACCAGGTGGGTAAAAAGAGCGAGGGCAGAGACGGACAGACGGACAGACAGACAGACAGAGAGGGCCCACGGCCAAGACAAAGCTCCCAGGTTTCCCTAGGCAAGAAGAAGTCGACCACCCTCGTTCAGTTCCAACAACGTGCACCGGACCACCACTGCCCAGTTGAACCCCCCCCCCTTCTCCAATCCGGTCGTTCTCCTCGCATTTGCTAGAGTGTGGGCATCCTCTGCTTCTCTGACGCTGGCTGCACCGGTCAGGCTCGCTCGCGCTCTTCATGCTCAGGCCCGGCCTCGCATCGCGCATCCCTCTGCTCATCTCCGTCCGGCGTCTTCATTGGTAGACCGCCCAGAGGCTCGGGCCCCTTCCGCCTTCTCATCCCACACGCCCTGCCCTGTCTCGCCCTGTCCGTCCATCTCCCGGCTCTCATACCGTCAGCATTCTTCCGTTTTGCCTTTCCTACCCCCCCCTCTTTCCGCCCGGTCTTCGACGTTGCGTTGGATCATGGACGGCTCAAGCCAAAACAACACTAATCTCGCCTCGAGCAACTCCTCGCGACGAAGACTCACAAAGAAGCCGCCCAGCTCGCACTCCCAGTACCAGCAGCACTCGCAGCACCGCAGCTCCAACAGCATCGATGGTCGCTTTGACACCCAATCCGTCCAGAGCAAACGCAGCTCCACGAGCCTGAGGCGAGCGCCAAGTGCTCCACCCGCAAGGACTCCCACCTCCAACAACGCGTCAAACAGTTCCTCACCACGCCATCCTCCCACCTCTGCCCACAGCGCCGCCGCCGGTACCGCTTATTCCCACCGCTCGCAGAATCCCTCCCCGATCGTGCCCAGCAGCGAGTTTGCCGGCCTCTCCTTCTCGTCACACCCCCATTCCGCCGCTGCCAACCGCGACCCTGCCCGCAGGGACCACCACCGTCTGTCCGATCCCCACAACAGCAATCTTAATCACGGCACGGCCTCGGCCACGTCCACCCATCGTCACCTCCATTCCAAGGCCTCCGAAGAATTCATCGGCGCCCCATTCGACGGATCTGCGATCCTCAACCGCATCGAGGCCACAAAATCCCCCACCACACACCAGCGACCGTCGATCCCACACTCTGCCTACACCTCACCAGATCCCCGTGTCCCTGGCCCGACGCTCGATTACTCCGCCAGCTTCTCGGCTGCTCCCGACATCATGGCCGCCGAGAAGTCGCAGGGCGCCAAGGTGTCCGAGAATCAATTGAACGGGCCCAAGAGATTCTCGGACGAGGCAAAGGAGCCCAAGATGCCCTCCGTTCTTAGGAAGAAGTCTGGCTTCACCGGCTTCATGACTAGCCTGGTCGGCTCGCCCAAGAAGCCAACCATCTCAGCCCCCGAGAACCCCGTCCATGTCACCCACGTTGGCTATGATAGTTCCACTGGCCAATTCACGGTTGGTTGCCCATTCCCTCGCGGACACACACCAGACTCCCCTCCCCTCCCCCCCCCAAAAAAAAAAAAGAAAAACCCTTTTCCTCCACAACCTGGGCGAAGCCGCCGGCTCGATTGCTCGGATTGAGCGCGGGGGTATTTCCTGCTAACCTATGCCCTCTCATAGGGACTACCCAAGGAATGGCAACGGTTGATCAACGAGAGCGGCATCCCTGAGAAGGACAGGCAGGCGAACCCGCAGATGCTCGTCGACGTGCTCACGTTCTACAAGGAGACGACAGAGAAGCCTCACGAGGACCAGAACCTGGAGAAGTTCCATGATGTTCGAGCCCCCGAGATGCGCCAGCTGAGCTCTCAGCCTGGGTCGGCCACGTTGCCCCCACCGGGATATACGGGTATGTCACCTATGATCAGCCCGCCTGCTAGCCCGCGGTTTCCTCAGAATATTGAAGGCAGTTTCGAAAATCCCCGGTCCCCCCCTCCGGTCCCGAAAGGTTTTGGTTCCCATCCTCCCAAGGATATCAACCTGGTGCCCAACCGGCCAGCTCCCAAGCCCCCGGTCTCCATGTCGAGCCGCGCGAATGCCCCGGTCCCCTACCCCACCAAAGATTCTGGCATCGGCATGCCACCGGCTGGCGAGGAAGGCCCATATAACCACTCCAAGGAGCCCCCGACCATGCTACCCGAAGAGCACCGGTCGAGGTCCCGGTCGAACTCCCGGGTCAACGTCCCCACCAACCCCGCCCCCGCCC
>NQMI01000064.1:152346-253426 GCA_002270565.1 Stenocarpella maydis
GTCCAGCCCTCCCCGGCCGCATACCAGCAGCAGTTGATGCAGCAGCAGCAGGAACAGGCCATGGCCCAGACCCAGGCAGCCATGACAGGCCAGATCGGCCGGGCCCCGAGCAAGAGACAGCAGAACCAGCAGCCGACCCCACCTCAGTCACAACACCAGTTCGCAAGGGGCCCCGAGCAAAACGGCGCGCAGCGGCACCAGCAGCCACAGGTTGGCGCTGTGCCAGGCGCCAGGCCTCGCCAGCGACAACAGAGGCACAGCAACGGAATCGATGTCATCGCCTCGCTCAAGCGCATTTGTTCGGAAGGCGATCCCCGGGAGATTTACCGTGGCTTCTCCAAGATCGGCCAGGGTGCCTCTGGTGGGGTGTATACTGGACACGAGAGAGGCAGCAACCGCCTCGTCGCCATCAAGCAGATGAACCTGGAGCAGCAGCCCAAGAAGGACCTGATCATCAACGAGATCCTGGTCATGAAGGAGAGTTCCCACCCCAACATTGTCAACTTCATCGACAGCTACCTCTGCGGCGGGGAGCTCTGGGTCGTCATGGAGTACATGGAGGGGGGGAGCCTGACTGACGTTGTCACGTTCAACATCATGACCGAGGGCCAGATCGCGTCGGTCTGCAGAGAGACCCTGAAGGGGCTGCAGCATCTCCACTCCAAGGGTGTTATCCACCGCGACATCAAGTCCGACAACATCCTGCTGTCGATGGAGGGCCACATAAAGCTCAGTAAGTCCTCGCTGCTGGCAGGCCCGCCGGTGCACTGCATGCTAACGTATTGGATCAGCCGATTTTGGGTTCTGTGCTACCATCAATGAGGCCCACAACAAGAGGACGACCATGGTCGGAACCCCGTACTGGATGGCCCCCGAGGTTGTGACCCGTAAGGAGTATGGAAGAAAAGTCGACATCTGGTCGCTTGGCATCATGGCCATCGAGATGATCGAGGGAGAGCCGCCGTACCTCACCGAGTCGCCCCTCCGAGCTCTTTGGCTCATCGCTACCAACGGTACCCCGACCATCAAGGATGAGAACAGCCTCTCAGCAGTCTTCCGGGACTTCTTGTACTTTGCACTGAAGGTGGACCCAGAGAAGCGAGCCAGCGCCCACGATCTGCTCAGAGTATGCTGCTTCCGTCAATTTTGTCTTCACTGTCTGTTAGCGCAAGGAGAGATGCTAACCCAAGATTTTGCAGCATGAATTCATGAAAGAATGTGTTGACTTGTCTCAATTATCACCACTGGTGCGCGCAGCACGCGAGGCCAGAGCCCAGGAGAAGGCACGCAAGGGCGGCCAATGAACAACGAACCCGATACCCGAGTTACATTTCGACGATTACTTCACACAAGCGGCCAACCTTTGTAAACCAACACCAGCGACCATGTTGCCGACATCAAGACTCTGATATATAGATTCGGGTGCACATATTCGACCGCAGGCTTCAGGCATTTTTTATTGGTTCTGTCTGGTCACAATTCCGATTACTGCGTCCTGCGGGAGCGGGCCGACCGACGCCTTTGTCATTTATCGAGCACTTGACACGAGGCCATGGGCGACTTTGATGAGAGGGATGGAGTGAGAGAGCAAAAAGAGATAGATAGAGACAGTTTCTGAGAAGAGGCCCAGGTGGGAGGCCTCATGCAGCGACCACGTGTCCCTGGGGGACTGAGATGAAATCACAAGCCCTCAAGAGGCCCGCCAGGATGTTATCGCGCCGCGGCCTGGGGTTGTTATACGCTCAAGACATGCCTCTACGAACCGAAGAAAGGGATCTAATTCGAAGTCGTCGTCGTCCGGGCAAGCCGTCAGTCCTGGGTAGCATTGGCTCCCCTCCCCCCTCCCCTTTTTTTTGTGTGAGCTGATGAGGAAAGAGGAGCCATGACCGGTCAGGGTCAGGCCAGACGACATGCAGGGATGGGTTGGATGGGACGGGATGTGTACAACTGTGTTCTTCTACTCTGCCATATCGCAAAGGATCTGGCAATGCCGGACCAGAGACGTTCGGGGTAGGCAGTGGGCTTGAAGGGCCGTGTGCATGGGAACGAAACCAATGTCCTTGACCGTAGGGAGTGTCGGGACGACTTGAAAGGGACGGCAGGCCGGAAGTTGGCCTTTTGCGTGTCCGGAAGATGGTGCGACTTGACCATGGACTGCAACTGGTGGTTGCAGTGAAGGCTTGTCATCTTCATAGTCTCTTGGCTCATTTGGCAGAGAGACAGACCACTGTGGGAAATGCCGGGGGCGCTGAACGGAAGGAAAGGACCCGGCTGTCAGGTATGTGGCCATGGTCTCTCGACAGGAGCAACAGGCCAGGTGCAGGCAATGGCTTCTTCGCGCCCTGCCACACTCTGGCGCTGCTCTGGGCTTGCTTTGGTAGAAGAGATGCGGAAATTCGAAATCGGTTTCCCCGCGTAGGACCCCCAGGACAGCATGCCGCCACGCCCCCACCCCAAAGCTGGACTCGAAGAGATACTGGGAGAATGAATGGGGTCGGTGCGCACAGGAGCTGCCAAAAAGATAGAGCAAGTTGCCAACGTGCCGTGGCGGCCTGGCAGGGCTGCGGAGACAAGCAGGCAATGTTGGTTCAATTCTGGGAGATGACCACACCTGGCCTCGGTATACCACCACCGCCCTGCTGCCTGCCCTTGTCTCATCCCGACAAGCAGTAGATATACTTGGCCAAGTCCCATCTTCCTTCCGGATTGAAGGCTTCAACCAGGCTTGTGCTGCTTGAACTTGGCATTCTCGACACCCACAGTTGCGGGCCATGGGCTTCTCAAATCCCTACACCCCTTGGACAAAATTTGGCACTCAAGCCGGCACAATACCCCGCTCACCGCACCTTGATCATTGAGAAGGGACAGATGATCTGTGCCGGGCCAAAAGGCTGATTAGGCAAGTGGTGTGGTGAGAGGGCTTTTGGTCCTCGTCATGGCTTCTGATTTGACATGTCACAGACTGTGCCACTGTATCCTCGTGCTTATTCTGAACTGAGCACTCAATTGGACTATCTGAATTATAGGACTCGTGGTTAACCTCTTTGGCAACTTGGCGACAGTTGTGGACAAAAGGCAACCTACCAGGAATTGGACGCATTATCCAAAGCGCCATCACCTAACTGAATTGGCTCTGCACTTTTGTTTTGCGGCGTTTCTATTCCACAGATCCCCACAGACATAATCCAGTGCGCAGCCAAAGGATAGCAGGGCTCCTGGCCAAGTGAGCACATGCAGGCACGGGGTTTGAAAATTTGGATTCGGAGTCATTTGTATCCTCTGAGGTGCTCTGGGCTCCAGACATTCCCTGGGGCCTTTTACCCATGTCCCAGGGCTCCATGATCACTGAGCAAAACAATAGCTGTGGGTCGGGGTTTTGCTAGGCAATATACATGTACACAGAGTTGGACAGAACCATCCATCCTGGCTGCGCCGAAACTGTGAAGCCATGCATGTTATATCACTCTGCGGGTTGACTTTTGCATCATCTGCGGAGCCAGAATTACCTTCTTACTGGCCGAGAGCTGTGGCATGGGCCAAGATGGTAGAAATAATTAAGCGTCATTTAAATACCTCGGCACACTAGTCTCAGCTACCAGAATTGTATCATGCGGTTTGCGGATCCTGGCTGGACCTCGAAAGGCGGAACCTCAAGCTTGAGAGGAAGTGCGTCTGTTGTCTGATCCTGCTCTCTCGGTCGGGCACATACATTTCCCAGTCGGCAAGTTCGCCGGCCTGGACCCATGGCGCAGCGAAGTGCTGGAAGACACTGAGGAGGATCTCGTGCGCAAACCGGTCAAGACAGCGCTGAGAAACAAGATTAGCGAAGCCACCAATCAGGCTGTCGGCGACGGTCTGGTGTTGCTTTGTATGGCGGCCATCCGCCCACGTTGGGACATGAGTATCGGCCTCTCGTTGGGCTTGTACACAAGAGGTGCATCAGCTTGTTGCAAGGGGAGCAGGGTCTTCTAGCTGCCTGCCCCGTAGCCAGGAACCACCTCGCGGGTGTTGGTCTCGGGATTCTGAAGATGGGGTCTTGTTGAAGCGGCCCTGCGGAAGGAAGTGTAACGAGGTTGTGATGTGATAAAATTGGGCTTGGCTGCGGCCAGCGGGAACCACAGCGGAGGAGTTCACTCCAACCTTGAGCTATTAATAGTGCTGTGACTGGGAGCGACATGCTATCCAGCCTCAAGAATTTGGACACTTGGACCTCCTGGCTTCCTGATCGGCCATCAGCCCGGGACTAACTACTCCGTAACCCTTTGCGAATCGCTGGTCTTGCAGCGATTTTCACTTCAAGTGTTGGTGTCACATTGAACCTTGTCCCAGACAGACAAGACCCCCTGGACGGTGAAGATGAGGGCAAGCAGTGCTTTCATTCACTGGCAACATGTTGCCCAACAACTACCGGTTGGTTGGATTCCAAGCACGGGAGTCAACCCCATAGCCTAGACGCCTAGACCATACAGGAAATGTGTGATCCTTCAGCGCTTATCAACCAAGGCCGTACTTTGGATTATTGATGATTTTAACCACATCATCCTGCAGTGCAGAGGGACAAGCCTATAATAGATCGTCATGCTATTATTATACGGGTATATACTATCTGTATGCCGTCTTGCAGTCCTGGAGACGGCAGCTTTATATCATGCATTTCGACCAATTTTGTCCGCGTGTGGAAGGCCTGAGTCAAAGGCACAGAACTTGTGCGCCAGTCTTGGGCGGCTTAACAGGTACGGCCTGACACTAGTTAAGGCCTCGAATACAAGACTTGTTGGACACGAAGAGGGGGGGGGTCCTTGTTCAGGTGGTCCAGCAGCCGCCCCGGGTGTCGCGGTGACCAGGTCAACGCCCTTGCCTGGGCAGCCTGTCCTCAGCCCGCCTGCTGGCGCCGGCGATGGCGATGGCGCACGTCTGGCTGTGGTGCTCCAGCAGGCCCCACGCGGCGAACAAGATCTTCAGCGGGCCGAGTGGGAGCCGGTGGGATGGGAGCATTCGTCGACAACATACAACTCATCCGCAGGCTCGACAGAGGGCTCCTGGGCCTGGACCTCAGCGGCCTCTTGCACCTGGGCCTCGTCGTCGCCGCCGCCGCCGCCGTCCTCGGAGCTCTCGGAAACCTCAGCCTTGTCCTCCGCGTCCTTCCTTGGGCTACCCCTGCCCCAGTTCATGAGCCTGGTGAGATAGCTGGCGCCCTCGGGGTTCTCGGCGGCGGCGGCGGCGGCGGCAGCTTCCTTCTTGTCGGCGGCGGCGGCGGCTCGTGCTTCTTTCCTGGCGCCGTTGGCCACCCTGCGTGCCTCCTTATTTGCAGCCTTGTTGCTGTCGCGCTTCTCCCGGC
Organism: Stenocarpella maydis; assembly: GCA_002270565.1. Taxonomy (NCBI): domain Eukaryota; kingdom Fungi; phylum Ascomycota; class Sordariomycetes; order Diaporthales; family Diaporthaceae; genus Stenocarpella; species Stenocarpella maydis. Next base: position 157,685 of record NQMI01000064.1, read on the forward strand.
GGACCTCCTTCCTCTCCACGCGCCCGGCCTTGCGGGCTTCCTTGTTGCCGGGGTTGTCGGCTGGAGCGCGGCGGGCGGCGCGCTTGGTTCTGGCCCGAGCCGGCTCCGCCTCGGAAGGAGAAGCATCCCCCTTGGAGTTCTCCTCGGGCGCGGCGTGGGCGGAGACGTCAGCGGCAGCTCCAGTGGCGGTATCCCCGGCTGTCTCGAGCCCTGCCGGGGCGGAGACAGGCGTGGCGGTGGCGTTGAGGGTGGCACCCTTGATGATAGGAGCATTCTCTACGTCCTTGGTGGCGGTGCCACCGCGGTAGCGGAGGACGGTGGTGACGACGCGGACCATGTTTGTTTCGGGGCTGTCTGCGGAGGAGAGGAGACAGTGTTGAAAGGGAGCCAGGGTGCGTTTCGGCCTCTCAGTGCAGGATTATATATATAATTATTGGCGTCCAGAGAATTGTCTGACTGGACACGGTTCTTGAATTGGTTGGAAAAATTAGCAACACTCTCCAAAACCTGCGAGCCGAACGGCCCTATTTAAGTCTGTCAGTGGCGCAATACGTTGGCGATGCTGACTGCCGCCGTGTGTAAGTGCTGGTGGTGGCGGTTGTCAGCGTCAGCCAGTGGTAGCCGATCACCAATGGAGATGGGTAATCAGTTGAGTGGTTTACCAAGGACTGACAGGTGTGCCATGTCAACAGCCTGGCACACAAACCAAACGTAGTCGCATGTTAGCACGCGCCATTGAATGTACTTTGTTGTTTTCCTCGCCCGCGCCCCCCCCCCCCCCCACTGCGGCAAACTGTGACAGTGTTCGGAGTGTTTTAAGCATTCAAGCACGGCTTATACGCAGTGCGCACAGTTCCAATGTATTTCAAATGGGCTTCCACAGATCACTATCAGATCCCTCGCCCGCCTTTCCTCGCCTGTAGCAGCCGCAGGTAATTTGTGAGCCTGAAACCCGGATGCATTCTGCAGCCGATGGCATCCCCGCAGCCCTCGAGTTTGTCAGCGCATGAGCCAAGCTGCACGTCCTTGTCATTCTGTCATGGAAGCCCGATCTTGTGACGGGGCGGAAGATACGAGTTTCCAGCTAGGAAATTGCCTGACAGTCACGTTCCCTGTCGAGGCCACCGGGATGCTGCTGTTTCCTCTGCCCAGCCAGCTTTGGAAATCTCCGTCCCGCTCAGAAGTGGTTCTCTCTTCCTTTTTTGCACAGCCCACCTATCTTGGTCAGTTACTCAGCAGCTGGTAACTCGGTAATCGGCTCCCTGCCCTATGTCACAAAGACGTCTTGCGTCAACAGGGTCCCAGAGGGCCGGTTAAGGACAACAAACTGAGGCCACCCCCCATCTTCGGCGCTCAAGACAACAGGTATCATTCCGTGGTGGTCGCAAAGTGTGCCGCTGATTGCAACATGGCCAAATGTGACGGGCCAAACCGCCAGGGGCACGCTAGTCACGCAACTTTGCTATCCGGATGGGGTTGTGGTTCATCATGAAAGCCTCGGGTTCCGCATGCTTGACGTATCGAAATATCCTGGGCTCCTGAAGGGCAGGATTTCTCCCTACCCAGAACGCCAGATGCCATGCATGCCCTCACACGGACCCGTGGCCGGAATCCAAGAGTCTCACGATGCCGTAACTCGTAGCCGCCGCCAGCGCACCGACCAGGAGCGTGTGAAGAGCGCCCCAGACACCGGCCCTCTTGTTGTGGATAGTTACATAGGTCTTGACGTAGCCAAAGGCAAGCAGGATGACGACCGTGATGGCGATGCTGACCAGCAGGGCCTGCCCCGCCGAGTCCATGACGAAGTAGGGGATCATTGGGATCAGGCCACCGGCAAAGTAGCTCAGGCCCATTGTGACGGCCGAGACCCAGGCGGCGCTGGTGTCTGGCTCGGGCAGCTGCAGCTCAAAGTCCATCATGAACCTCAGCCACCTCTCCTCGCGCTTGGGGTCACCGGTGACGCACAGCTCGTCGACGACGCCGCGGGCGGCGGCCCGCGAGATGCCGTACTTGTCAAACACCTCGTATATCTCCTCACGCTCGCGCTCCGGGCAGTGGTCGACCTCCCAGCGCTCGCGCTCGTACTCGGCCTCCCAGTGCTGCCGCTCGGTGGCGGCGGCCAGGTAAGCACCCAGGCCCATGCTGATCATGCCCGAGAAGAGCTCGGCCAGGCCGCTTTGGTACGCGTCAGTCACCTGCCACCAGCCCCGGGGTGATGCTGCAGAGATCAGGAATGGCACCTACCCGATGACAACCAGCTTGGTGCTCCCGAGGGACGAGAGGCCAGCCGTCAGGGCGAAGGGGACGGTGAGGCCGTCTGCGAAGCCGACTGTTGGTTTTTGTCTGTTAGTGTTGGTCTGGTCTGTTCCCACGTCTACGGGAATGGCGGCCGCAGAGGGCTGGAGACCAGGCTGCATCACCTACTCGTCATGTCCCTGATCATGTCCCCATTGCTGCTGTGCTCCTCGTGGTGGTGGGGATCGTGCTGGTGGCCGGCATGTCGCTGGGAAGGCCGCCTCAGGGCGTCGGGGCGGAGCAGTGGTGAGCCGGGTGGGGCGCGCTCGACAGCCGGCTCGGCTCCGTGGCCGCGCGGGTGGTGATGGCGCCCGTTGGCGGTGCGGCTGCCAAGCAGCGGGGCTACTTCTGAGGGATTGGCCATGGCGCGGACAGATGGTGCAGGTTGTCACGTGCAAGGGCCTTGGTTTGGGATTGGATGATCAAGGGCGGTGGTGTGTGTGTGTGTGTGTGTGTGTGTGTGTAAGTGAGCATCGACAGTGACAGAAACCCAAGCCGGGCCAGACTGATAAATATACCCTCATGGCCTCAGCGGAAACTTCTCTTTTGAACACGGCCTGCGCCCTGGCAAAAAGGTGTGCCTGTGCCTGTGCCTGTGCCTGGTGTGGGGCGTCGTGGTCATCAAGTTCCCCGGGGCTCTGATTGGCCCGTGGCCGTGTAAGGTGGCCCTGCTAGTGCACTGCAGCAGCACCCGGGCAGAGGACTTGTCAAGGTGCAGTTATAATTCGCCCGTCTATCTGCCTGTCAGCCCGCACCCTCAGACTAGTATTGATCACTAAGTAATGGTGGATAGTGCCCGGCAGCCCTGTGTGTGGGTGACACAAGTCAAGGCACCGATGCACTACTCATCTCCTGGATCGAGGAGGCCTGTCACTCTCAGGCTATACAATCCCATCCACCATGGCCTGTTGCCACCAGACACACCTCTCGTTCGCCATATCGTCCGTCCCAGGAACAACGCCCTCGGCCGTGATCCGGACCACAGACGCATCCTGCCCATAGACGGGGAAGTCGGGCGCCGTGGATGCCGGGTTGTCCGCAGGCACACCCGTGGCCGCGAAGCCGACGATGTAGTCTTGCAAGGCGCCCGCCAGCGCGGCATCGACCGCCACGCCGTCGTCCAGAGTGCTGGTGTCGCCGTTGAAAAAGGTGTATGGGACATCCTCGGCGTGGTATCCAGGAGGGACGGCGAAGATGTAGTTGTGCGTGTTGTTCCGCAGCGCGAGGGCGAGGTAGCGCGTCGAGCAGCTGAAGTCGGCGTCGCTGACGAGCTGCACGCCGCGCAGGAAGGGGCTCTGGTAGTCCGAGGCCGGGTACAGCGTGTCGAGGACGTACGTCAGGTTCGCGATCTCGGGGAAGCTGGCCGTGAGCGCCTCGACCAGCTCCGCCTCGCTGGCGATGGTGGGCGGCACGAAGGGGGCGGCCTCGAATGAGTTGTGTGCCGCCATGACGTTGACGTCTGCGTGGAACCTGCCCTGGGCGAGGAGCACCTGCGGGAGGGCGGGCACGTAGGTTCCGTCCGGCGCTGGGCCGTATGTGAACTGGCCGTATGGCGCTGCCTTGACGGCGCCGAAGTTGATGGCCTTCAGCGTCCCGGAGTCCAGGCCTGCGAGCTCGGATGCGTTCGTGATGGCTTTTCCGGTAACGTTTGCCGCCTCGGCCAGTGTAGCCTCGTAGGCGGCTGCTGGCCTGAGGTTGAACTGGAAGGCCGGGGACTGGATGATGCCCTGAGCAAAGGGGATCGGGCCCTCTCCGCCATAGGCTGTAATGTGGTGAAGAATGCTGGCCGCGCCGGCGCTCTCACCGATTGTGGTGACACGAGCGGCATCTCCTCCGAAGCGCCCGATGTACTTCTGCACCCATTCCAAGGCCAGGCGTTGGTCGTGTAGGCCGAGGTTGGGAGTAATACCACCCGCCCCAAGCCATCCAAACATGCCCAGCCGATAGTTGATCGATACAAAAATGACACCCTCGTCCCCGCTGATTCTTGAGCGCGCGATGATGCCAGCTGGGTTTCCGGTCGAGGTCTTGGATCCGGATGTGAAACCTCCACCATGTATCCACACCAGCACCGGTGCTAATCACGGTCAGTCTTGTCAGTCTATGCAACGACACGGCCCTAGCAGATAGATGTGTATACATACCTTGTGCCGTTGCGTTCCTCTCAAAGACGTTGGCAGGCACGTAAACATCAAGCACCAAACACGCCTCCGTCTGCCCTGCCTGGGAGACCAGAATCTGTTCCATCACCTCGGCCGACACGCCATTCGACTGAGCGGTAAGCTCGATAATCCACTCGGGATACGACTGGATGCAAATCACATCCGTCGAGCCGTCGTTGACGACCGAGCTGTCCCCCTGGGGAAGGCCGACGGCGTGGAACCGCAGGTCGCCCGTAGGCTGCTCAGCGTATGGGATGTTGGAGAATATATAGTAGCCTCCAGACGACTGCCCGACAGGTCAGCTGAGGCCGTCACACATCTTGAAGGGGCATGTTTCAAGCGCACGTTTGTAGTAGCCGTATGGATCTCATATCCCAAATCCACCGCCGGAACCTCGGTCGAGTTGCTCCGTCTGAGAGGCGATCCCAAGGCCGCCCCGGCGAGGGTGGCCAGAGTGAGCGAGCTGACCAACATGGCAAGCCAGGGGAGAGGATGATGAAGACTCGAGAGGGATGGAGACCGGCGACGACGTCTTCGCAAGCCCCGAGGACTGAGGTCGCGGCAGACACAGCCTCTACCAGAGGGTCCATTACACTAATATATACGTCACACCGGGGGTGGGTTTTCCTACAGTCTCCTCCCCATCAGGATGCCTCGGTCTCCACACTCATTTCGATTAACCTTGATTCCTTTCCGAGTCCGAGGGTCTGCTCGGTGTACACTAGTGTGGTACACTACATTGCCCTGCGATTTTCTGGCTTAGGTTACGCATAATTCCCCGGGATATTGTAGACCCCGAGACAGAGAAGAATAGTACGCGTCGCTGTCGCAACATCGGCGGACCTGCCTTTTGTAGTCGACCGTTGTGGGCCCGATCCACAGGGGGTCATCGGTGTTAGACTCCGATCTGGTAGGCAAATCGCCTGCGGGAGATCGGCCGGACAGCCCGGGTGGGCAAGCTGCAGACTGCATTGCAAAACGCTAGGGGGACAATCCTCGGAAAGGGTTCTCCCTGCGCTCGTGCAGAAAATAGACACTTATCCAAGACCAATTTTGTCGCCAGCAAAGTCCAAGTGCCAGAGGCCTTCGTTCGTCCTCGAGGTACATTTTTATAAACGAGAGGCCAGATTCCTCTTCAGTCGTATGACTGTTTGCCGGTGTTGGCCTTGGCGTACTCGTCTTGACCGTCTATGCGCGGCTTAAGGTCGGTCTGGACTAGCCTCATCATGAGGTTGTCACTGTTTTCTTAGTGGTACTACTATGTTTTAAAAAATTATTATTATCGGCATTATACTTCTTATTTAACGCTGGGGTTTTAAGCGTTTATAACTGTATGAAGGGATCGTTACAGGTCCTTTTTTATTTTTTTGTTTAAGGGGATCGTCACCGGATTAAAACGAAACCAGCTAACTGGATCGAGCTGACCATGCTGAGAGCATCGAGGTGCGGTTTGCAAGGCCCTTTCAAGCATGCCTAAGCGCCCGATGTCCGGCGTCTTTTCTGCTCCTGACGCCCTCCTAAGTGACTATCTCGACGTCTTGAGGGGACAGGAACAGGGCCAGAAATCGGCGTCCTGATGTTGCACATACCCTAGTAGGCTATGTTCGTCATCCTCAATTTTGTCGGTAGCGAGCTCAGTTCCCGACGTGCTCGATGGCTCAGTCTTTTCAAGCAGGCCGGGCCCCTCTAGGCTGTGGTCTCCCAGGCTTGTCTCTCATCGCGTCCTGTCTATCCACGTACATCGCCTTGGCATTAAAACTTTCCTCGTTCGGCAGGTTCGCCAGTAAATTGTAGAAGTCAATAGAGCACCACGAGCGCGTGACGTAGTCATATATCGCCTTGTCGATCGCGCGGTGGAGCGCCCCGCGCGCCTCGAAGAGCGTGTCTCGGGCTTGCTCATTGGAGACGCCCTCAACCTCTGACTTGACCAGAACCGGAAGCCAATTATTGACGAGTACGTGAACAGCGCCTGCAACACGAGACTCGTTGCCTCCGGGAATGCCCAAGTCTCCGCCCAAGAGAACAGCTTCCCAGGTGGAGACAGGGGTGCAATAACGAGCGCTGAGGCCATTACCTTCCGGCCCGTTAGTCAACCCAGTGACAACCATCATGGGCCCGGCTCTCAGGGTCTTGTAGAGTTGCTTCTGAGGCATATGAGCTTTGAGGGGCGAGTCTATACACACTTCCTGTGACATGATGCTCAGCGGCGGTGGTTGCCCGGGGGCTAAAGCGCCGTGCCCGATTTGTGCAATGTTCTCGGGGAAGCCTAGTACTAGAAGAGGGCGCAGCATGCTCTTTTTGTGTGTGGTACGACTCAGCTCGCCGCCATAGGGTTCTGCTCGTATCTTAAGCCCACTCATGGGCACTTCGATGTAAGATGTGTCCTGCTGAAAGCTCGCAAGACCAGCCGTGATCATAGAGCGTTCGATTTCTCGGGCAGCGGCGTTGACAGAGGCTATTGCGCCTGGATCGAAATGATCGAAGCGTTTTGCAACAGCTGCCCTCTCTGCGGACGATATCTCCACGGGCCCAGTGAAGGCGTTGGATAAAGCCTGGTACTCCTCGTGATCGCTCATTGGAACATTCCCGCCGTTTGCGACATCTCCCTTGACTTGACTTTGTGCGTCCCGTTGAAGTTGAGAAGGCTGCTCTCCACCGTGCTCGATCTTGGGAAGGCGGCTTTGCTTCTTTGCGAGCCACCTCTCGTCACGGAGTCGCTGGAACATCAAAAGAATACCGGCATGGTCCCCTTCCATTACGTTCCTGTTGGCAGGGTAATGATAGCCGTCATCCCTTTGACCGTGACTGACTGTTTGACGATAGACAGCATGATCCTCAACGGCAGCGAGGATGACGGCATGCTCCAGGCACCTGATACTGGCACCTAAGACCAGCATTTTGGCTCTGGCGGGCGGGAATGGCAAGGCCGCAAGCCATGTTTGGATGTCGGGGATGTCACGATGGGGCGCACCCTCGGATCGTCCTTCTTGGACATCGACGGTGTTTTGCTCAGAGCCTTCTTTTGGGGCCTTGTGGGGAAAGCCACGTTGTCTCCCGCCAACAATCTGTCCTGGGGTCGTATCTAGATAGTCGGTGGCTGCGGCGATCAAATGTCGCAGCTTATCCAAGCGCGCGCGATCAAGCACAACCTTGGCCTGGAAGGGGTTTTCGGTGCTCTTGGGCCACAGATCCGGATGGCCATTGATGATTGCAAGGGCCAGACTCAAGGTCTGGATTTCCCTGGCGGATTCCTCTACGGCCAAGGTGACAGGCCGTCCGATTTGGGTGGCCCCTGCAGAGGTGCGGGCCTCAAAAGCACCCGAACCCAGCTGCGTGATGGTTCTCTTGAGGGGCCCTCGTGAGGCGTGGACGAATTGCCAGTAACTTTGTACTATGTTTTGTGCGGCTGTAGGCGAGAGCTGGATTTTGGTGCAGGACGTCAGTTTAGCACGAACGCCAGGACTACTCAGCGCGAGATCAAATTCTATAGCAGCAGCAACCTCGGCCAAGAGGATATCCGCACCGCGACCCTTTACGTCAATGCCCACCTCAGGGAGAGATATGGACACAGTCCAGGGCGGTTCATGGCCAGCAGGAGTAGAAGCAGGTGGCTCAGCAGTGACCCGGGGTAGAAGACCACGCGGTACAAGGCGTTGGCAGAGACTCAGTAAAAGGTGCTTGGGGTTGCCGGCGGAAGCATCTCGGCGAGTGAGCTCCGCTCGAGAGGCTTTTGGCGATTCTCCGCGGGGGTGCGGGACAAAGTGGTCAGGCCGCGGAATAGGATGGAGAGCCCTGTCGATTTCCGGCGTCTGTGCTGCCGGTAAAGATGGAGCCTGGCGGCATGTGCTGTTGTTGCGGGAGGCTGCAAGGACTGCAAGGATGGGCGCGAGGCGAGAACCAGACGGCCTGCGCAGAGCCTTGTACCTGAAGCCTCGAGGCGAGCATGCGGTCGATCGAGAGGATGTAGGGCACCAATGCGGAGGCGAGGACAAGAGGCAGATAGCGGTGGATGTGAGAGGAGGACCACTGGGGGGGGTGAGAGCAGCTCTCATGCGCATGGCCGTCGCCCACATTCATGCTCCGCTGGAGCCCTTGAGCCCGCGTGGTCCTGCAGGGAAGATACATATCAGCATGCATATCCAGAATGGACAGGGAGATGGCGTTACCGGTTGTTGTTTGTGTGCGCGTGTGTGTGGTGGAAGCTTATTACTTGGGACAGTGCTTGAGCTGTGCCGAGTGAGCGGCACAAGGTCTGCAGCTGTGTGTACTTGGGTACAAGATAGCACAGGTCCCCCGTACACTGTGCCAGTGTACATAGATACCCTGGCCCCCGGGCCCTGGGTCGCGCAATGATCCCTGCCCTGCCGAGGACCATCGCGCGGGGCCAATCAGCCCACTGGCAAAGGATGTCGTTGATGACCTTATTGCCCACTAGAAGACTACCAGTTTGACGGCTCCTCCGTCCCCTCAGCACATCAGCATCTCGCGTTGCCTGCCCAATGGGTCTGTTCTCGGGAGAGACGCCATATCTATCGCCTCTAAACTCGGATCTCTGAGCCGGCGGCCATGGCACATCTCCAGCCAGCGCCCATCCGCCGTGCCGCCCTGCGCGCGCTGGCCAACCACCAGCTATCGCGACTGTCCTCGCCGCCCTCCTTCTTGGCCTCGACTTCTGCCTCGCCCCTTGTCTGCCGCCAGCGTCTCAAGACCACCGCGCAGAGAGCTCTTCCACCCCCATCCTTGCTCTCCTCTCTGGCCCGGTCCCGGACCACCCCACAGCTCCAGCCGCCGACCTCTTCCTCGGTACGGCATCTCAACACCACCGCCACCAACAGGAGCTCCAGCTCCCCAGCCGCGACGATCCAATGTCCTGCCGGGCCAGACGCCCGGTCCAATGACAAGTCCAATGACAAGTCCAACGACAAGTCCAATGACAAGTCCAACGACAAGTCCAATGACAAGTCCAAGTCAAGGAGCACCTCCTTCCCCGGTACCACCTCCAGGTCTGTTGCCTACTGGCTGCTGGGTAGTGCCGCCAGCGTCTTCGGCATCGTCGTCTTTGGTGGCCTGACCCGGCTGACAGAGTCTGGGTATGCCCCCTCGTCCACCTCTGCGCGACACCGCATCGCAGCCATGCTGATACCTCCCCCGCAGCCTGAGCATAACTGAATGGCGCCCTGTCACCGGATCACTCCCTCCCATGTCCCCCGAGGACTGGGAGTCCGAGTTCGCAAAATACCGCGCCTCGCCCGAGTACATCAAGCTGAACCCGCACATGAACCTTGACGAGTTCAAGAAGATTTACTTCATGGAGTGGGCGCACCGCGTCTGGGGCCGCGTCGTTGGCATGACCTTTGTCCTCCCCACAATCTACTTCATCGCCCGCAGGAGGGTCACCAAGCCCATGGCCTGGAACCTCGTCGGCATCTCGGGCCTGATCGGCTTCCAGGGCTTCATCGGCTGGTGGATGGTAGCCTCGGGTCTCAAGGACGACCTGTTCGCCCCCGGCGCCCACCCCCGCGTCTCTCAGTACCGCCTCACCACCCACTTGTCCACCGCCTTCGTCTGCTACTCCTGGATGCTCCTCGCCGGCCTCTCCATCCTGCGCACCCACCGCCTGCTCGCCGATCCCGCCTCTGCCTCCAGGCTCTCCAAGGCGCTCTCCAGCCCGGCCCTCGCACCCTTCAAGCGCTACACCGCGGCCCTGACCGCCCTGGTCTTCCTGACCGCCATGTCCGGCGGGCTCGTCGCCGGCCTGGACGCCGGCCTCATCTACAACGAGTTTCCCATGATGGGCACCGGCATCACCCCACCTCGCTCCGAGCTGTGGGACGGCTTCTACTCGCGCAGGGAGGACGGCTCCGACCTGTGGTGGCGCAACATGCTCGAGAACCCCAGCCTGGTCCAGCTTGACCACCGCATGCTGGCCATGACCGTCTGCGCCTCGGTCCTCGCCCTATTTGCCTACAGCCGCACCCGTAGCGTCAAGGCCGCCCTGCCCGCCGACGCCCGCAAGGCCACCATGGGCGTGCTGCACCTCATGCTCATGCAGGTCACCCTCGGCATCTCCACCCTCATCTATATCGTGCCCACCCACCTGGCCGCCACCCACCAGGCCGGCGCCCTGGCCCTGCTCACCGGCGTCTTGGTCTTGGGAAGCAGGCTGAGGATCCCGAGGGGAACGATGAGGCTGGTCGAGAGGCAGCTCAAGACGTTACAGCAGAAGAAGTAGGTGACGGGTTCGGTAGGCATCTAAGCATATGTTTTTTTTTCTTGGCCAGATTCATGACCCCTACAGGAATAGACAGGTAGACGGATGGGATAGTAGTCTCCTGGCATACGTCGGCGCTGTCCCCTCCAAACTAGCAATATGTATTGTATGAAGAATGCATCCCATCTCTACTCCTCCCGGGGCCAGAAGGCGCAGCAGCTCAAATGATTATCAGATTATGTTGCAGTGATTACTGATGGGAACAATGGCTGGCCAGATTACAAGGTTTGGGCAGCGGTCTCGGCCTACATCAACTCTATTTGTGGCTGTTTACGGGTTTCAGGAAGGGATTTTCTGGGCTTGCGCGGTTCATGTATGATTTTATCTCCCGTCTCTCTGAGAGGGAGAACTTTTAAGACTCAAGGCCATGCGCTTGTACGTGGCTGAAGGCACGAACAGGATGAGAACGCCCCGTGCCATTTTTATGAACCACCTGTCTCTACTTGTGTGCTGCAAATAGATTAGCCAACATCCTGGCGAGTATCGACGGAAAAACACTTACGGATTCCCTCAACCGGCTTCGGCTCCACGCCAACCACCTCAGCAGCAAACTTTTCCTTTTTGGCTCCCTGCTCGTCCTTCATGAAGGGGAATGCCTGCACCTCCCTGATGGCGTAGTTGTCTGTCAAGAACATGACGAGACGGTCGATACCCAGGCCCCAGCCACCCGTAGGTGGAAGGCCGTACTCGAGCGCTGTCAAGAAGTTCTCGTCGACCAGCTGTGCCTCATCGTCGCCTTGAGCCTTCTGGTTTGCCTGCTCCTCGAATCGCATCCTCTGGTCGAAGGGGTTGTTCAACTCGGTATAAGCATTGGCAATCTCCTTCTTGCACACAAATGCTTCGAAACGTTCGCACAATCCCTTCTTTTCTCGGTGGTACTTGGCAAGCGGGGACATCAGCTCGGGGTGCTCAAGGATAAAGGTCGGGTTGATACACGTCTCCTCGATGAACTCGCCAACCAGCTTATCGAGCATGCGTGCGTTGGTCAGCGGTGGTGGGCATTCGACATTCATCTTCTTGAGGACCTTCTTGAGGAACTCGCCAGTCTCGGCCGTATGCATCTCCTCGTAGGGCGGGAACTTCTCGCCGGTGACGCGCTCCAGCTCTGGAAGCATTTCCACGCGCCGCCATGGGGCCTCCCAGTTAACATCATATGTCTCGCCATGCTGGTTGGTGAACTTGGTTTTGTAGCCGCCTGTAAGGTGCTTGACGAGGCCTGAGACGAGCTCTTCTGTAATCTGCAGGACGTCATAGACGTCGGCATAGGCCCAGTAGAACTCGACAGAAGTGAATTCGGGGTTGTGGGTCAGGTCGATCCCTTCGTTTCGGAAGTTCTTTCCGAGCTCAAACACCTTGCCAAACTGTCCAACAATCAGCATCTTGAGGAACAGCTCAGGCGCAATGCGCATGTACATGTCCAAGTCGAGATCGTTGTGGTGAGTGACGAAGGGCAGTGCAGTGGCGCCACCAGCGATGGCGGTCATCATTGGGGTCTCGACCTCCAAGAAGCGGCGGTCATTGAAGAAGTCTCGAATGTACCGAACGATCCTGGAGCGTGTCCACATGGTCTGTCGGGAGGAGTCGTTGAAGAGCAGATCCAAGTACCGCTGACGGAAGCGTTGTTCGTGGTCCTTGAAGCCATAGTGTTGTGTGGGCAGCATGTGCAGGGAAGGGGCGAGCAGGATGACCTCTGAGGCAAAGATGGAGAGCTCGCCCTGCTTGCCCTGCTCGATGAGCTTCTTGGGCGCAGTACGGCCTGGATATCCAATGACACCAATCACGTCGCCTCTTTGCAGGTTCTCGTGCTGCTTCTCGAACGGTGTAGTACCCTCCGGGACGTTCTCGGCCTGGCACACGATCTGGATGTTGGTGCCGATTGAGACCGTATCGGCGGCGGTCTTGAGGTCGTAGAAGATGAGCTTGCCCAGAGACCTCCGGTTGTAGATCCTACCGGCGATTTGGAGCACCTTGGTGCGGTCGACATCCCCGGACTGTGAAGCCGGCTTGGTCAGCTGCCACCCGGAGGCAAACTGAACTGGACGTGCCAAGTCTTACCTTGATGTGCTCATAGTCCTTGACGAACTGCTTGTCGTCGTAGGTGACGTGGAACTTGTGGGGATAAGGATTGGGGCTGTTTGAATCGAGAAGGGCCTTGATGGCCTTGCTTCGGTTCTCGTAGTACATTCGAGGGTCCAGTTCCTCCTCATCCTCCTTCTTCTTGGAAGCAGCCTTAGGAGGGGCAGCGGCAGCCTTCTTGGCCTTCTCGTCCTCCCTTTGGCGCTGCTTCTGCCGCCTCTTCAGCTCGGACTTGGACACCTGCACACAGTCACGCGGTCAGCTTCCGATGCACATGAGGTGTCAAGTCAAGATGGTGGAGGATGGGTAATCAGCAGCAGGCATACCTTCTCGCCGGTGACCTCGTCGAGCTGGAGGTTCTCCAGCTGCTCAGCAGGAGGAGCGGGAGCCTTGTCACTTGCTTCTCCGGCCATGGTGTCGTGCTGTTGGCAGTGTTGGGATGTCAATTGTTTGCTGGCCGGTTCCTGAAGGAGGGGATGGCAAAGCCCATTTATTTGCGTGGACGCGGGGTGACTCAGTAAATTTTGTCCATGGCGACTCGCGCGAACAGGGGGCTTCGAACCGCGGGGCTTATCTTATCGCAGCCCAGCACGGCCCACAGCACACCCACCCCGCGAATGGTGGCCCGTGCAGCACTGCAGCGTCAATAACGAAGAAATAGCAGCAGCAGTTTCGAGAGGCCGGCTATCTGCTGAGCCACATACACTAATTTTGGAGTTGACGCTCACAACTAAAACCGTATATGAGACTTCTGTGCAGCGAGGACTCCCTGGTGAGCATGGCTCGTGGCCCACTGACTGCCAGTAATAAAAGTAAATAGTGAGGCAAGGGATTAGAGCACGTCCAAACCCAATCAACTACTCTTAGTTATTGGCTTCTTAAGAGCTCTGGGCTCGGGTCTACTGTCTCTGGTCTCAAATACCAGAGCTTGGGTATTCTTGCGAAAAGGGGTTCTATGTCTATTTACTTCTAAATGTATACTGCAATTTTGAGACGGGCATTGCCGAACAACTCTTGCTCTTGCGCTCCTGGAGCTGCTTCGGCAAAAAACCAAAATGCCCGACGCCAGGCAAGCTTTCATGACTATCAGGACGTCGTGCAAGCAATGTCCGTTGGCGACGCCGTCGTCGACACACTCAGGTTGTATATAGTCAATGCTTGACTGTGCGGCGTCAAGATGGGCAGCCCATCACTACCCTTCAACAACGTGAAGGATGCGTTTCCACTGTGCTGTTCGTTAGCCGCTTGCCTCGGGAGTCTCCACGTGCCCTGCTTTACTTACTATGCCTGGGAGCAATTCCCAGGAGTGTATGTCGTCTGGATGACGATATTTGCCATGTACGTCTTCGTGTCCGCCGCCTCGCCCACAACCTCGGACCCACGGATCAAGTGCCACCATGCCTTGTTCCCGCCCACCGGAAGGAGCGCCTGCTTGACGGCTTGCATCGCGGCATACCCCTGATAGGCATGGCCCGCCATGATGAGCTCCCCGTCTGTCGTCCAGAAATCTGTAAAAGTGGCTGCCGCCGTCTTGTCCTCTGAGATGCGGTAGTATCTTGGGCGGGATCGTCAGCCAAGATATTCCTGATAAATCGAGGTCTCGCCTTTTCACTCACTCTTCGACAAACGTGGCGAAGCCTGGCTCAACTCCAGGGCCTGCCTTGTAAGGGCTCATGTCGACTGCGCTCACCAGGTTGGCGGCGAGGAGGCTGAAAATAGTGGTTGTCTTCATTCTGAAAGCTTTCGTCTTGCTTGTAATCTTGGGTAGTGGAACACTGGGGATTTGAATGTGAACTGCTTGGGCCTCTATCATAAATGTGTATGTAGTAAGTAGGTGGGGTTTGCCCTAGATATACCCGAGGAAAATGGAAATCTCAGAATAATTTTTTTTAACCTCCTATTCGACCCTAGCACCGGCTTGCCCGGTGATGCTATTCCCGGTGTGAAGCTTAAATAACATATCATGACTCGGCACCGCCAAGGTGGCTCGGGTCCGACGAGGCTGGGTGGCCCCTTTTCCGGCAATATGGGACAGGTGCTTGGCAGAATTAACACATAAGCTTTGCGTCTGTCATGCGTTGTTGCTCGAGTAAAAGATGGCCACGGATGGAGAAGGAAGCCTACTGTGTCTTTTGCAGTGTACCACAACCATGTAGCCGTGTAAAACAGGCTGTGCGACTACAAATGTTATAAATTTGGTTAGTAAGTATATAACAAAGCCAAATCAGTATAAGTATAACTATAGAATACAAGGCTTATTATATAGATACTTAGGAGACCCCCTGCTATATATGCACCAATTACTTACTTCATAACTGCGTTTAGCAATATGTGAAAGCTTTGTGGCCTTGTGGTGGGCGTGCTTCTAGGATGTGTTCAAACAGAGGGCTTGAGACAAGACGCTGCGGTGGTCTAAATTCGCTTGAGAGAACAGTTGCCTTGGCATCTATGTCGCCCCTGCTCTGCTCGGTGTATCTACCAGGTACTCTAATGTGTTGTATCAGATCTTTCCTCACAGAGTTGAGTGTTTTAAAGATTGTCCGTTGCAGGCAAATGTCTCTCTGGGGTAACTTGGGCTGAGAACTCGGACGGGTTGTGGTCGCAATGCCTAGGCACCTTCTTTGGGGGCTGTATGATCGCAGTAATGATACCGCCAAAAACTGTTAGTGCACATCCACTGCAGAGGCCGGCCGCTTTTGGAGGGTACAGACTCCTCCGTATATTGTGTTTGTGAGATATAATAACCTAGCATGGCTAATGGCCGTTTCACGTGAAGCAACTTTGAGTTAATGTACAATGCGCGGTTGGTAGACGCAAAACAAGTCTGCTCCGTCATGGTGTGGCAGGGCAGTGTGGGAGCCCTCGGGCCTAGATCAAGAGCTTTTCGGTGCATCCAGCGCCTTCGATAAAAGAACATGGTTGGGCGGGGTTCGCAGCATTGGCATTGTACTATGTCTTGTGGCCCTGCCTGGGTCCCAGAAGAGCCGTGGAGCAAGGTTGAACAGCTTGAGCACCCATTGTGCCGTGTACTGCGACGCACGGGAACGCTGCTGTACCCATGACGAGGGGCAGGGGGAGCGTGACAGACTTCATGGTGAGCTTGACAGCGGACGTGGAATGCCAACGTAGAGGACTGACGGCTCAGGCGTTAAGGGAGCCACAAATGTAAAACGTCGAAGAGGTTACTTATAAGTTCAAGTATCATACTAATCAGGCACCTTTTCTAGACAACCTGCCCAGCCACAAGCCAGCCAGGCCTGCATTGTAGCTACCCGGACGCCAAGGAACAAGAGCAGTATGTATTCAGGAACTGGAGGATACCTATATCCGTCAGATAGAAACAAAACATGCGCGATGCACCTCCCGCCGGCCCAATGTGACACGGGGCAACATGGGGTCGGCCACATGGGCCATAATGGGTATGGGCGATATGGTTAGGAAAGCGGGCCAACTTGGCGGCCCGGAGATCTCACTAACATGGAGACACACCGGATGAAGTCTTGCTGAAGTGGGTAACCCGCCCCACAAAAAAGGGACCTGAGTTGGAAAAGGTAGGTGTCACGTAAAGACAGTATCGTTGCTTCATTGCGGAGTGCATTTTGTTTTGTTCGGGCGAGCGGTCGAGCGGAAGTCTATAGACCAGTCGGTTGCTTGCTGTAGACCACAGGACCCGAAGGGCAAGAGTGCGCAGTTACGCACGCAAGCATCGGTTTCGCGTGGGCAAAGATCCGGATTGAAAGGCATTGTTGCTGTCCAATGTCGAAGGGCGTCAAGTGGGCGGAGGTGATGAGGCCGCGTTGCAATGAGAGAGCCAGCTCCCGTCCGTTGAGGTAATGAGATCCATGCAGGACATCTCTCTCTCTCTCCCCCTCTCTTCATGGCCCGTCTTCCCCGCTCTCAAGAACCGTGCCACGGCCTGCTACGCATGGACGCCCGGCGGAATATTCTCTGCTGGAAACACATGCAGGAGTGAAACAGGGGCCGGCAGCTGTTGGGTATTTTTTGTGTGTTTTCGTGTCTTGATGCGCTCCCCTTGCCAAAACCCATTATACAACTTCTGAAGCCCCCAATCTATATAAAACTGTGATATCCGAAAACAGTATTCGAAAAGATCATGTCATCGTAAAGAAACCGTCCAGGTTCCCCAAGACGAGTGACCTCCCGGGCGACTAGGAGGTGATGTGAAGATGCAGATTGGTCGTTACCAAATGGCAAATAGATATCTTAAAACATGGCTCTCCAGAAAACGTATGAGGCACCCAGTCCAGCGGCATTCCAAACGCCGATCACTTATCTGGCAGCTCCCCGGCTCAAGTCAGGGTTGCCAGCATGGCCTTGACGATGCCGGGCGGAGGGCCTAAAACAAACACAACGAGTCAGCCGCTATTCGGATCAGGACGGTGGAAAGAACATCGCGCACCGCACCTTTAACGATACTTGGGCACGCTGATGGACATCCTACCTTTCTTGTCCTTCTCGATGCGCACCCCGCGCCGCGGCTCCTCGATCCTCTCCACCTGCTCCTCGTACAAGACCAGCTCGCCACTGCTGAGCCGTTCTGCCCTGACCACCTCGCGCTCACCGTGTCGTTTCCTCTCCAGCTGGCGCTCGAGGTCGCGGATCTCGTGGCGTATGTCCCTGTCGGATCGGGACCGCGAGCGGTGGCGGTCTGACCTGACCAGTGCCATGGCACCGACGGGGACCTCCTCGGAGACCTCCTCGCGACGAACATCGACAATATAAGGCGTGCGAGATGTGTGCGTGGTTCCGGACGCTGTAGTGGTGTACGACCGAGCAGGAGAAACATCACGGATCACAGTGGTCTTCTCCACCACCTCCGCAGGCGGCGGCGGCGGCGGCGCATGGAATACCGGAGGCGGCTGAGCGACGGGCGGAGGGGGCATCATGACGGGCGGCGGCGGCGCATGAACAGCCGGGGGAGGCCCATGCATCACTGTTGGGGGCGGTGGCGGTGCGTGCATGGATGGATGATGTGACGGCGGCGGCGCTGGGGCCTGGATGATTGTCTCTTCCCGCCGCTCCTCAATGATGTTGCCCGCCTCGGACCGTGCGGCAGTGAGTTCAGCCTCGCCTGTGGTGTGGGTTAGTCGTGGGCTTTCTGCTGACGTGGCTGGGCTGGGGAAGGGGAGGGGGATCTCACTCCTCTTGTAGTCTTCGCTGAGCTTGAGCAGGTCGTCAATGTTTTCCTGGCCCAGGGCCTTCAGCACGACAATCGTGTTACCCTGCGGACACGTGAGTACTCATTCGGAGGCGAGCGACGGTCAGACGGCAGCTCTTACCTCCTCGACAAACGGGTATCCCAGGTCGATCAAAGCCCGCTTGGAGGCCAGGCGAGCTGGGATGCGGGTCTTGCCCTTCTTTGGGTATTCGCTCTTGACCGTAACTGTGGTGCCGCCGCTGCTGCTGCTGCCGGAGCTGCTGGTGGTGGTGGACGAGCGGGAGCTACTGCGCACGGTGCTGGCGCGGTGGCTGCGGGAGCGGCTGGACCGGTGGGACCGGTGGGTGTGGGACGGGCTGTGGTCTCGCCTCTTTGTGCGGACGATCTCGCGCTCACGCACGCGCTCCGGGTAGGGGCGGTACTCCTCGTCGCCATAGTAATCCGGGTCGCTCACACGAATCTCGTCGAACGAGTCACGCTCGGCAAACCTCCTCGGGGGAGGCAGGGCGCGGGAGCGAGGCAGGGGGATGGGCTCATAAGGCCGCGGGCGGAAGTCTTCGCGCCTCGCAGGCGGTCCGTACCTTTCCCTCTCATCGTCCTCGTAGTGATAGCCCTTGGGCCGCCTGTCGAAGGTGTCGAGGCTGGACTGTCTCCGGAGGAATGCAGGCCTGTTTGGCGGCGAGGGGCTAGACACCCTCTGCCTCTCGCGCTCAATCACAACACGGCGATCGCGCTCGAGATCGGGCGGAGGTGAACGGTGGCGTGAGAACCTTGGTTCGGGCTCGTCGTAGTAGACCTTGCGGGAATCGCGGATGACAATCTCGTCCTCAAAGGGCCGCCTCTCTGGGCGGCGGTCGTAGCGGCCGTCGGCCGAGTGGTCCCGGTATCTTGGGGCGCCCTTGGTGTAGTAGCGGTCTTCATCTTCGTAACGGTCTCGGTCGCGATCCCGCTCGTACATGAACCGTTCGCGGTCCCAGGTGTTGCGGGACATGGCTGCAGGCAAGCGGGTGCAGCAAAGTGACGGACGGGATCAACGGTGGGACCAGCAGGTGCGTACGACGGAAGTGTGCCCTTGTGGCCGTTGAGCCGTGGCGGGGGTATTAAGTTTGAAGGTCAAACGGGTCCAAAACCCGACGCAGGTTATAAGTCGGCGGGGCCAGGCAACGAGACACGGTCGACTGGTCTCTGGGGAGAAGTGTTGCACTTTGGATGGGGGCAGAGAGGGGGGTGGGAAAGAGGATAATGGAAATCGAGTCCTGTCGAGTCAAGGACAGGACAGGATAATGACCAGAGAGGGTGTCTCAAAAGTTGGCGCAGATGACGACAGGAAATGGAGGGGGGCCTGCTGATGGGCTCGCCCTCTTGTGACTGGGGCCCGGGACCGTTATCAGTCGCACCCTCTCTGTTAATATTCGTTCTTCCCTCCTTGACCGGGCGGGGGCGTGGGTTGTTGAGCTGCCGCAGCAGGTGGGTTCGGCCTGGGCTGGGCTGTGCCGGGCTGTGTGCCTAAAAGAAGAGTAGCCTACTGGATGATGGAACGCCTTGTAACAAGTTACTTGAGTCTGATGTGGTTTCTGTGGCTGGTCTGGATCTGTCGCCTGCAGCAATGGACAGAAAATGACACGGACAGACTTGACAGGCAGCAAGTCGTCGCAACAGGGGGCCTCAGTCGTAGCAGGATTGATGCAGGGCTGAAAAAGTGAAGCGCAGCTGTGGGCTGTCCCTTAGGATGCTGTGGATGGGTAGGTAGGTAGGTATATTTATACGAGTGGCGTTGATGCCGGGCCGGTTTAGAGGGCTGGCGAGATGCAGGTATGCAGCAAGAAACGACTCGGCGAGGATGGTTGGACAGAGGCAAGCAAGCAGGTGGAGGACAGGCAGCTTAGAGATCCCTGGAGCCTTGTTGCTGTTGTCGTTTTGTTGTGGTTGTGGTTATGGTTGTGTGTGTGTGACGGGGAGAGCTTGCGGTAGCAATGCGGGCGCATGTAGGAGTGACCCCCCGAGTCTGAGGGTTGGGTGTACCGTTGTGACAGGAACCAGTCAAGTGCCGTGCCTCTCGACAAGGAATGACCAGTTGAGATGGAAGTAGAGCCTGCGTCCAGAGAAAGTAGGAGCAGGAGATGGGCGGTTGATGAATGGGCGGAGGGGGGGGGGGTTAGTGTCTGTCTCACTGCCAATTTGTTGTCACAATCACAATTCTTTAGTGTACTCGTCTCAACCCAGAAACCCTGCCGGTCCGTCGGATGAGCTGGGACAGTAGGGGTGGGTGGTGGTGCTGTGCCAGGCGGTGCTGTCGGCCCTTTGATCTTCGTAATGCGTAACCTGTAATGTCTAATGTGTAGTCTGTCTACTGTATAATAATATAACAATAATAATTAACCATCATGTCTATGTCCACTTGTCCAGTCAAGCCAAGACAACAAGAGGAAAAAAAGATGAGAGAAAAAAAACCATCTACATAGTAAACGTATGCAAATTGTGTTTTCCAAACTCAAAAATCCGGGGGCTGGATCTCGATGGGGTTCCATCCTGTCAGCTTCCCCATCCGGCAGCATCGTTGCCTCGCCTGGGCTGGCTGGCTGGCTGGCTGGCTGTCTGGCTGGCTGGCTGTCTGGCTGTCTGTCTGCAGGGCTGGGCTGGGGTGGGGCGCTTCAAGCGATGTTTGACTGAGGAAGGGCAGAATGGCATGCAGGACCTGAGGACGTGTCTCCAGCTGCCCGCAGGGGAGGCCCAGGAGCCCCAGGTAGATCAGCAGAGCCCCCATCCGGCCCTGAGCTTGGGTGCCCCCCTGCCTTGCCCTGCGGGCTGATGGCATGTGTTAAGAAACGTTCCGCCCGGGCAGTGTGCGCACTATCAGCCCCCATCTCCCCCGATGGATGGCCCCCTCCAAGCAGGCATTTCCTGTCCTCATGGCGCAATCCCTTGGTCAGGCACACATTTCACATGGCCCAATATCACTCTGGTGCAGGCCCCTTTCTCTCGGGCTCTCCAGTCGGGCAGCAGTCTATATGCATAGTCCGACAGGTCTTCTGCCAGCCAGCCAGCCAGCCAGCGAATCTCGACCCGCTTGACCGCTCTGGGTGCAGCTACACTACCGTCAAGTGTCATGTGTGATGACGTCGCCGCCTAGGGTAGAGCTGCAGTGCCGGGACATTCTGCAAGCCATTGGCGCCCAAGCTTTGGACCACTCAACTGGTAGAGACACTATATTCGCTCTTCACGGTTCTAGATCAATCCGTCGCACTTGTCCCGTCGACAAAGGCCCGCCACGCCAGCACGCCCAAAGCCGTCAAGATCGTCAGGCTCGTGTGCCGTTCGGCACAACTCGGTCGAACAGCCGGTTACCGGTCCCCGATTGCCTCCCAGTGTTTTCTACACTACACATGTCCACCAGTCTATGGCAAAAGCTGACCAGATATCCAGTCTACCATGTACAAGAGTGGTGGGAACCTGCCAGACATACCAACTCAGCACCTAGTGTACCTAGGTGGTGTAGTGTATAGATACCAACACAGGGCCACATGGTTTCTCGGTCCGTTCCGGCTGCGTTCGCCACCACCAGAGGTTCCTCATTCCATCCAGGTCTCTGTGGACACTCCACTCACAATACCAGAGGGGGTCTTGACGAACTGCCTGCCTACCGTCTCAATCATAACCCCCTGCAACGAGATGGCGTGCCTGGAATCCCCTGTCTCCAGCATCTGCGCCCATCCTGACAAAGTGAAGGGGCTTCGGGTTGCCGCTCTCCACGAGCCTGACGGTCCAGAGCCCTTCGATGTGCTAACCACTCTGTCCTCCCTCGGTCCTTCGGCGCCAACCCTCTTGGCCGTAGTCTATCTCCAAGAGAAGTTGAGCGTCCAATGGGCACTGCGGTATGAATTGCTGTCTGGGTACGATGGGAAACGGATATGACTTGAAGCAAGAGGCTGTGGTGATCGAATAGTTGGGCACCAACCTTTTGCACGATCCAGAGCAGGGCAGCGTTTCCGTACTCGGCCATTTCCGCTACAAATACGCAGTTGATCATGTTGCAATCATCGAGGCTTGTAAAAGGAGCGGACCATCCCTGTTCCAAGCTGTGCATACTGCCTATGTCTCCCGGCCACGGTCTCCCCTAGCGCAGCATTAGGAGTCAGCTTTCAAAAAATCAAGCAACAGTCTTCGTTCAAGCACAGCGTGGAGAGGCCGCACTGTGGCCATGGCTCTTAAAACATAGTTAAGCTCTGGGCCCGGGGGGCTATTGTTACCGGCAAGCGGTCACTGTAACGACTTGTTGTGTGCGCAGTCAACGCCAGTGAAGATACCCCAGTTGTCTGTTTGAGACGTCTATTAACCGTAGATATTCTCGGCCTAAGATAAGAAATAGCGATATCTAGAAGCAGTATCATTATAGACGGATCTTTCGGAGTGGAGACGAAGAGCACCTTGAAAGCCTGAGCATTTCAAGCCACCTCCTGCTTGCTGTTCACGTGTCGCTCCTTCCATCTTCGCAAGCAGTTCCATCACGGATGGGGACCATCGAACAATGCCAAGTAGTTCTGTCGTGGATCTTGAAATGCCTCGAAGACACGCTGCTGGTGCGAAATGCCGCTGATCATCGTACATGGAACCTCAAAGCAAGCCACGCTGGCTGAGAAGGCCGCCGTCTTATCCGAAGCAGCCTTGGAAACCGTACTTTCTTCTTGCAGCCCCGAGTTGCTGGAACCCCTTTCGACTGACGACAGTGCCGAGCCTGACGGGGAAACAACAACGGCGGCAACTTATAACTGGTTCAAGGCGAGCGAAGAGGGACGGTTTCCTTGATTTGGCTGGCTGGTTCATGGTTCTGAAGAATTTTCTATATTTACCAGAGACACGCAATCAAATTGCCACGGCAAAAAGCGCATGGTGTCTCCTACCATTACAACCTCATCAATCATTCCTGCTCGCCCGACCATGACAAGGAAGCATTTGCCGTTTCTGAAGAGCTCTTGGGCCTCCTCCGACATCCCTCCGTTGGCGTGGAAGGCCCCGACCTCGAGGCGATGCCTCATGTGTGCTATTTGATCAGCCGAAGGCCTGGGTACATCCAAACCGCTGCCTCAATATGCCAAACAGGAACTGGCCCTGCAGGTTCGCATTTGGGGGTTTGAGGCTGAGAACTAGCTTCACGACAAGGACGAAGCACACTGGCTTCACATGGTTGAGAAGGAACTCACCCGGAAGGAAGCTGGTGACCCCTAGGTGCTCGTGCTGGTGATTTCTGGTGGCGGGAGGAGTTGAGACGCTCCTGAGGCACTTATGGGGAGCATCACTTCAGAGATGGTTACCAATTTCTGAAACTCTGGGTTCTATTGGTTCAAAAGCTGCCTGTATGG
The DNA here is from genome assembly GCA_002270565.1 of Stenocarpella maydis. Classification (NCBI taxonomy): domain Eukaryota; kingdom Fungi; phylum Ascomycota; class Sordariomycetes; order Diaporthales; family Diaporthaceae; genus Stenocarpella; species Stenocarpella maydis. Next base: position 181,025 of record NQMI01000064.1, read on the forward strand.
GTGAAGCATCGCCCTCCTCTAGCAAGTCTATTACACCCAGGTGAGCTCTCGACCACAATACCTATTGTAGCGGCCTGGGACTGTTTTATCACTACTTTTTTGTGGCTCTCGCAACTGATGCAATCATTCTTTTTTTTTGGGGCGGGGGGAGGGGGGGAGGGGGGACTTCTTATCTACCCATAAAGCCTTTCTTTTGATTGCTAAAAGTAATTTCTCACATGTTTCCCTCCTACAGAAGTCTTCGTCAGCATTTGTACTTAAAAAGCCTCATACGTTACCTCTCGAGACACCCCGAGGAATTTGGTGGTCCCGGCTTTGTTTGATCCGCTGCTGCAAGACAGCTTTGGTGTAAAATGCGCCCAAGTCTGTAATGTTTCCCCAAACACCAGCTCGACAGTGTTGCTTCCGGATGCAGATCGCCCCTGTGATGTCAAGGAATCCCTAAAGTCAGGCTTCTTAAATTTGTTTTCATCCCATGAGCTCGGAGATTCCACAAGTTTCTTGAATTTGCATGGAGATTTGCGGCTTGCAGAAAGCCAGAGTACGTGTGGAAGCATCTCGAGGCCGAGAAGGCCGTTATGGTACAGACGCCGGGCATCTGAGTGAAGGACCGGTCAGTGCCAAGTACTGGCTTGGAAACCTGGAGGACATGGTCCGATTTATTTACGTGTCGAGACCACCAAGGATGAGCGAGGTTAGAGACGCCAAGCAAGTAAGTTTTCTCAACTTTACTCTTCCGCAACATGATGCTAAACATGTTTTAGTGGGAAAATCAGCTGTGCATGCAGGCAATGAAGCTCTGAGACTTGCAGAAGTATGGGTGCTCGTATCGAGACGGTCTTGGGCTGGCTTTCCTCGATCTGTCCAAAGATGTATTCAGGCCAAGTTACTAAACATTGGACCACTTGGCCTCAGCATGAAACAACATGGTTCAAGGATCAGCCTTGGAAGGACAGACTGTGTGTGGAGCAAAGGAGGTGACTTGCAATGTTCTGGTTCAATTGACACTCATCGCACGTGCTCATGGCGGACCGTCAACTGAGAAGTGTGTCGTGACCGTGGTGCCGTCACACAAGGGGACTTTCCGCAAATCTCAGAGGGGGGAACCTGCCACAATGTCTGGACCTCAGTGTTATAACTGGGAGCGTCCAACGGATCACAAACTTTCGTCTGAATGACCGGTACACCGAAGAAGCAGTGAAGTTAGCCAGCCGGCACTCCTTTAACCACCTTTAACTGCCCAAGACAGGGTTGGCTACTGAACTCTTCTGCATCCTGGTCGACATGTTTTGTGACAAGCCGTCTGCCAAGGCAGCATACTCTGCGTCCCTCTTTGACCAGCCTATTATTTGCGGCGCGTGTCTTCACTTCCTTCTCGAGGCCCTATCCCAGCGTAGAGTTGCTTCGGGAGAGCTTGCGGTTGCGCTTTTCTTTTTGGACCACGATGCCATCGGACAGGCGCAACATGGTGATGAGACTGTCCTTCCTGGCCTCGATGGTATCAAGCTCGGTTTCGGTGACTCTCTGGGACATGTCCTCGATCCATGCTCATCGGCTCTAGGGTCTCGTCCTTGACGTTCTGTGCGATCTTGCTGGCCCCATGCTGGGGGCTCGGGTTGGGAATAGCACCTTGCGAAACGGGTTTCTGATCGGCACGTGCAGTCAAAGAGCCGTTGCTCTCTTCATTGCTGCGGGACTGGGACAAGGCGGCAGGATCGGCGGGCTTTCTCCTTCTTCCTCTTCTCGTGGGCATTGAGACGACGAGACATCTTGAAGAATTACAAGTTGGAATACAGGCCGGGCTCTCACCGGGTCTGGTGAATTTCCAGTCCCTACAGAGGATTAAATTCAAAGGTAAATTCCAGGGGGTGGCACATAAAACCAGGAGACCACCGTTTGATTGCGATTCTTTACTGTTCGGGGTTTCCCCAGGCCCAGTGAGTACCCATCATACCTGCCTCGAGGGCTCCGATGTTGGCATGGCGGTATATCGTTGGAGGCCACAACCTATGCTGAACACTTGTGGAGCAGACCTGTTCATACACGCCAACCACAATACCAAAATAATGCACACTCTGCCCACCGCTCAAGCGGTCATCAAGGAAACAGACCCAGCTCGGAACCGGTCAGATGCGGACTTTGGAACTCGTGGAAGCAGTAGGGTTGTTGAAGGGCTTCTGTCCGTGGCTGTAGATCATCGCAACGTCAGTTAGCTCTCCAAACACGACGCTAGCCACAGGAGGTACTAGGAAAATGCCTGGTTGGAAAGATTGTCCTTACATGTTGCCTGGAGGAGAGTAAGCGGCAACGACAAAGGCTCCGCCCTCGAGGTTTGTGGCTCGGGCCATTCCGAGACGAGTGGTGCCGTTCCAGACCATCTGGGCTTCAAGATTGGATTACCATCAGCCAAGGCTCCAACACAAGCTACATGTCTTCCAGGAATGTGGTACGTATGTCTGGTGGAGAGGGGTGCTTACTGTAGGCGGAGTAATCGAAGAAGTCACCGTTGGGAATGACCTCGTCGTGGTAGTAGACGTGGTCGGCCCAAAAGGCCAGTGTTGCCTGGTAGAGCTCTCCAAGCAGGCGAGGGCTGCCTGGGGAGAGGTAGATGATCTGGAGGCTGTAAGACTCGTTCTGGGAGGACCGTTTGGTGAAGCCCTTGGGGGTCGCAGGAATGTTGGCGCCGGCCTCCCAGTCGGCGACAAGCTGAGCCATCTCAGTGAGGTTGTTGCGCCAGGTCAGGGCGGGGACGCCGACCTGTCCGCGATAGTAGTTGTGGAGGCGTAGGGCATCATACTCGGCGCCGCCGGCAGGGGGCGTGTCGTTGAAAGGGCTGGGAGGGACCAGCTGGGTAAGAACACCAGCGGCCAGCATGACAATGGCCAAGATTGAGTACATGACAGCAGGCATCTTGAGGGTGTCGTTGCTAACGACCAATTGCAGAACAGCGTGGTAGCGGGAGGGTGGACGAAGTGATCTATCTTGCTTCTGGATTGAAGATGGGAACTGTCGGTGCTGCCATAGGAGGGGCTCCAGATATCCTGGAAAGGGGGAGGGGGTTATTGGCAGAGAGGGATAAGAAGAAAGAGATTCAGAGGCCAAACAATACAAGTTACAGAGGTACGTCCAGAGTGAACCCGCCCATAGCGAATAAGTCGCCCACAGCTAATCTAAATCACCCATAGCCATCCTGCTGCCGCTACCAATCGTACACACACACATACACACCTACTTCAATTAGAGGACATGATTTGAACGGTAGAAAAAGTTTGTATACTTGGGGCTTCACATACCTCTGTACCCTCCGTTTTGTGCTCTGCAAGTCTCCCTCTGCTTTATCACGAGGCAGATGCAGTTATCCAGTGTTGATGCCAGCAAATGGAAAACCATTGCTTTGTCATACTCCCTCTGCCGTTTACTTGACCAGTTGGTTGGTTGGAGGCTTAATCTGCCATCAAGTCTTTTGGTACGTTTCTTGAATCCTGGTCTGATCATCTCATCTCTAGCGTTTCTCAGGCACCTGATATGTCCGAACAGAACTGGAGCGGCTGATCTACCCTAAGGCTGGTGACCATGGAGCAAGTAGCACCCTTTGCAGACGGCATGGACTTTAAGAGGGTGACGCCTGGGTGTTGTTTCGTCCAAGAGTGATTAAGCCAAAGCTCCGAGAGGGAGGCCAGGGAGAAAGGGCCGATAGACAAGAATTCGGAGCTACTGATTGCGGTAGTGATAATTGTGTCAGCGTAGACGCACGATGAGAGAGCATGTCGGATTCAGCTGCTCAAGTAGCTAACGAACAAGCCTGTAGAGCTTAGGAACAGGAGATAATCAGCTGCTAAAAAGTTGAATAGACCACCTCCAACCGAAAACGTCTGCAAGCGTCTGCACCCAAAGACACTCGATTGAGGTCTGCATACAAAACCTCCCCAAGGTGCGTGCAAGAAATCAAGCCCATGGCAGGAGGGGGAGCGTGCTGTAGAATTTGGTCTGACCTTGAACCCGAGAAAAGGCCCAACATCTCACATTGAAGTCTTGCGAGAGGCCCACGAGACTGACGGAGCGCGCCCCTTGTCTTTCAGGGTGAAACCTTAACCGCCCATCCGGGAAGCAATCGGTGGAGGCACAAGCAGTGATCCAGCCCTCTCCCGAGGGAATCCTGACGTCCAGTCTCTTCTGGAATCCCGAGAGACGAGCAGACCACATGAAGTTACAAAGCAGCCCAGCCCTTTGATCCTCACTGCCTTGACTGGGGCGGCAGCGGGACATAATCACGTGGAAGAGCAAAAGGCTCAATGCCGCCATCAGGTCCCGAGCCGCTGGTCCACTTTACACTGCCCACTGGTTAGTGTAAATACTTACATAGTGTAGGGGTGGCGCCAAAGTGTTTATCCCCCTGCCCCACCCGCCAGGGGTAGCTTGGGCTTGCACGGGCCGCGGCACGGCAAAACGAGGGGCAACGTTGATGCGATGTCGACCGCGAACCGTGCCGGCGCCGGCCCCGCGGCTTTTGACGATGCGGCGTACACTAGATAATGTTCACAGCCAGACTAGCCCGCCCGCCATAACCTTGCCACAACTGCTCAATTGAGTTCTTCTCATGTGACTTGTGATCCTGGATCCTGTTGTCGATAACCTGCTGGTGTTGTTGTTGTTGTTGTTGTTGTCGTTGTTGTTGTTGTTGTCATCATTATAGTTGTTGTATACTCCTCCAAGGTGCATCTCTTCAGCCTCGCCCGCCCTCTTTCCGGGCTCAGCCGCCGACCACGTCTCCCAAGGCCGACCAGCTCCGCCGGCGTCAGCGCGAGGACCGCCAGGATGGGACTGCACCACCTGATGATTGGGACGTGGACCCCCCCGGGGGCCATCTTCACGGTGCAGTTCGACGATGAGAAGCTCGAGCTGAAACTCATCAAGAGGACCGAGATCCCAGAGGACGAGCCCATATCATGGATGACCTTCGACGTGAGTTCCGGGGCCAGCCGGGCACTAGGTCGTGCGGACGGGGCCAGGGCTGATGAGACGGCATCAAACAGCATCAGAAAAAGAACCTCTACGGCTCCGCCATGAAGAAGTGGTCCAGCTTCGCAGTCAAGAGCCCGACTGAGATCATCCACGAGGCCTCACACCCAATCGGCGGTGACCGTACGTCCCAGTCTCCTCTCCACCACCCCAGAGTTCTTGTCCCATCATGGCCCTGGCGTCGTCGCTCACCCAAAACCCTCCCACACAGCCAAGGCAAACGACGCCACCACCAACACGCGCGCCATCTTCCTCCTGGCAGCCAGGAAGCCCCCCTACAACGTCTACGCGAACCCCTTCTACAACCACGCGGGCTACGGCAACGTCTTCTCCGTCTCCGCCACGGGGGCCCTGGCCCAAAACACCCAGAACTACCCCTACCAGCCCGACACAGGCATCCACGGCACCGTCTTCGACCCGGACGAGTCCCACCTGTACTCGGCCGACCTGACCGCCAACAAGCTGTGGTGCCACCGCAAGGACCCGGCCACGGGCGAGCTCGCCCTCGTCGGCAGCGTCGACGCCCCGGGCCCGGGCGACCACCCGCGCTGGGTCGCCATGCACCCCACCGGCAACTACCTCTACGCCCTGATGGAGGCGGGCAACCGCCTGTGCGAGTACCTCATCGACCCGGCCACGCGCATGCCCGTCTACACGCACCACTCGTGGCCCCTCATCCCGCCGGGCACCGAGCCCACCAGGGACCCGGCCACGGGCAAGGGCCTGTACCGCTCCGACGTGTGCGCCCTCAGCTCCTCGGGGAGGTACCTCTTCGCCACCAGCAGGGCAAACAGGTTCGACCTGACGGGCTACATCGCCGCCTTCCGGCTGCGGGACTGCGGCAGCGTCGAGGCCCAGATCTGCCTCAACCCCACCCCCACGTCCGGGGGCCACTCCAACGCCGTTGCCCCCTGCGACTGGAGCGACGAGTGGCTCGCAATCACAGACGACCAGGAGGGCTGGGTCGAGATGTACCGGTGGAAGGACGAGTTCCTCGTGCGGGTGGCCAGGACCCGCATCCAGGAGCCCGGCTTTGGAATGAATGCCATCTGGTATGACTAGGTGTGTGCATGGGGGCGGATAATGAACTGCCGGCAGGGCTAGAATGCTTTTATTTACCTCCCGGATGGACAAGGGGGCCCCAAGCCCAATGTGACCGTGTATAATACAGCTAGGGTCAGGCTGCCCTGCTGTGCTCTGCCTGCGAGATTGGATTGCTCGCACTTTGTCTAACTGGTCCGTTCGGAGATCCGCCTAGCCGAATACAATGGGCAAAAAACAAGCAGCAAGCAAATGTGCTCAGCCTCACACCCAGCCCCCAGAATGCATCACCCAGATGGATTGGGACTTGAAACAGACAGCGCAAATGTCAATTCCAATGCTCCAAAAAAGAACCGCCCTGCTAATGATACACGATATCTTTCCTAACACCTACAAGTCCGCAGTAATCCATTTTTTGGCCAATGCTGGTATTAACTTTGCGTTTGTTCCGGCGCCCAATAATTCATTCCACCAGAAGCGTCAAGTAGTCGGTGGTCTGATTTCCTTTTCCCTCCCCAACCGGAGGATTAAGGGTCAGACCGTCAGAGTCCTCATAATCCCCACCCTATGCTCTTGGTCCCACTAGGGGAGCTCAAGAGCCAGCTGCCCTACTTGCCGCCCTTTCTCTTCTTCCTGCGGTTGTTCTTCTTTTTGCCGCCGTTGTTGCTGTTACCACCGGCCTGCGTAGATGTTTTTGACGTCTCCGCGGCGGCATCGCCTGGCGCTGCCGGACTGCTGGGGCCGCTCCTGTTCTCGTCGCCATCTGTTGATTGAGACGCATGCAATTCAATGTTGAGGTTGGCCCGGCTGGCGCTCTTGGCATTTCGGTCGGACCCACCCTGCTCCTCCTCGTCCTCGTTGCTGCTGGTCGTCTCCAGCACCACCTTGCGGATGCCTCTCGACTCCACAATGTTCTCGGTGATGCTACCGCTGCGCGCAAAGAGGTCTTTCCTGTGTGAGTATGGGCTTGTCGGCTCGCCAGGTGTCAACAAGTCGCTACCCGAGTCAGAGCCCTTGGTATGCAGCTCCTGTTGTGGCGGCTGCGCCGTGACTGCCGCATAGCTGTGCTGCGGGGCCGTCTGAGTGGTCTGAAGGCCCTTGCTTGCAGTGTCATCCGCGTCTGCCTTGTCCGGGGAGCTGTTCTCAATACCTCGGGATTGAGGCGCGTGTCCGGTTGCGCCGTACTTCTGGGCCAGGGCTTGCGCACCATCCTTGGGTGTAAGTGCCGGCCGCAGCAGGGACGTCGTCTCGTCGTTTTCCTCGTCGTCACCCTCGACCCATGGCTCTTCTGGTATGACCTGCTCGGCCATCGGGCTCGACCTCGGCTGCTCATGCACAACAACGCCGGGCTTGACCTTGACGGTGGTGGATTTGGTAGCCTTGGGGTTGGAGGCTGGGTTGGACGGGCCGAGGTGCTTCAGATGCTGCCTTATGTCATTGTAGCTTGCCCTCACCGGTACATTCTCCATCCTGCCATCGAGCCCAGCAGAGGCGCGCCGCAACAGGAACGTGCCGGGCATGGGGCTGCCACTTCCAGGCTGGTCGGGAGAGTCACCCGTCTCAGCCGCCGAGTTGTATCTCTTCCTGCAGGCCTCGTAGTTGTCTGCCGAGTCCTCCTCGCCGACCTTTGTGTCCTCACTAGATTTACTTTCGGTCCCCTCGGCCCCCAGTTGGCCGTGGGACAACCGCCGTTGGTAGCGGGCCTTGGGTGCCGGCGCCATGCGACGGATAGCCTTGTGGACATCAATGTACACATCGGATTCGTCAATGATTTCCCTGTTGGTGGATTGCTGTCAGCCTAATCAAGTTCGGCCACGCTCTTGGTCCTTGAGGAGGCGGGGTCGGGGGGGAAGGGGAAGCTTACTCTCCGATCAACTCCTCAATGACGTCCTCCAAGGTGACGACGCCGAGGGCACCGTGGTCGTCACCTGGGGCATCGGAAACCAAAACCATGTGCGACTTTCCCTCCTGGAAAAAGTTGATGATATCGAGGCAGCTCGTCTCGGGGCGGGTCTCGGGCAGGGTAGCCAGAGGGAAGTCGCTGACCCTCTTGCAGTCTTCAGGGTCGTAGGTGATGAGGATCTTGACCAGGAGCATTCCTATGAAGTTGGTCCGGTTCCCGATCTCGTGGATGGGAATGCGCGAGTACCCAGCCGAGAGGATCATGTCGATCTTCTCCTCGTCCAGGACGGTGTCCTCGGACATGATAAAAACGTCCTCCATTGGGGTCATCACGTCGTGGACAGGCTTCTCCTTGAGCTCGAGCACGGCGCCGATGATTGTGATCTCGTCCTCGTTGAGGCGATGGGCTGCTGGGCCCATGGTGTGGTGGAGGGTGACCAGCGTCTTGAGGCCGCTCTTCTTGTATACGGTACCGTGGTCCTCACCCAGGACCCAGTCGAGGAGCTTGGCGGTGGGCCAGGCAACGGGTGCCATCAGGTACATCATGAGGAGCACAGGCTTTGACATGTAGCCACCGATGGCGAGGCCGTAGCGGACACAGACGGACTGGGGGACGACCTCTCCGAAGATAACTGGAGAACGGGAGCAGCTGTCAGTGTGCTGTGCCGGAAAACATGTGCCATGCAATCGGATGCGGCCAGGGCGACTTACCGATCAGTACGGTAGAGCCGACGACAGCAGCCACTCCTCCGCCCAGACACCGGTCAAGAACAACAGGCAGGGTCTGCGATAGATTGTCAGTAAAGCCCACCTCCTGCTGCCATGCCACGAGGCGGAGCTCCGAGGAAAAGGGGCCGGGCCGGGACGGGCATACCTCGTTGACGATGACATTGCTGAGGAGCAGGGTGACGAGGACCCAGTGCTTGCCCTTCTCGAGCAGGAGCAGGACGCGGGCGGCGTTCTTCTGCTGGGGCTCTGTGGGATCCTGGGAGATGACTTGCAGGTAGACGCTGTCCTGGCCCATGAGGGCGATGGTCAGGCCGGCAAAGGCGCCGCCGAGCAGGACGAGGAAGATGGAGGCGACAAGGAGGATCCATAGCTCGGTGCCCTGCTCCTCGTTGCCGTCGTGCAGCTCGTCGAGGATGTGGATGGGGGCGGCGGAGGCGACGCCGAGGGTGAAGACGGCCCTGGAGAGCCCCAGGACGGCCGGGCGGAAGGCCATGAGCGGGTGGGAGCGGGCCTGCTGCCTCATGGTTGCGGGCGGTGGGAGCGTCGTCGGATGACGCGCCGTGGTGGATGTGAGTGAGCTTCTCTCCTGTCGGACCTGCGGATTGGGGCTGTCAGTGTCGGTGTGCGTGTGCGTGTGTGTGTGTGTGTGTTCGGTGCCGATATCGATTCCATCAGCACCAGGGGCACGGGCCGTAACGGCAGCACCTGTATATCTCCAATTGGAGCAGGCAGCAGGTACTTGGATGGAGCTGTTTTTTTTTTTTTGGGGGGGNNNNCCCCCCCCTACCTCTCAGTCTCCTTTCCTGTGCGGCCTCTGTTGTGTGTGCGCCTGCACGACCTAGGTACTTCTATATTCCTACCTGGGTGCATCACATCCGGAGGTGGCATGCTTGGTGCTCAGATATACTCCGTGCGACTACGGCACTGCGCATTTGTTTGCGTGGGACCAGCTTCGCCCCCGAAACGAGGCTCTGGGATTGCAACCGCTGACCACCACCGACCGACGAGGATGGCTTGTGTTGTCCGTGTATGCGCATGTTATCATGCATGGCTCAGCGCCCGCCGTCAGCTGCGCTGCCGTGCCACCCACAAGCTGCCACACCGTGAAATCGTCGCCTCCCATCCGTGACCCGCCTCGCCCACACAAGAGGCCATCTACATGGCAGTAGGCACAGGGCATCCCTAAAGCCTCACGAGGTTGACATCCAGGATGCCATCGGCCCGTCCCAGGTCCTCGAGCACCTCCTTGGTCACCTCCCCGTCCACCCCCAGGATCATCAGGGCCTCGTTGTCCCCCTTCCTCTTGTCCGCTCCAGACGCAGCCGCCGCCGCCGCCGCCTTCTTGTCCAGCGCCGCGACCTGCATGAAGGTGACGTTGATGCCGAACCTGCCCAGGATCATGCCCACGTTGCCCACCTTGCCCGGCTCGTCGTAGTTGTGCAGCACCAGCAGCGTGCCCTCGGGCGTGAAGCTGCACGTGAACCGGTCCAGCCGGCTGATCTGCACCTCGCTGCCGCTCACGTAGCCCTCGATCACCTGCTCAGCCTCGCCGCCGTCCTGCAGCGACCGGAGCGTCACCAGCGACGCGTACACCAGATCCTCCCTGCCGCCCTCGCGCGCGTGTGTCTCGGAGATGGCGATGCCCTTGTCCCGGGCGATCATGCCGGCGTTGACGATGTTGACGTCGCGGCCCCCGCTGTCGCTGATGCTGCTGGTCAGCCCCTTGACCAGCGCCGCGTACAGCGGCCGGGTGTTGGACACCCCGGCCAGCTCGCCCTGGTATCGCAGCTCGAACCGCCGCCCGCCGATCATGCCGCCGCGCCGCCCGACATAGTGCTGCGTGTAGAGCCCGCCCATCCTCTCCACCAGCCGCACGTACGGCTGCAGCTTGCGGTATTCCTGCGGCGCCATCAGCGGGACGTTCACAGCCGCCGTCGGCAGCCCGCCGCGCAGCACCTCCGCCACCTGCGTGCACACGTCCAGCGACACGTTCTCCTGCGCCTCCACCGTCGACGCCCCCAGGTGCGGCGTCGCCACGCACCTGGGGTGCTGCGAGAGCCTCTCCGCCGCCGACCCGGGCTTCGGGGGCTCGCTCGTGAACACGTCGATGCCCGCGCCCGCGATCCACCCCTCGTCCAGCGCCCTGACCAGCGCCTCCTCGTTGTAGATGCCCCCCCGTGCGACGTTGAGCACCCTCGCCGTCTTCTTCATCGACCGGAGCTCGGCCTCGCCGAGCAGGTTCAGCGTGCTCGCGATCAGCGGCGTGTGGATGGTCAAGAAGTCAACCTGTGGCAGCATCTCCTCGAGTGAGCCCACCGTCTCGACCCCGTTCTCCCGCGCCACATCCGCGCTCATGTAGGGATCGACCCCGACGACCTCCATCCCCAGCCCGATCGCCATGCGAGCCACCTTCATTCCCACCTTGCCCAGCCCCACGATCCCAAGCACCTTGCGCGCCACCTCGACGCCCACAAGCGCGCCCCGCTCCCACCTTCCATCTTTGACGCTCGCATCCGCCCTGCCCACGTTCCGCGCCGCCGCCAGCAGCAGCGCGATTGTGTGCTCGGCGGCGGCGACGATGTTCCCTGCTGGGGAGTTGACCACGATGATGCCGTGCCCCGTCGCCGCCTCCACGTCGATGTTATCAACGCCCACGCCCGCCCGCGCCACAACCCGCAGCTTGCCCGCCGCCGCGAGCACGTCCGCCGTGACCTTGGTCTCGGAGCGGACTATGAGCGCCTCTGGTGCCTGTTAACCACCTGCTACGGGCCCCAAAGTGACAGATCCCGGGGTATCCCCGGCGCCACAGGGTTTGGGAAACTATAGCGAGGGTGAGAATGGTACTCACGATAGGATGGGATCAACGAAAGTAGGTCCGCGGGCGCGAGGCCCGGCCGCACGTCCACCTCGAAGCGCGCCTCCTGCAGCAGCGAGAGCCCGTCTGGCGACACCTTCTCCGGGACGAGGATCCGGGGCACCGTGCCATTCGTGTGGCCTGTTGCGGACGGTGTCAGGGCCATGGCGACAGTGGGGTGTTGTATCTGCCCGTGAGTTGTGATTTGGCGCAATGTGTGGTGTTTGTTTTATGTCAGAGTCGGGGCGGCACAGAGCTCCCCCTCAGCTGGGTGTAGACACGGTAGGCGGGGGGCAGCTTTGTCTGCGGCTCGACTGAATTGCCAATGGCATAGAAGAAGAAGCTGAGTAGGAGGGAAAGGAGAGGAGGAGAATGGAGGAGCGAGAAGAGAAGACCGACCCGCTCTCATGAAGGAGGCCACGGGTACGGATGAGCAATAACACCACCCAGCAGTTGCGCATCCCGTGTCCAAGTGAGGGGGGCCTATAGGAAGCATTGGCGATGCGAGAACGTGCGTGTCCACCCGCAACTCAGTCGGGGGCCGAAAGAGCTCAAAGCGAGAACCCGCTCGGCTGCGGGGGATCCACCCTCTAGGCTCGGTTTCCCCACGGGGGGGGGAGCTTAGCTACCTGGTTACATGCAAGGCATGATGACACCTGTGAGACACGGCCGGGCCCTTTCAGGCTGATCTATTGCTGGTGGTTGGCGTGCAGACGGCGTGGGGGCACGGCGACAATACCTACCTGGACGGATGCGAGTGGTCCAAATCTGAATATATATATACATATATATATACGGATGCGAGTGGTCCAAATCTGAATATATATATACATATATATATATATAAAGGTACAAAACAACATTGAACCTTGCTATTGCGACTGCAGGAGACTTGCAGCTTGGAATGCATGCTCACATGTGTTTTGGTTCATGATTGGTTCCTGACTTGTTCCTACGCAGCTCACAGTCATCATTAGAGAACATGGCCGGTCCAGAGGTTCGTTCTGTCTTGTGCTTCCTATGATCACCTGGCTACCGCGCTGGGACTTCTGTCCACCTCTTAAGGAATGATCGATAGTGGCAGCCTTCACACACGTTACAAATCCCCATTCGCGACAATCTCGACCCAGTAGTTGTCCGGGTCGAGGATAAACGCCACGTTCTTCATCCTCCCGTCCGTCAGGCGCTTCTTCCAGCTGACATTCAGGCTCTCGAGCCGCTCGCAGGCCTTGGTGAGGTTGTCAACCGTGATGCAGATGTGGCCAAAGCCTTGGGGCTGGTCGTTGCCGTTGTGGTAGCTGAAGCTCTCGTCCTTCTCCGTGCCGTGGTTCCAGGTCAGCTCCAGCAGGCCCTCCCGGTCGGCCGTCTTGCCGTCCTCTGGCAGACCCTGCTCGCCTGGGTACCCGAGGAAATACAATGTGAAGCCGGCCGAAGGGTTCCCAGCCTCGCGCAGGAGAGACATGCCCAGGACTTCCTGGTAGAACTTGAGTGACTTCTCAGCGTCCTTTACGCGGATCATTGTGTGGTTCATTCGGTAGCTTCCAATGTCCGTCTCCTTGACGCCTTCGGTCTCCTCGATGGGCTTGCGTCCAATGATCTCAACCCAGTACCCATCTGGGTCCAGCGCGAAGGCAATGTGCTTCATGCGGCCGTCGGTGAGCTTCTTTTGGAACCTGTACCCGGCGTCCTCCAGTCGCTGGCACGCGGCCTGGATGTTGTCCTGCGTCGGGAATTAGCCATCATGGAGCTGTTGAACGACGACACCAGCGGCCGGGTTGGCCACCTACAACACTGATGCACGTGTGGCCAAAGCCTCGATGTGGCTCCGTGTTGCCGTTGTTGATCTTGTACTCGGGGTCATTTTCGGTGCCGTAATTATGCGTGAGCTCAATGAGTCCCTCTCTGTCGGTTACGTGTTTCCCATGAGACAGGGCGTTGGGGCCGTCATAGCCCAAGAAGTACAAGTCAAACTTTGCCTCGGGGAACTCCGCCTTCCGGATAACCTTCATGCCCAAGAACTCGTAGAATTTGACTGGAACGGGGACGGTCTTTCAGCCGACTGCCGTGAGTGTAGTCCACTCTACCCTTGGCGACCATCAACCTACCTGACTCCTTCGGGTCCTTCACCCGAATCCTATGTTGGCGATCTTGTCAGTGCCAAACCTCACCACCTTTTGCCGCTCGACCCGCAAGCCTACATGGTGTGATTGAACTTGTAGCTCTTGGTTTCAGTAGCTGCTGCCATGGTTGCGAATAGTCTCGACGCTGCTTTCGTTTCCAGTATAGCTTCACAGAGAGGGCTCGGTCAGACCAGGTGCCGGCTTCTCAGCTATTTTGAACAGGTGGGGGCCGAGCTCACCTGGCTTCGCGGCTGATTTTGTGACGATGGAGGCTTGCAATCTGAGCCTCTGGAGTGCTCGGACACAGTTGGGTCTTGTGAGATGCTGCATGAGGAAAATAACCCCTTGGAGAGAAGCTTGTACGTTTCCTGAAGGTTCTATCTAATCGACGAGCCCCGCCCCGCCCCAGACAAAAAGGCGCGCAATCATTGTGTAGTCACCCAGGGCGTAATCACCCTTTAACAGAGTCCATCACTCCACAGTATTATACTATGTTTTGGGATTTTTTCCAACAGCTTTAAAAGTGATCAGAATAATGAACGAGACCCTCTGAACCATTAATTATGTGATGTATTTATAACTCCCCCGCTGGATCGAGCTGTCCCACTCGGCTTGGAGGGAGTAGTTTGTGAGAAGGCTCATTATTGTGTCGAGCCCACCAAAATGGTGGTGACGTCAGGCGAGGGGCATCGGACAGGGCAGAACGTGCTCGGTCCATTCCGACGGGCTGGAATCCAATTGCTGTGTAAGCCCTCCGCATCGAACGCATCGCCAAAAGGCAATGATCCAGATGATCGTTGTTCTTGTTTGAATCCCATTCTTAGTCTACCTCCTAACATGGTCATAGTCAAGAGGCCAACGGTCGCCGGACACTGTTGTCCAGCTGGTGCTAATTCGGCGCAGGACTGGGTTGCTTCAGACGTCATTACATCTTTGATCCCGAGCAGTGTTCCCTCTCTGGCCATGGCTCTCTTTGCCGAACCAGGCCCAGCGTCATACATTATCTTTGTCCTGCCCGGCCGTCTCTGCCCTGCCTTCTGTAAATGGTAAACCGGATAGGCTAGGAAGGGTTACCCGGCCAGATGGCTGGAAACGTGGGAGGCGCGTTACTCGCCACCTCTAGAGGTGCTCGACGTCATGAGTAGCCGTGGCCATGCATTGAGAAGCAATTCAACGGTCGGCGAGTATAATAAGTAGTAGGTAGACCGCAGGTATCATCCATGGTCTCTCGTCTTGGATTCGAATCTGTGTTAATCTCCTTGGTTCAAGCCTGCCTCCCCTTCATTCAAGCACGACCTCATCACGTTGAAGAGCCAAGGAAAGCCGATCTCTTAGGCTTAAAATGGGATACCCAGACAGCTTCGAGGGCTTCTGCGTCGCAGGGCCCAAGACGTGGAACAGGTTCGAGAAGCAGGAGCTGACTCCCAAGCCGTTTGGGGACAATGACGTCGACGTCCAGATCGAGGCGTGCGGCGTGTGCGGCTCGGATGTCCACACCATCACCGGCGGCTGGGGTGACTACGAGGGCCCCCTGTGTGTTGGCCACGAGGTAGTCGGTAAGGTCGTGAAGGTTGGCAAGGCCGTCAGGTCCGGTATCAAGGAGGGCGATCGTGTGGGCGTCGGCGCCCAGGTCTGGTCATGCCTCAAGTGCCCTCAGTGCACGACTGCGAACGAGAATTACTGCCCACATCTGGTTGTAAGTACAAGTTGACGGCCACAAACCCCTTTCCCTGCTGCAGAACCATAGAGTCCATACTTAGCCTCAATCTTCCTCCCACTCAAGGATACATACAACTCCCAATACCCAGAGGAAGCAGGCGGAGGCCAGGCGCATGGTGGGTACGCCTCTCACATCCGAGCGCACGAGTACTACACCTTCAAGATCCCAGACGTGCTGGCCCCGGCGGACGCAGCACCCCTCCTCTGCGCGGGCATAACGACCTACTCGCCCCTTGTGCGCGCGGGCATCGGCCCCGGCAAGAAAGTAGCCGTCTGTGGGATCGGCGGGCTGGGCCACCTGGGAATCCAGTGGAGCGTAGCCCTCGGCGCAGAGACGTACGCGCTGACTCACTCGGAGAGCAAGGTGGACGATATCCGCAAGCTAGGCGCCAAGGAGGCCATCGTGACAACGGGCAAGGACTGGGCAGCGCCCTGGTCCTTTACGTTCGACTTCATCCTCAATTGTAGCGACATGACACACACCTTCGACCTGAAGACGTACCTGTCCACGCTAGCCGTCGGCGGAGAGTTCCATATGGTTGGCCTTCCTGACGAGCCGCTGCCCGAGCTGCTGGCTTTCAACTTTGCCGGCAACGCCGCAAAGCTCACTGGAAGCCACCTCGGAAGCCATCAAGAGATGGAGGCGATGCTGCAGCTGGCCGCTAACAGGGGCATCCGGCCGTGGGTTGAGAAGATCGATATATCTGAGGAGGGGTGCAAGGAGGCTGTGGAGCGTGTCAAGGAGAACAAGGTGCACTACCGGTTCTCCCTGGTTGGATATGACAAGGCTTTTGGTGCCAAGAGTTAGAAACCAACACCAACAACCATAAGCAAAGGTTGGATCATACTAGTAGTATATAGGCGTTACCTGTTCTCTTTTGGATATACCAGACCCTGAGAAAATGAGTCTTCACCAATTAAAGGAGCTGAGAAGTGATGCTCTTTAGCTGCGTAGGCCGGATCCTCAGCTTTCTCAACTGCGTTGATGACACAAGTGCACGCATACATTGGTGAGAAAATCTATATGCTATGCAGAGTTTTCTTTCCCATCCTAGACGCCAAAGACGGAATCCCACGAGAATACCCATTCGCATACATACAAACCATGTTGCTCCCTGTCCTGCTTTAGACAGACAGCTGTGCAGTCACAGCCTTGCCAAGGTAGTCGGCATAAGGTGCGAGGGCCTGCTGGGCCTTGGCAACAAGGCGCTCGACGATGACCGAGGGTCGGCCGACGTACAAGGCAGGATCGAGAACCTCGTCGAGAATGTCGTGGACTGGCGCAAAGTAGGCGGTGTTGCGGATCCGCTCAATGAGGTCATTGGGCTTACCCTCGCCCTTGACGACCTGCGAGGCCTGGTGGCTGAGAACGCGAATCTCCTCGTGGCACTCCTGGCGGGAAGCACCCTTGGCGACCATCTTCATGATGATATTCTCGGTCGCCATGAATGGCAATTCCTTCATCAGGTTGGCACGGATGACGGCAGGGTATACGACGAGGCCATTGGTGACGTTGTCCATGCTGGGCAGGATGGCGTCCGCCAGAAGGAATGCCTCCGGAATATCGATTCGACGGATCTGTCACAGTCAACTCATGATCGTGCTTTCACGTAGGGGGAAAGAACGTTTGGCGGCTTCATCTTCAAGGTCATAGTCTGCTACATTCGAGACGCTGCACTTGTGGTGTTCTGGTAACGGGAATATAATTGGCATGGATGCTTACGGCGGAGTCGTCGAGAGTTCGCTCGAACCACTGTGTTGTGTACGTCTCCACGAAAGGAGTTGTAATGGCGCCGAGCTTCCGCCCCAGAGAGCAGATACGCTCCGACCTCATTGGGTTCCTCTTGTACGCCATTGCGGAGGATCCTGCATATCTGGAGTCACTTTTTGAAGGCCAAAATCTACAGGAACCTCGAGAAAATGGAATGATACCTGCCAGTAGCCAGATTGACGACTTGTGATCTATGCAGCCCATAAGGCGCGGGCGGCGAGAGTCCTTTGGGCTGGGATTTGTGAAGATGTATGCAGATTGATAGTGAGCTTACCAATTTGATCCTTCTCAAAAGGCCTATCGACGTCTTGTCAGCAAATCCAGACGCCAATTTTTGCGTTGATGTACCTAATTTACCAACCCACAAAAGGTAACCGAGGGCCGCACAAGACAGGATCGACATACTCCTCGATCTCCTTCAGGTTGGCCAAGTGGCGGATATCGGTGCAGATCCGCTGAGCAGTCGCACCAACACCTGCAAGTGCCTGGGCGACGTTCAGGTCGACCTTGCGCGTATACGTCTGGGTTGAGACAGAGTAGGTGGAGGGGAAGCCCGCCTTCTCGCAAAGGATCTCGTTGAGGCGGTCAATCTTGTCACCATCCCCGTTGAAGATCTCCATGAAGGAGGCCTGAGTTCCGGTGGTGCCCATGGCGCCTATTGGTGTTTGTTAGCTGCTGAGTGTCCACGCAAGAGATGCGAAATGGCCCAGGGGCCGTCTCATGGCATACCTCGGAACTCAAGATCCTCGAGGGCACGGGTGAGGTTGCGGAGATCCAGCAGCAGGTCCTGGGTCCACTGGGCAGCCCTCTTGCCAACGGTGTGGGGCTGGGCAGCCTGATAGTGGGTGTAGGCGAGGGTGGGCATGTCCTTGTACTTCAGGGCGAACTGGCTGAGGTCGGAAATGACCTTGGCGAGACGGGGAAGAAGCAGCTTCAGTCCCTTCTGTACGAAGATGAGCTCGGCATTGTCTGAAAACAACTTGTGGCGCCGAGATGGATGATGCCAGCGGCCGCTGGTGCATCCTGGCCGTACGCTTGGACGTGAGCCCTGTCTCTGGCGTCAGCAGAGATCCCATCGTCTGGAATACTTTGTCTTTGCGGACTGAAGCGATATATATGTCTGTGAATCAACCACAGGGCAGATAGGTTAGGGTTTAGTACATGACATCGTGGCGACGGCGCTTCTCCTCCTCCTTGGCCACCTCAAAGGCCTCGTCGCTGATTATGAGCTTGGAACGCATCTGTTGGATGGCCTCGGGGGTGATCTGATTGATGCCCAGCTCCAGCTCAGCCTCGGCCAGCCAGAGCCAGAGCTGGTGCCAGGTGCTGGCCCTTGAGCGGGCCGAGAAGAGCTGGAGCATCTCCTTGGAGGCATATCGGGAGCCCAGTGGGGTCTGGTACGTGTCGAAGGACATGTTGCCGATTGCAATATCCTTTGTGTTGTTTTGGTGTGACGGCGTGTAAAAGTGGCTGCGATATGTGTGTACAACCTCGGTCCTTCAACAAGTCTCTGACGAGAAAGTTCGTCGCATGAAATGGCGGGGTACAGGGGTCTGTCCAACCTGCTTTGGTGGGGGAGGCTGTAGCGGGGCTTATCGATAGGATGTCGGGATAGATGGACGATGAGATAGACGTGTTAGGGAAGAGGGAGGAGGAATTGGCGAGTCTTGCTCCCAGGCCATTTCTTAGCCCGTCAAGAAAATCAGATTTCTTAGGGATTTCTTAGGGAGAGCTCTTCCAACCAGTCTCTGTGGTGATCGGAGGTGCGCAGCATCTGCCAAACGTTTCAACGCTTCTGGCCAGCCCGCAGTCCTCCTCTATCCGTTGGGTCCATCTGCAGTCGCCAGCACTTGAGACCCATTTCGCAAGCAGCTGCTCTGATGCCCAGCTCGCACGGTCCCGTGATGTCACCATGTACGGGAAGCAAGACGAGTGTAAAAGAAACAGAAGGATTGTGTCTAGTTAAGATGCTGAGTCAAGACATTGGAGACCTCGGCATGCATGCCATACTCGGTTTACGTGGTGTCCCAAGCCTGGACTTAGGTGCCACTTAGTTTCAACGTTTGACAATAATGCCTACTCTACATATGTAGGAGATAAACTACAGACCTGGTATGCAAGAAAGACAAGTAGGACAAGCTCGGGAATATCCCGACGACGTGGCTTTGGGCCGGGGACGACCTGGGGTGACAGCTAAGACAAGGACCAGGGGCTGTCTTGCGGAGATTGCACACGGCCGAGCCATTGGCCAGACCCATCCTGGGCCATCTCGGCACTGTGACCTTTGACCACACCTTCTCCTCATTACATGTCCATGTACCGCATGCCTACACTAGGGGATCTACTGGTCTGGTGTCCCTGCCATGCTTCTCCCGTGAACTGGTATCGGTGCGGATGCTTATACAGGCTATGTTAGCACTGATTTCGCGTCTAGAAATGATGTCGACAGACCTGTAGCCCACCCCCCCCCAGCCTCAGTTCCTAAAGTTTTCCACAAGACCACTCGTCACAGGCCTTGCCAGCGCAGTCCGGATACACCGTTCCTGATCATCTTTCGCAAAGAGGGGCTCTGACACGCATCGAGCGTGTCCCCGGCTTTGTTGCGCTATGGCCCACAGGCCGCACCTGCCACACACCCCCGTTGTGGAGTATGACGAGGTCGCCGTGATGGATGTGGGCGATGAAGGCGAAGCTGACGGCGACGGCGACATGGACAGTCATGTCGGCCCAGAAGAGGTCGCGGTCGGCAGGATCCCTGGAGGGAGACACCACGCCCGCTCACTGTCCGACGGCGGCCGCACTCCTCACAAGTTCACCCCGGCCCAGCTTGTCGACGCAGCCCGGCGGACGTCAAAGGACGACAGCACCATCTCGCTGCCCCTGCGCGACTCCTTTTCCAGCTTGGCCTCGCCCTCCGCGCCCCTGGCTCCGCCCGTTACTCCTCATCGGTCCGGCTTCCCCATGCGCGGCCTCTCCTTGGAGATGCCACCACAGGCCTCGACCCCGCCCTCCCAGCACCGGTTACAGCACCAGCAGAACCACCAGCAACCACAACACCAGCAGCAACAGCAACAGCACCATCAGCAGTTCAACCCGCCCGGCTCAAAGCCCGCCCCTTTGTCTCCCAAGCTCGACCACTCCCAGATCTACTCCTCGCCCACCAACATCCTGCCCCGCCGCTCCAGAGGCCTCGACTTCTCCCGTGCCGCCACTAGCCTCCACCATACCACCATCGCAGAGCAGTCCTCGCCCGATTCCTCGCCCACCGTTGGCGGGAGGGCCATGAACATACCGAGCAGGAGACCAGGCGATTTCGGCGCTCCAGAGCAGTCCTCCAACTCGCTGTGGTCCATGATGGGCAACCACGAGCGCTTTTATATCTCCAGTTCCTTGGGCAGCGCCGCCAACATAGTCTCCGACTCTTCTACAAGCTCCGATGAGGATGACATCATGGATGAGGACATGGACGAGCCCTACTTGATGACGCCCCAGGTCGTGAAGAGCAACCCACACGCGTCACAGGCAGCCTCTGCCTGGCCAGCGGGAGCGGGGTCGCCAGCTGTCAACAGCCTCTTGTCCTTCCAGCAGCGGCAACGGCCTCGTAAGCAAACAAAAAAGAAAGAGCGCGGCCTCTTCAGTATGGGTTGCCCCCCAACACCATCAGCTGCCACCGTACTCTCCAAGTCTCCTCCCACAAACCCAGGACCCTATAGCAATATAGCCAAGGAAATGAGCTCGTCCCACGCCCGTCGCGAGAGCATAAGCTGGGCTGCCAACCAACTGAACATTGCAGGCAGTGACAGTGAAGACAGTCCCAAGACGGGTGTGAATGTGGACGGTGTGCTGGGCCCAGGCGCGGATCCTCAGAACAGGGTGGTGAGGCGCGCCGTGACCCGGCGGAGCAATCTTCTGGTACGCGCCGCTCTTCCCAACACAGGCTCACATGCTGCCTTGTTCTCGCCATTGACTGACAGCTGAACAGCCAAAGTCCAAGAACTTCGCCCGCATAAAGGCTGCGCTCGCCGAAGAAGGCGCGCCAGTCGAATCCGAATTCAGACGCGAATCAGAGGTCATCCGTCAGGTGCGCGAGGACATCGATTTTGACCCTCCCCGCCAGACTCAACAGCCCGCGTCTGCGGCTGCCACGACACAGTCAAGCCCGAACATGCCCGTCCAAGACTCGCTTGAGGATGCAGCGGACGATGCGATGATGGTGGACTCGAACGCGCTAGGCTTATCGAGCAGCTTCAAGCACCAGGCCCACAGGAACTCCAAAGGGAAGGTGTTCTGGGAGCACTTCTCTGAGACGAGCAGCGTCGGTGGCTCGAGGACGACTCCGCCACCCCCCGGTCCACCGCGCGGGTCTTCGTCCGGGATGAGCCTCGACGACATGAACATGGATTCTCCATTGGCGAACTCGGGGCTTGGGGCCAGCAACGGCGGCTTCATGTTCCCAATGAACACGACGCCCAGTTCTGGAAATGACACACCTCAGCCCAGCGGGTCTTCCTCCATGCCGACGACCGAGCAGCCCCTGCCGCCGTCAGTGGCGGATGTCACGCGCCGGCTGACCAAGCGCCGCCGCGACGATGATCTCGACCCCGTGAGCTTCAAAAGGCGCGCCGTCTCGCCCGGTATGAGCGTCCAGGGCTCGCCCATCATGCAGAGCCCCATGCAGCACGCGCCATGGGGCTCGAGGCCTGGAAGCAACGGCGGCGACCGCGGCGGGAGGAACGACACTCCCAACAGCGAGACAAGTGGGAGCGGGAATGGCGGCAGCGGCGAGAAGGCGCGGGCTAAGGGCAGGATTGGCTTCCAGGGCATGGTGGACACTAACGACGGTATCACGAGGTTAAGTATCGAGTGAGCGACAAAAGACCTGGCCAGGCAGACAGCGCACCGCATGCACACAGGCAGCAGCAGGCAGGATATCGATCTCCTGCTGACCCTGTTGGCTCCATTGCGTCACGATAAGACATGCACGATAACGATTTCATTTCTCGTTCCTCTCACTCTTGTCACTTCTTGGAGAGGTCTCGGATTCATATAGCATTCAAGCGGCGTTCACAGGAAAAGGAGTTGTCCCATCTTCGGGATCAGTCGGCACTGGCCAGGCGCGACGGAGGCGCAAGACCTGAGTTCAATGGCAATTTTACGGATGTAATTAGCATTACAAGGGGGGGGGGTTATCTAGTTGCGGCCCCGAGGTGGCTCGTCTCATCATCGCCGCTCTCAAGGGAGACCGGCACACTGTGCTTAGACTATGTATTCATTCACCCCCATCGACACACAGACGGCGGGCCTCGTATCGGTTCTTGTGGCATACGGTCAGCCTCTGTGTGTTTACTAGCCCATGCGATGAAAGCGATTTCTGGCCCCCATAACCCTTCACTATGGTGGTTCGTGACGCGCGTCCTACCACAGGTGAGCCGTCTTTCGGCATGAAAAGGCTGCCGCTTCTGCAACAAAGCCCCTCCTTTGTTCCTTGACCGGCATGTTACCCTCCGCGAACAGGACCTGCTCGCATCGTCTCGTCTCTCGTGGACGGGCAAACACGTCGTGTCGGCCGAGCTACCGCGTCAACCGTGCTCGGCTCCCGTCAGTCCTGCCTTGTGGACAGGGCCTCTGTGTGCCCATGGACTGGTCTTCTCACCCGCTTGGTACCAGGACCTCGCTTCAGTTTTCGTTTCAGATGACATGCGCCCCGACGGAGGCCGAGCAGGCCCGAGGGGTGCAAAAGAGCCCTGGTGCGCATCATATCACCCAACAAACCCCGCCAGCCCGTCATCCGGCACGTCCAGCGCGCCGAGCTTGTCGTCTAGCCACCGCGCGAGCTCCTCCGCGTGCCGCCGAGTGGCCACGACGCCGGCAGTACCGGCGCCAAAGACGGTCGAGCTGGTGCTGGTGGCGGCGCTGCGGATGCTGGCCGTCTCCGGAGGCGAGCCTAGCGGGAGTGTGGACGACGCCTGCGCCGCCGCCGCCGCCGCCGCCGCCGCCGCCGTTGTTGTCATCGACGCTGGTGGAGGGCTCGACGCGGGCGTGTGACCGTTCGCGCCGCTGGCTGCGGCGTCGTCTGCTGCTTGTGGGGGGTGTAGACTTTGTGGGTGGTGATGCGGCGTCTGTTGGGCTGCTTGGCCTCCTTGCGCCTGGACGTGGATGTTGCCCTGTTGCTGCTGGTGATGGTGCTGGGTCCCTTGCCTGCTGCCGTGCGCGTCGTGGCCGGCCGGCGGGCCCATGCACACGAAGAGCATGCCGCAGGTCAGGCGCCGTATCACCAGCACCGCCCCGCTCTCGAGCTGGATCGTCACGGCCAGTGGGCCGTCTCTCCTGCTGCCGCTGGCGCTGCTGGCGCTGCTGGCGCTGCTGCTACCGCCGCGGCTTGCCCTGCCGGCCCTGCCAGCCCTGCCTCCGGGCGGCAGGGCGGCGTCTATGGTATCTCTGTCGGCGCCGTTGCTGTGGATGGCGTACAGGCTCGCTGCGACGGTGCCGTGGGTGCGCAGGGTGGAGACGGGGATGGGCGGCTGAGAGGCATAGGCCAGCAGCTTGCCGTCAGGGCTGAGGAGCAGCAGGGTGGTTATTTGCTGGGAGAGGTTGAGCTGTAGGAAGGAGGTCAGACGCTTCGTCAAGAGGAGAGGCGGCGGGCGGAGATGGGCCATGTTTGGTGGCCTTGGGGCCCAGGAGCAGGATCGATGCGCCTTGGGTGTCGATGTCGGCCGGGCGGAAGTCGGAGGGAAGACACGATGACGCGGACCTATACACTACTGTGTAGAGCTCGGAGCTGCAGTTAAAAGCTAGGTGCTGTGGGCTGCGCAGGTGGGTCGAGGTTGGGATGCCCAGAGGGTTTCGGCTGGAACAATGACATGAGATGCAGAGTGGGTGACAACACAATGAGACCACAAGGTCGGATTAAAGCTCAACTGCTGAGTGGCAGGGAAGCAGGCTGGTGCACTGATGAGATTGTATCCAAGCAGTGTAACTGACCCGAATGCCTGGGTACCTCACGGTGGAGACGGCACGCTAGCAGTACATGGGGCATCTCTGTGGGTACGTACTTGCTCAAGCACACTAGCTGGGCTCGCAGTCCCGTGCTGAGAGCCAGAGACATAAAAAATAAAACAAAAAAGAGTCCTCTCTGTTCCAGTGCCTCTCGCAAACACCTACTGTACACTTCACCCAACAACATCTGCTCCCACTCCGGAACGAGCATCACTGCCGCCACCAGCACCACCAGCATCACCACCAACATACCCCCTTCGCCCTTAAAACGTCAGGTCTGTCCAGGCGGCGGAACAACAGCAGGTACTGCCTCCCTTGGCTGCGGGCCTAGGTGGTCCACGGCCCATCGGTGGGAGCTCCGCTGGCGCTGGCTCGCCAGCAGCTCCTCGTCGGCGCGGATCCTCTCGTCGGCGTTGACCTGTCGCCTCCAGCCGTCGTCCACCAGGTCACGGTACAGCTGCCCGTCGGGCGTGCCATTCTTCCATCCCATGTACGCCCCCCGCGCCCCGAAGTATACCGTTGACGTGAGATCATCAGCGCTGTCGCACGTCCCGCGGAAGCTCCTCAGTAGCCTGCGCACCGTGTTCTTCAGACCGTCCGAGTACTGCAGTGCTTGCATGTCACGTTGCGCGTCGAACCCCGGCTGTATGTTGCTCTCTGGGTCCGGCACCCCCCTTGTCGACATCATCTCGTGCACAATCCGCCCCAGCTGGAAGAGCTCCGTGGCCTTGGTGTACGGTCGCTGGAACTGCTCGCCGCCCCCGGTCAGCTCGGCTCATTACGCCCCAACCACAGTTGCACGGCCCCCCAGGGCCCACTTACCTCGTCAATGGTGGACATGTCGGGGGCCGACAGGTGTGCGCGCATCGTCTGCAGGCTTATGTCGTCCCCGGTGGCGCTGACCACCTGCCCGACAAAGTTGCTGTTGACATGGCCCGACACGACGACGGAGCTGTACCCGCCCAGCTTGCAGAGCCCGTACGTCTCGGTGCCCTTGGGGTGCTGGAAGAAGATGTTATCGGGCCGTATGTCCCTGTGCAAGATCGGCAGCCAGTCCGGGTCCGAAAACCAGTCGTGATGTCTCCGCCGCCCGCCCGGCGCCTCGATCCGCGTGTCGTCGCGATGGCCCTCGTGGAACCACGTCAGCGCCTTGAGGACGCTCAGCAGCACATGCCAGCACAGGCTCTCGGGCAGGAACTGCACCACCACCTGGCTGTTGTTGACCGCCGTCATCTTGGGCACCACCGGGTGGGTGTTGAAGAGGTTCTGCAGCGTGCCTGCGTCGCAAAAGTCCCAAAGCACCATTCGCTGTGCCGAAATCGCCCCCGTCGTCCCCCGCCCGCACACCACGTTGTCCGCCACCGTGTCGGTGTAGTTGATCAGGTTGGGGTGGTTCAGCAGGCTGCCGAGCGCCCCCTTGGTGCCACGCTCCAGCAGGGCATCGAAGGCCGGATCCACCGTGCTGGAGTCCCACTTGCAGCCAAGAAACTGCTCATTGTCGGACTCGCGCTCGACGATGTAAACGTTGTCGTCGATCTGTTTTTGGATCCTGTAGCCATGCCTCTCGTTTATGATGGGCGCCATGTTGCCGGTAGGTATATTGGCGTCCTGGTGCGCTTATCAGTGTCAGCGTGATGGCACGACGTTAACTGCGGCCTTCGGGGGGCAATCAAAGGGGAGTGCGAGGGTCCCTGTTCTGTAGTCTGCGAGGGCTCGCGAGGTCTCGCGAGGTCAAGGCTGATCTCTTCATTGTTGCCGCCTGGAATGCTCCTTTGGCTCAATGTCCGGCGCCACCCCTTTGTTCCGCTGACTACAGCCATGTTCCGCCTGCGTCGACCCACGTTGAGCAAAATGAGTCCAGCATACCCAGATCCGGTGTCGGCACTCAATTCGGTCTCTCTTCGAGGACCCGGGTCGGTGTGCTTCTGAAGGGCACATTGTCATTGCTCCGCAGCCACGAATCTGCCCTAAGGGTAGATGCTGAATCCGGCAACGTGAGGACGCCCCCCTCGGCGTACACTCAAGATCCATCGGGACAGTCACCATTGAATTCGTTGCAATCAATCTCGGTCTCTGTCCATCTGGGCAGCATCTCGCCTAGAGCCTCGTTGCCACAATACCCGTCGGCCGGCATGGGCATAAAGAAAAGGAATGACGAATCTGGATGGCAATGCGTGCATGCCATTAATTTGAATCGGCATCAATTGGTTCTTATCAAACCATCCCAGGCACGACCTTGTTGTACGGCCAGGCCATGGGCATTGTTGTTCAGAGCTGGCCACCGCAGCGGACTGAGTTGCCTTGGGCAGCAGGGCGGTAAGTAGTATTTTGGGGGCGATGCGGCAGCGCTCAATGAGTGACGCACCATGTTTCCCAGTGGAATTCTTGCGGGAGGGCCATGCGAGATACGCGAGACGCAACATGCGGATGCGACGACCACTTGGTCCCGCTGCATTCAGCGCGCCTCTTTGTCCTTTCTGCATTCTGCATTCTGCATTCTGCATGCACCTGTGGTCCTGGTGTCCACCACCACCAATATCCCCAGTTTTCTATTCATATTCCCGGAAGTGCAATGGCAAAACCAACTAACCCAGCCTCGTCTCGAGTCGTGGGCATGCGAACGCCTTGCGAGACTACCTTGGTGTTTCCAAAATCACTTCACCTCTCTTGTTTGGTTTGAATCGTGTCGGGCGAGGGAGCCACAAACCACACATTACCAAACGCCGGCTCGCCTTGCTCGAGCGAGAGCGAGCGACCGGCGGCCCCACACCTCGCTCTCGCTCTCGATAACTCAGGGCCAAGACGAGCTCGGTCTCTCTCTCTTGGACATGTTTCTGTCTGATGTTGGAAACTTGACAGGGGCACGACCCCGGATCGGCAACGGTTGCTTGTACATGTACCTTGCGAGGGCCACTCTGCTATTCATTCTCGTTGCTCTTCCTCGTCATTACCTTTCATCCATCCATCTTATCTGATCTGTCACATGCGTCATCCGCGAGGCTTCTTTCTCCCTTGTGTCTCTGCTTGTTCTTCAATTGCTCTGGGTGGGTCCCTGTGTGCTACCCTTTTGAACTCAGTTCCTTGACTCGGCTCGTTCCGACTATGTGGATTCCCGTGTTAGATGTGCTACTCTCGCTGCTTATTCGGTGAGGCGCAATCGCTCTTACGTTGTCTCGTGTATGGTGATACAGCTAACATATTTTGTTTCTACCGCAGGCCGCAGCACGCCGGCACACTTGCTTCGCCCGAGAACCAATGCCCGACTGGCAGTACCCATGGAATAGTATCTTGCATGTGTCAAGACGCTGGTGTCCCCCCACAGTAGTGAAATATGTATTCGACCCGGAGAATTCCAGCACCCACCGGCGGTCTGTAACCTGCGCGCCGGCCATGGCATCAGCCTAGTCGCCGCCTCATCATGCCTTATTAAATATGTAGACTACGCCTTAGAGGCGCGTCCCCCTTATTTAGTCCCCGGGCGATATCAACACCGCTGGAGCGTCGGCACAAAAGTCAAAACATGGCATTATCGACAACGCATATTCTATCTGACTTGCACTAGTTCCCCGCCTTTCCCGCCCACCACTACCACCACTACCACCACAACCACAACCACCACCTCGTCCGGTCTGCCATCATCCCGTGTCGATCCATGACACCCTTAGCGTTTCAGCGCAGAGCCGCCCCCCCCCCTCATGTATGCATGCTTTGATGTCTTGGGTGTTCGCCAATCATCCCGCGCATGGTCCCCTCGCCCTCGATGACCTAGTATACCTGTAGGCACATGGGGGGAGGGGGGGTGGCACGACGTCCCCCAAGGCGCATTGGTTGGTGCCCAAGAGCCCGCGGTCGCCCTCGCGGTTGAGGTCTGATTCGTTTGGGTCGATTGGGTCGTCGCCCTCGTCGGATCCGGCGTCTCCCGGGATGCTTGTTGGGGTCTAAGAGGCTTGGCCGGTTGTATTTGTGGCCCGGCACCTGGGGAAGCGTGAGATGATTGTCTTTTTTGTTCTTGGGATGGATCGCTTACTTTTTGACTAGACATCTTCTCCTATCAGAATGAACAATGCCCGGTTGACATTTTTGTACTTGACATGAATAGTTGGCATCCACATGGCAGACCGTGCATGCGATGTTGACATGTCACCTGGCTGTTCAGTTGTAAACGGACGCCTCAAAGAGTTGAACACCATTTGCATTGCGTTGGGCAAAATACATCCAGAGCCCATTCTTGGCATATGTCCAGCATCTAGAAGTACACCTGCTTTTCCTACCCATCACATTCTAGCCAACACGATCGTACATCCCCTACAGCAGGCTCTCGCCTAGCGCACACCTGACCAAGCTGCACCCCGCGCGCACCGTCTCGCCTGCGCCGGGGTCATTCTCGCCGGCCACCAGGCTAGGGTTGACCTCGACGAGGTCCATGGCGATCAGGTTGCCGGTCTCGTGGACGCACTCGGCGATGTAGTCGCCTTCTCGCAGTGTCAGGCCCCCGCGGACGGGGGTGCCCGTGCTGGGGGCCCACTGAGGGTCGAGTGCGTCGACATCGAAGCTGAGGTGGATGGGTGTGTCGTTGCCAATGTGTGCGAGGGCCATCTCCATGACGCGACCGATGCCGTGTCTGTTCGACGGTGTCAGCTGTTGTCCATGCAAGGAGTCGGGAGAGGAACGGACCTGTCAATATCAAACATGCTGAAGGCCTTGATGCCATTCTCCCTCAGTATCCTCTTCTCGCCCGGGTCGACGTCCCGCAGACCGATGTAGACCAGCTTCCGCAGCGACAGGCGGTTTGACTCTTCCAGCCAGCCAAAGTACTCCTCCTTGTCCTCATTGGCCAGCCCCGTCAGGAAGGCAACAGGCATGCCGTGGATGTTGCCCGAGCCAGACGTCTCTGGGGTGTTGATGTCCGCGTGGGCATCGACCCAGATGACGGCGATCTCGCGGTTGAGCCTCTCGCGGATGGCTTTTGCGGTGCCGCCGATGGTGCCGACGGCGATGGAGTGGTCGCCGCCCAGGGTCAGGACGAGGCGGCCCTGGCTGGCGTGGCTGTAGACCTGGTCGGCGATGCGGCGGGTGACTGCAGAGACGGCCTTCGGGTTCTTCATGCCGCGGTAGGGAGGGTCGCTGCCAGGCGGGGGCACCAGGTCGGTGTACAGGTGGACGGTGTCGTCGCCGTGCAGCCTGTAGCCCAGCTCATCGCGCAGCTGGGTCAGCAGGCCGGACTCGATCAGGGCGGAGGGGGCAGCGTCGACGCCTGGCTTGCACTGGTTTGGAGGCAGTGTTAGCTGCGGTCTAGAGTCTCGTGGAAGTGGCCAATTCTTTTCTTTTGCGTCCAGATTGTGCTTGTTTTTTTTTTTTTTTGGGGGGGGGGGGGGGGGGGGGGGTCCCACCTGTCCACCAGAGAAGCCCACGGCCACCACACCCAGGTCCTCTGGGTTGGTCAGGAACCTGGACTTGGTCATGCTTGTGTTGAGGCCTTGTATTGGTTGTAGTGGCCGTACGAGACACTGGCCTTGCGCTCCTTGGTAGGGCTGCCGTTGCTGTCGCCAGCCGCAGGGGCAGTGCGGTCTTCGAGGGTTGGAGGGACCATGGTGGATTATTCGGAAGGGCTGTAGGGGTGAGGTGGCGGTTGGGCTCCTTTTTTATGGGAGATGTCTGTGTTCCCCTGGGAGATGGTGGTGGTGGTGGTGACAAGACGAGACGGCTGAATACCGAGTTTGAGTGTCGGCGCCCTCCGGCTCTGCGGGCCAGAAAAGACGGAAAGCAGGTAGCTCGAGAGAAAGTGACGTTGGGCCGGTTGCTAGTGCGCAACCTTGGGGGCTCCGAGTGAGGGTGCGCTCTTGGCAGCGTGCACGGAGGCGTGGGATGTCAACAGCAAACGAGCCTCGAGCCGGAGCGGAGTGGATCTTGAGCTGGGCGGAGCTGGAGCTGAAGCCGAAGCTGCTGAGGGGCTGGGCGGGCTTTGCTTGTGAATATCAGATGCCTGTTCAGTTCCTCTCTCCGTCGCTTGGTCCTTTCCTGTGGCGACGGGCGAGTCGTGCCGGTGAGGGTGTGATGATCTATGGGCGGGATACCAGATCTCAATTGCACTGCACGCTGGCTGCATGTACTCGGGCCATTCAGGTATTGTCAATCAATGTCGTGTTGCCCGGCCGGTCTGGAAAATGGCTCACCCAAGAGGGAGAGGGCGAGCGAGAGGCGATAGGGGTGGCGGCCATCCTTTAAATAGACGGGACTGGCCGGGCTGGACGGCACTGGGCTGGGCCATTGCCAACTCAACTCGACAGGAAGACATGAATGAATGGATGGGTGGATGGATGAGCGTCGGCATCGGCATCGGTGAAAGGGGCGCAGGGCCCAAAAAGTGAGTGTGCAGGCAGGCGTGTGCAGGCGGCCCAGCCCGACCGCCTATCTTGTCCGGTCGGTTGCGCGCCATTTCGTAACAAATTGAGTAACATCAAAGCCAGACCAAGAAGGGGGCCGTGATGATTTTTCTGGTGTTGTCCCCTAAGTGCAGGTATAGCCATCTCCTGCACTTAGGGGAAGCCGCGTCCCCGCGAGCCCTGGGGCTGCCCTTGCCTGGCCCTTGCCTAGCCCTTGCCTGGCCCTGGCCCTGGCCCATGTACGGAGGATGCACCCTTGTCTGGCTCCGTCATCGGGTTCCCACCTGCTGCTCTCGGCTGGCTTCAGCCTCCACCTCTCTTGCTTATCTCGAATCTGCCAACCGCTCCTTCCTTTCACCGGCCTCACCTGCCGAGCTCGTGGCAGGCTAGAGCCGTGTCCAGCCGCCTTCCTCACCTGGCTGCTTGCTGCTTTTAAACCTTGTCGGTGAGCAGTGGAAGGTTTGTCCTGTCATCTTGTTATTACGGCAACCACGTATATCCTATGGACGACATATGTGCTCCAGATCAATGAAGATTGCATCTGTCACTGCCTCTTGGTCCACACTTCTCCTCCAGACCACTCGCTGGCACATCATTCTCCTGACATGCATGGTTGTCTGTCTGCTGTCAAACAAACGGAAACACGCTCGGCATAATTCTGTCAGGTATTATTCTGCAGCCCCAGTCTTCTGGCAATGGCACTCCTGAAGGGCTTGCCAAAGACAGGCAATACCGTGTTCAGCCCCCTCGGTTTCCAATATGCCCCCAATATAGACCAGCTGGGAGTGTCAATTGCAGAGACTGGCATCAGACGGAGAGCACTGCACGCCACCGTCAACAACGCCGACCGGGCGAGGATATAAAGTGGGCACATACAGTACCAAAGTATATAACTAACCAGTAAGTAAGCCAAATAGCAGTTAACACATGCTTAACAAGTTATGCGTCGCAGAAAAGTCAACCCTTGATCTTGCTCTTTCCAGGATGTGAGTTATGAATACATATGTAGGAAGGAACCCTTCCCTCCCATCCCACGCCGCAGTTCTTTCTGAGTAGAAGGCACTCCCTCAAGCATCTTAACTATCTATCATATCCCGTTCCAGCGAGCCTCACCAAACGGTGTCCAGATGTTCGTAACCTAGACCGTGGCCGTAGGAGTGTATGCCTTGTCTTCTCTACTGCCCCTGCTTTTGAGTCACAGGAGCTTCTTTTAATGAGATAGCGGAAATTTCATTATACTTGAGTAGGTGTGGCAATAGTAGTGTGCAACAGCACATTGGTGGGCTATCGCTACAGCCACCGTACTGTAGCCAGAGGGCGTAGTTGCTTACTAAGCAACTACCACCCACTATATAGACCCGAGATAGCTGGCGGGCTACGCCCACTGCACCCACTACTCAAAAGACAGAGAGAAATACAAGAACAACACCCCACTCGTATTGCAATACGTGACCCATCCAACACTAATCAGTGGTTACAAGGGCAACCACAGATTAGCAAGGATTAAAGAGACAGATCATTACTGCTTTAATAGTAGCTATGCTAACAGTACTAATAGCATTACTCCTTAAAGATACTCCGGTAGTCTTCAGCAACATTATTACTACCCATTGTAAGAAGAAGAGGGCTCTATATGCATAACGCTATACTCTACCTTTATCTTACGTGCATCTATCACACTCTAAGTATCATCAGAAAGCAATTGCAGAATGCGTGAGACTGCATAACATTGCTAACCTATAGCTATTCTTGAAGATAACGCTAGAGATATTACTACTTTAGCACCCATTAGCAACTACCCCAGCAATCCCCTTGGTAATTAGCTACACCAACCAAGGTTAACCTTACTAGCCGGCATATCTTTACTACCCCTACTAATAGCTTACCCCTATATACTCACTACCCCTTGTTACTATCTTTTTTACCCCTACTTTACCCCAGCATACCCCTATTCTTTACTATAATACTATATATTAACTATATAATCTGCATATTATGATAGCGAACCCCTATAATGAAGATAATACCCCTATGGTATTAGCATTAATAGCCATATTAACAGTTACTATTAGTCTGAACCCTATTAACTTGTTAGATATGATTAAGGATACATTACTCAGGGAGGCTACTGCTAAGATGAGCCTTAACCCCAGTCTATAGGGGGTAGACCTGGATCCAGATGCCCTGAGTAACTTAAGACTATACACAATTTATCTTAATACCTATATATAAGCATACTATTAAGCATACATAAGGTATACCGGCTAGGAAGTCTATATTAACTTTAAGGATAACTTTAGGGACTAGAAAGAGCAAACATTTAGAGTAATCTATTATAATATCCTTATTACTCTTAAGAAGATACTATAAAGTAAGAGAATATACCTATAGGTTAATAACAATATAAAGGCCTTTATAGAACTATTAGAGATAGATTCCCTACTAAAAGCCCCAGCATCCACACAATACTAGTACTAATAGATAATATAGTTAAAGAAAAATTATAACTATATCCCCTTTAACAATAGTCTATCATTTAAGGAATGCCAACTAGCACCAAGTAGTAATAGAGGAATAGGCCCAAGTACCTATAGACCTATATTACAACCTACTGCCCCAGCTATACCCAGATCTCAGTCCCCATCCCATTAGCTATAGGGCATATACAACTATAAGACTTCTGATGGCTATAAATCACCACTGAAGTGGGAGGAATTCCGAGCTGCCTATGAGAAGCATGCTATAATCCCTCCGCAACAGCTATATGCTATACTACTAGAGAAGGGTATATCTACCAATATAGCTAAGTACTACTTAAATAATGAGAAATTCACTGAAGTAATGAATAAAGTACTTAATAATAAAATCCATCTCTTTTATAATATCTCCAAAAACAACTACCTATACCTAACTTACTTCTGGGCAGCATTACCTATAATATTAAAGGGTAAAGCTAAGGATTTTTATATATAGTTAATTACAGATAAGGATACCTTTACTATAATATATATTAAACTTAAGCAATAATTTAATATAGAGAGCAAATAATAAGTATATTTAATAATATAGAATACTACTATTTTTGCATTAATATAGCAGAAAAATAAGGGCAAAACCTCATTGAAAATAGTAGAAATCTTAATTAAAAATATAAAGTAATACTCCCAAATACTTAGCTATAAAGAAGCACTAATAAACAAACTACTATATAATAACCTCATCTATACTATATGCAGTATACCCAAGTTCTACTTTATTAAGCTAATAGCCCTAGCTACTGCTAACGAAGTATATAATATGCTCCATTATTATACTATATCATTAGGGCCTTAATGCCCCTCCTAATCATATACTATAGAGCAAGGCAATAATAATGGACAGGATAGTAACTATAATGAGGATAAAGAACAAGATAATAAGCAGTACCTTAATAGTAATTAGTTCTATCTTAACTGCTAGTATAATAACAACCAGCAGCATAGAGGCAACTACCTAAGGAACTCTACGCGTGGGCAATATCCCCCAGGATAAGGCAATTACTATCCCCAAAATAACTTCCAGCCGCTCTTTAAAGGATGTAACCGCCCCTATAAAAGGAATAATAGAAATAATCCCCTATATAAGAAGAAATGCTTTATTTACTAGAAGGAAGGATGCTAATTATTAAATCACTCTTTTAAAGAGCGCTAAAGGGCTAAAGGCATATATATAAATATATATAGCACTATAAACCAACCCCCTTTAAATAATAAATTTCATGCGTTCCTTGTTAACTATAAGGGTATTAATTATAAGGGCAATAACTAGGAGAGTATTAGCATGTTTATTAGTAATACCAAAGCCCAAGAAAACTACACATAGCTGGTAGACCAAGCTTTCCTTTATACCTTTGGTATTAATAATAATAAGGAGAACTAGGACAGCCCTAGCTCCATAACTAATGAGAATAATGTTGGCAGCAGTAATAATAAAGCTAATAAGGAAGCTATTAATATTAAGGAAGTCTTCATAATAGACAACTACTCGCGCCAGCGCTTCCAGGGGATCCTCCCAGATACCAGCGCAGCCAACTATTCCACTGCCGGGTACAACCAATTTACTGCTCTACAGCAACTATTACCTATTACTCTTGATAAGTCTTATGCAAGCAAAGCATTAGTTTGCTTTAGACTAGGAAAACTACTATAATTAATAGGAGCAACTATAATTAATATAGCAGCTGGTAACTTAACATTCTATATAATAAAAATAGCAACCCCCTTCCTCTTATATATACAAGATATGAATGTATATTTACTCTTTATGCAAAATATAATTAATGAAGTTATATAATACAAGCTAAATTAGCAGTATAAGAAGATATTTTTCATTACTTGAAAGTAGGAACACCTATAGTTCCTTATAAATATTAATAAGAATAATAATACTCCCATTTTCTTTCTTATAGAAGTCAAACTATAGCGGCTATATAGATAATTTAGGCACCCATCTATTAATTATCTTTCCTAGCTATTAATAGGCACGGGCTATAATATTAATTCCTTAGCATTAGAGGCTACTACTAAGTTCTATCACCACTGCTAAATATACTCTCCTATACCCTAAAGATTCAAGTTCAACCTCCGTGATAATGTTAACTTCAACTACAAGGTTGTCATAAATGTAATATACTTAATAGGCCTTCCTATACTACACATTATTAATTTGGCTACTTCCTTTCAAGCCGGACAATTCTTACCTTCTCTTTCTACTAAAGATATATAGGAAGCCCTATAAAGTTACTAAATTAATACATATATAGGTCCCCTGGATTGCCTTATATTTAATACAGGAACTAACTTTGCTTCTAGTAGGTTTAAGAGTACAGTATATATTATAGGGATCATATATAAGTAGATACCTGCAGAAGTATATTAGTTAATTAGTAAAGTAAAGTAATATTATACTCCTTTATATAGGGCTTTTAATATCTTATATACTAAGTTATTAACCATATTTACTAAGGAAGCTATACTATAGATAAGCTTTATAGCAGTTAACAATATGGTTGGCCTGGATAGCCTTATGCTAACTCTCCTAGTATTTGGAGCATACCCACATATAACAGAAGACTCTGCCCCTATGCCATCTACTCTAAGGAGAGCTGAGGCAGTATAGAAGGCAATAAAGGAGATCAGAAGAATTAATACAGCATGCAAAATCAATAAAGCATTATATATAAAAAATAGCCCAAATATATTAGGAATCTTAAGCCTTCCACTCTAGAGCAAAGTATGCATATAGCAAGAAAAGACTAGGTAGTAAGGCCTATATAAACTGCTCTCTATTAATAACTATAATATAATAATTAACCTACTAAATAAACCAGTTATTTTCTAGTTAACCCTTATATAGCTATACTATTAGGATAAAGAAGGACCTATTAATTTGCTAAACCCTAACAATATCCCTAAGGAGCTAATATGCTTTAAGTCAGACCCTATACCAGCTATCCTTAACCTGGTAGTCCCTGATTGATGAGGATGGCCATAGGGAATTAAGACCAATTAAAAGGCAATTATTACTATAGATGATAATAATAATAACCCTGCTGGTAATAATAATAATAATAAGGTGGAAGATGAGATTATCACCCATACATTCCTTACCTAATGTGAAATTAAGAACTATAAACTCGCTCTAAAGCTCTGCTAGGATAGCATTATTACTACCTTACGCAACCCCTTTAAGGAGTCGGATAATAGGAAAGTATCCAAGCTAATTAGTTAAGGAGTATTCCAGTTTGAGTAGTTTAATAAGAGGAAATACAGAGGAATATAGATCTTTAAGTCTCACATTATTAGGGAGACTAAGGGCAAAACTAAGAGGCTATATAAGAAGTTCTGCCTGGTTATAGCTAGCTTTAGGGATCTTATAAAATATAAGATCCTTATATAATTACTAACAGTATAATATGTAAGTTATTAACTCCTTCTTGCCCTTATGCCTTCTTTAATAACCAAGGGACTACATCTTGAACTCCGTAATATTACCCAGGCCTATCTATAATTAAAATCTATACTTAAGAGGCCTATCTTATGCTACCGTCCTCCTAAAATAAGGGGTAAATACCTGGCTGGTATAATCATAAGGGTAATCAAGCCTTTATATAGCGTTGCTAAAGCCAGCATATACTAGTAGGCTATATATTATAAATACTATATCGAGAAGCTGGGGATGATTATATCTGTATATAACCTGTGCCTCTTGATAGCTGACTATAGCAGTAAGGATATCTTTGGTATTACTGCTATATAGACTAATGATACCCTTACCCTTTATACCCTAGCTTTCTTAGAACTTAAGGAGCAAAAGATTAAGAAGGAGGAGATCTGCTATAAGCTAAAGGATAGATTAACCCTTAAGAGATTACTAGACTTTAATGGCATAAAGATCATAATATTACATAATAGCATTATACATCTTGGACAGAAGGGCTAAGGGGCAAAGATATAGCCAATTAATTGCACAGCTATAGATTGTATTCAATAGTATATAGAATAACGCATATAAGGAGCATATCTAGCTTCTATTTGCTATCTAGAAGTAGCATTTGACCTCTCTATTGCAGCACAAATTCAAGACCCTAAAGAAGAGGACTATACTAAGTTAAATAGGCGGCTAAAGTAGTAAGCAAACTACCTTAACCATGGCCTTAACTACATTCCTCTGGACCTCATAGCAGCCAAGTTGATAATCTTTATAAACGGGTCTTTTATTAACAATAAGGACCTCAATTCCCAAATTAGCTATATAATTACTCTAGTAAATAAAAAGCAAACCAAGCAACTATCTATATAGAAGATCACCGGAAATATCCTCCATTAGTTATTAATAAAATATAAGAGGGTTATACGCAGCATACTTACTTCCGAGATTTACAGCATAGTCAATAACTTTAATATAGGGATTATAATATCAGCTACTTTGCACCAGGTTATTAAACGCCTGAGTCTACCAAAGATCCCTCTCATCATCTATACAGACTCATACTCATTATATAAATATCTAGTCAAGCTAGGGATAATAAAAGAGAAACACCTAATAATTAACGTGATAGCATTAAGGCAGTCATACGAGAAGCATAAGATCTATGAGATCCAGTAAATTACTAGGAACTATAACCTAGCGGATGCCTTTACAAAGAGTACACCAAATAAGGCGCTAGAATGCCTCATTAACAACAATACCCTTATTATTAAGGTGGAAGGATATATATACTATAGTTAGTTAGTAATAACCCCTTCCTCTACCTAAATACTATATGAGGGATTATAACAATTGCTGCAAGAACAGCTATATGCTGACTTGCCCAGCAAAAGCATACTCAATAGTAATTGACTAACTAATGCAAATTGGTTAGCAATATACCAACGTAATACCAATGCTGCCCTATATAAAGGAAGAATTACTACTTCCCAGCACCCTAAGCCCTGGATGGAAGTTAACAAGTACCTTGAGATATAAAAAGAGATTACACAATACTAACAACTAGCAAAACTTCAAATCCCTATCAACTAGTTACCTGTGTCTTACCCTAAGGAGCTATATAATTGGCCAGTATATAGTTCAAATCCATCCCAAGGGCGAGACCTTATAGCTAAGATTTTTATAGTAGTGCCTATATACTAAGGGTTTAGATAACGAGGGTTACCACTATCCCACGGGCATTTAAGTTGCTAGCTGTACGTATTAAGTATCCCCGATCAAGATTTCGCGGTCTTAACTCCTGCTTAACGTGTGTTTTACATACTTACTAAGAGCAGCATCAGATATTACACACTCTACTACACATTTTGTTAATAAGTTAGCTCTAATATACCATTTATTACTATCTGCTATAATCCCTACCTAATCTAACTACTACCTTATCCACACCTACTAACTCTTGCTATTAGCCTCTAATGGAGAGGGCTTTACTGAGTATTCTTCCCCTAAATAGCCTTGGGTGAAGAGGGCTTTTATAGATTAAGTTATTATTGAAACTTATTATTAATGTCTACTATTGGATTAATAGCTAATCTAGATTATACTTAATTTAGTTAATTATTAACACTTAGTAAAGAGAGAGAAGGAGTCCGGAAGGCCGGATAGTTATTATTCTAGTTCTAGGGAGTTCAGGCAATTATTATTCCAGCTTTAGGTAAATCCTTATTCAACCTGTGGCCTATAGGCGAAGGAAGCATGAGTCCTTATCATGTATTTCTTTTAAAACCCTTAAGTACTAAAGATAATAAATGGGTAGTATATATTAATGGAAGCAGATATTTTATATATGGAAAATATTATATTGTGCCGGACTGTATAATTATAGGCTCCTAGCTTCTAGA
Organism: Stenocarpella maydis; assembly: GCA_002270565.1. Taxonomy (NCBI): domain Eukaryota; kingdom Fungi; phylum Ascomycota; class Sordariomycetes; order Diaporthales; family Diaporthaceae; genus Stenocarpella; species Stenocarpella maydis. The sequence continues at coordinate 219,928 of NQMI01000064.1, forward strand.
GGAAGTAGGGATTGCTATAATATGCTAGGCCTCTCCGAGTACCTATATTTGATGGGCACTTAGTATAATGGTATATTTAATGAACTTAGAAAAGGCGCTGCTACAACTAAAAGCAACGGCAATATAAGGATTCTAATGATAAATATAGCAATTCTTTTGTTCTTATTACAATAGCGAGAGCGTGAGTTTAACTCCACGCCTGGGATTTTTTTTACTATGATTTTTAAAAGAAAAGACTACCAGTGTGGCAATAGTAGTGTGTAACAGCACATTGGTGGGCTATTGCTACAGCCACCGTACTGTAGCCAGAGGGCGTAGTTGCTTACTAAGCAACTACCACCCACTATATAGACCCGAGATGGCTGGCGGGCTACGCCCACTGCATCCACTACTCGAGAGAGATAGAGAGAAATACAACAACAACAACCCACTCGTATTGCAATACGTGACCCATCCAACAGAAATTAAATTTTAAAATACAGAAAAATTAAATTTTAAGAACTTTAGTTTTATAAATTATTTTATACATGCTATTATGTAGGAGTAATTTCTAAAATACATTTATTATATATAATGGCTATTACTATATTTATATTATGGATTGTTTGGTTTTATTAGTTTAATTTGATTTATTATTATGCTTTGAAATGGGGGTGTTGGTATGGGAATGGTGGCCCATATCATGGGGTGGCCCAGATGTGGGCCGGCCACGGTAAACCAAACTCTTGAAGTTTTATTTTGATAGTCTTTTGTGTTTCTAGGTCCGGGCAAATATGGAGAGAACAGCAAGTTATTTCTAGAACACAATGTTTTAAGACATTCAATAAGACCTGCCCATGAAAGAATGACTGCTGAACTTGTTACTGGGGGCAGAATTTGAATGCCTGCACTGAATATATTTCCGATTCAAGTTCATGCATTGTGGCAACGTGCTAGTCTATTTATGTACCTAGGCAGCTGAGCAGAGGTGCACTCATTTGAACTGAAGTATAAATAGACCTCTTATCGCAAGGAGAAGAGGAACAGGCTTAATCTGAATCGTCCTCTCCGTCTTCCTGGTCCTCTCCTCCCTGGGAATTGGCAAATGCGCTCACAGCCTTTTCAAAGGCTTTGTTGCGTCTCTCCTCGAGCGCCTGGGAAGCGGGCTTCAGATTGTCAGCGGCCTTCTCGTTCAGCGTCACAGAGAATTTGGCTCCTGCCTCCTGACTATTGAGCAAGTCTCTCTTGACCAGGCATGTGCGTTTCGTTAGCCACGGCTTTGCTTCCCAGGAGCTCAAAAGGAATGGAGTGGCTGTTTGGCGCCAGGGAATTGTAATAAAGCTCGAGAACCCTTCGAGGTTCTTAGGAGAGTCACCTACCTCCAAGATGCAGCTCATCAATGCGAGGCTTGTTCTGGAACATAGTTCCCAGTTCCTTCTCCGTCAGCTCGACAACCTTCTCCATCTTTGTGAGGATGACCTGAGCCTCCTCAGGAGTAGGGTCGACACCCTGTGAATCGCATTAACACACTGAGCTTTCGCGCCCGTTTAGCATCTAATGTATGGGGCTGCCGCAGAATAACTTACACTATACTCGCTGATAGCCTTCTTAATCTCGGAAACAATAGAATTAGTCTTGCGACCGAGCTTGATCACGTCGGCCAGCTTCATGTTGGCACCTTTGTCGGCAATCTTGATGGACTTCTCCAGCTTACGCTGAATAGCGTCAATATGTCCTTGTACTTTCTTGACAGACATTGTTATGCTTGGGATGCTGGTTGTAGATGGGTTGTTTCGTGACAGAGGGGATAATGTTTGATGGTGGCTGCAGCTTCGTCATTCTTGATCATGTAAACTGTGGGTGGGAGTTCCCTTTAAGTATTCTGAAGCAGAAAATCATATGAATCTGGTAACTTGCTCTGAGCTGACATCAATGGTGATTATTCCCACGACATGTGGCTCACGATGCCGAGGTCGAGTTGACTTCTGCAGCAGTCACCAAGATCAATGCAAGTCCTTGTGTACATCTCAGGCATGAATCATAAGGCTGTATGCAAGGGTGGTATTTGGGGGACAGGAGGAAGACAGCGACCTGTGGTATTCTCAGACGGGCACCACCTAAGGGAGATGGTCATCCAGCAGGGGGGATTGAAGGACTCGTGTTGTCGCAACGGTAGGTTGAAAAGGGAATGCGAAGGATCCGCGACATAGCTGCCGTTCATGCGGGAGCACAATGGCGGCCGTCCCCGCAGAACCCAAGTCAAGGGTAATCCATGGGAATTCATCTGATTTTCCTTGTGACCGGTGACCAGAGCTATCAGCATTCACATGTTTCGAGATTTCACTATCCCTTCGAGCGCGTCTCTCTACTAGTATCCTATGAATGAGGCGACGAGCGACATCACCCGGGTGTGATCGGTCAGTTTGGCATCCAGTATGTAGGACATGACATTTGGGAGGCTACGTCTGAAGCCAGTGACGATGCGCGTTGGATTTAACCGTAAACAGAAACTCGCCCGGATGCTGCTTGAAAACCTCCTGCGAGGCACAAGACAAAGTAAGAGGCACAAGTAATGAGGGAAGCCTCGGCTGTTGCTTGTAGCTCAAGCACGCGCCTTCTCAGGCTTCCCGTCTCGCTGCGCGGCGTTTCTGGGATCGCGTCGAGCTACTGCCTATCGGCAAAGCTGCGGTTTGTAATAAGTCCAGACGGAAAGGAAAAAGAAGAAAAAAAACTTGTGACATATTGCAAATGCCTTGGATGACGAGGTCAAGTTGCTTTTGCCTCGATCCATGGGTTCGGTTGATTGAGTGTTTGGAACATTCACCCTGGCCCAAGCCACCTCGGCATCCTTTCTCAACGTTTCGAGCCAAGCACTTCTTCTGAAATGCCTGGCGGACCACATGAAGCCGCCAGAAAGAGTCCTTGGGCGAGACATGTGAATGCCACAAACATTTGAAAGGAAGGACCGAGCGTAAAGCAAGCACTTGGTATACTCTAATTGTTCAAGACAGCTGCAAAGGTCTTCAAGTTGCGGCCACCGTGAATGGTGCAGATTAACATTTAGTTCTGAAGATAAAATTGTTTTTATAGCTCGCGGACCACCCCGACTTAAGTACTAATATAGTTAAAAAATCAAGAACAATTTGTGAGGAGTTTGAAAATGGCTTCGAAAGCACCTCGTTAGGGAAATACGCATAGAATTCAATCATTTCAAAGCTTCAACAACAGGAAACTTGTAGATAACACAGACCGAGACAGGGTATCTATCATGGTTCGAATAAAGCATTTGACATAGGCTAACCTTAGCCCAGAAACGGGCTTCTAACTACGATGAACCTTGCCAATAACAAACCTTCGCCATGCTGCAATTGCCGTCCTTCAACCGGGAGCGGTCAACCCACATGTGCAATGATACGGACTCATAGGACCACGTCATGAGAATAATCATTACGTTGAAGTAAAATTGGCGGCATTTCGGGCCACACATTGAGACTGAGAATGAAAGGGGCCCCATTGGTTGCTGTGCACTGCTTCCATTGCAGTGCTTCCATTCAGGGTTGCATTTTAGATATGGAGTCACGCGCAAGTAGATACGGAATCCACACACGGGGACTCATGCACTGCTATAGTGGCTCAAGGTTGTTTGATGCATTTTCAATTTCTCATTGGACCATTCAAAGGGTGACCAAACCTAAGAGGAAGAGTTCCACACATCCAAGATGATTCTACTACTCCCCGAGTAAAGAATTCTAATGATTTCTGTCTCATCCAGTTCTTCTCATCTATAAGCAAACACGTACGCTCCAATATCTTCACTATCCCTAGTCACAGAACCTCTCCTATTCCCAGAGAAAGATCGGCCCCCCCCGGGGGAGGGGGGGGAGGGGGCAGAGAGCCCAGATATCTTATTACCCTTCACTGGTCATCACACCCCAGGGCCCTGGCCCTGACAAGCCCGCCCTTGTCCAGCACAATCTCAAAGTCCGCGTCCCTGACCGCCTCCACCCGGTGCGCGATGGTGATGACGGTGCTCTGCCGCAGCTCCTCCCTCAGCACCTTCTGGATGTAGAACGCCGTCTTCTTGTCGATGCTGGCCGTCGCCTCGTCCAGGATCACCACGGGGCTGCGGCGGAGCACGGCGCGGCCCAGGCCGACGAGCTGGCGCTGGCCCTGTGACAGGTTCTTGCCACCGCCGTCGATGCGCGTGGACAGCGTGAAGGCGGATGCGTTTTGTTTCTTGTCGGCATGGGTCCCGTTCGCCACGACGTCCTTGGCCTGTCCGTTGGGCAGCTTGGAGGTGCCGTTGCTGTGCGCCTCCGTTTTGCCGGCCGCCTCGACGGCGTCGTGGCTGCTGTTACTGGGGCTGGAAGAGGAGCTACCGGTGTGGGATGTGGACGCGGGCAGCGACTCGCCCGGTGTCACTGGGCCACTTGCAAGGCCGTCCTCAAGCTCGTCCACGGCACCGAGCACCCTCCTCAGCACCAGCTCACACTCCTCGTCGGAATGCTCCCGTATTGGATCAAGGTTGTCCCTCAGAGTGCCCGGAAACAGCACAGGGTCCTGCGCCACGAAGCTGATGCGCCGTCTCAGCGCGTGCTTGTCTACCTTGGCCACGTCGACGTTTCCTATCCTAATACTACCCAAGGTCCCTGTGGACTCATCGTACTCGGGTAACATCGTTCCCAGTAGCGTCAACGCAAGTGTACTCTTGCCACTACCCGTCCGCCCGGTGACCGCCACGGTTGAGCCGGCAGGGACGCGAAAGCTGAGGCCGCGCAGCGAGGGACCAAGACCCTTGGCGTAGCGGACAGTCACGTTGTCGAAAGCAATGTCGTCGCTGTAGCTGGGCCACGCGGCGGGCGGGTCAAAGTCGCCACGGGGCTCCTCCTCCAGGTCCATAAGCTCGATGACACGCTCCACCGACACAAACTGCATCTGCAGCTCACCGTACTTGCGACACATGTTGTGTGTACAGGCGACGAAGTTGGCGGCAGCCGCGAGAACGAAGCCAACAGTGCCGGCACCAAGCCCTGTGAACAGTGCTGACATGGTGAGGATGAAGGTTGAAAAGGCGGACAGAGTGTCGAATCGGAACATGAGCCACGCCTGGAGCGACCAGTAGAAATGGTCCATCTTCTGGAAGGCGTCTGTGGTGACGATGATGCGGTCCTGGAAGTGGGGCTGTGCGCGAAAGGCGCGGACTGTAGTCAGGCCTTCGAGGAGTGTGCCGAAGTTGGACATCAGAGGCGACAGGGAGACCATCTCCAGGCGGCGAAGGGATTGCGAAGCGGGCAGGAAACGCAAAAATATCACCACGAAAAGGACTGTCATGGCCAGGGCAATGGCGAGGAAGACGGGTGCGGTGGAAGCGATGACGAAGAGACTCGAGGACCAGAACATGAAATACCACACCACATCGCGGATTTGCGTAACAATCTGTCCGTCAATGGTGCCGATATCGCTCGTCAGTCGGTTCATGAGCCTCCCCACAGGGGTCACGTCGTAGAACCGGAAAGTCGCGTTGGCAACCTTTCGCATGACCTGTTCGAAGAGGTGCTTGCCTGCCGTGTAAATGAGGAGCACGATGGTCAGATCGGAGAGGACAAAGGATATGAACTGCAGAAGCGCGATGATGAAGAACCAGAACAGCCACGGGCGTACGTCAACGTCAGGAGGCGGGAGGTCGAAGTTGAAGTTCCACCAGCCCTGCGGAGCCGCAGTAGCGCCCACGGTGTTGGCCGCTCGAAAGTTGTACTCAGGCTCATTGCTTGCCGCGAGATAAACCTCGGACGATCCGCCTGGCTCATAGGATTCACCCCAGACTTTCAAAAAGTAGAAATGTGCCAGCCGTGACAGGCGGAACACGATGAATAGGAGGATCAGGAGCGCCCAGTACCACAGGTTGCCTGCGCTAACGTACTTCCAATACACCGATGCCATGACGCCACCGTGAGCTCGGTATTCCTCTTCGATGAACTTTTCCGGTATAACATCCTCATCTCCGTCGGCATGATCATCCTCGTCCACCGAATGCCGGCGCTGTTCATCCTTGGCCGCGAAGTGGAGAAGTTCCTGGTGGTTGTGGATTTCTTCGCGTGAGATGACAGCGACAGTCCCGGATTGCGATATCTCGAGCACCTGGTTCGCGTATTTGGTCAACAAGTCCATCCTGTGGGTGACGAACACGATCATCCGCCCTTGCATAAAGGTGTTGTTGGCCAAAAGGTTCCGCAATATCGTCTCGGCAGTCTGGTGGTCCAGCGCAGCAATCGGGTCATCCAGCAACAGAATCCTTGCCCTACTGTAAACCGCCCTCGCCAGCGCGACTCTTGCCTTTTGTCCGCCTGAGAGACCGACGCCGTTCTCTCCAATCATGGACAGATCCCCAGCCTTCCAGTTTGCTAGGTCGGGAATCAAGCAGCAGGCTGAGAGAACCTGGCGATACCTGACCTCGTCGTATCCAGATGAGAACAGTATGTTCTCTCTGATGCTCATGCTCTGCAGCCATGGCGTCTGCGCGCAGTACCCAATGACTTCATTTGGTACAGTCCTCCTTCCTCCGCGATCATCCAGCTCGCCAAGGATTGCGTGCAGGAGCGCAGTCTTGCCCGCGCCAACCTTGCCACAGACGGCAGTGACCCCTGGGCCTGCCTCGAAGGAGACGTTAGAGAGCACGTGTTTGTGGGCCAGAGAGCCCGGCCATGCGAACGAGGCGTCCCGGAATGCAATCTTGAGTTCTCCCAGCCGCTCGGTGCGGGACTCGCCGTAGGTGCCGGCGCCCGAGCCAAACTCCTCCTCCTTGTTCGGCTCAGCCATGAAGCCCTCGATTCTCCCCATGGCTACCCACGCGTTCAACAGTACCGTGATGAGACCAGGAAGCTCGTTTAGATTCTGGTTGAGCATCGTAAAGAGATTCAGCGCCGGGAAAGCAACATCAATCCGCAAGGGTTTGCCGCCGATGATAGTGTAGGCATAAAACGCAGCTACTGGAAAGAAGTAAGCCGAGATTTTGTTCGTTGCCGCGACGGCCTTGCTAAGGAGGTTGACCACAACCCTGTACCGGAGCTCCTTATGTCGAGACGCAAGAATATTTCCCAACCACTTGTCTTGCCAGTCATACCATCGCAAGTGGCGTATAGCTTCGACAAACTGTGACGTGATCTGGAGCTTGCCATCAGTGACAGCGCGGCGGGCGCGTTCCCAGCTGACAAGATAGCGGATGATAAAGCTGTTGAGGGCCTGGGCAAAGATGATCAGCAGAACGCCGCCCAACGCCGCCGGCCCCAAAATCTTCCAGATCAACACAATCGTAAGGATGAACGTCAGCGGTTTCGTAACAAGGTTGGAAAACTCCCAGAAACGCTGAGAAATCTCGTAGACATCGTTGCGCATGAGGTTAAGGATCTTGCCCATGGAAGAAGGACCTGATGTGGTCGCCTGACCCTTGCTCTTCTTGTCTTCGCTGTTGTCCTCGTCCATGTCGCTAGGAAACGTGAAAGCCTTGCGCATCAAGGTCTTTTCGTAGATCATAGTGATCATCTCTCCTCTAGATCGCTCATAAGCTCGCCGGCAGAACCAGAGGTTGAATACGCCAGACTGAGCGCCAATAAGACGGGCCAATAGTATGAACACGCCGTATACGACCGCTACATTCCGGTTGGGGTGTTCGCCCTCGAGGGCCGCGAGGAGCTGCTTCAGGAATACGACCGGGACAAGGGAGCATATGGACTCGAGAACTCCCAAAAATGTGGTCATTATCAGGTCTGGAGCATTGGCCTTGAACACGCGGGAGAGGACCGACCCGGGGACCTCTCGGAAGAGGCGATGCAGGCGGCTGTGCTGGAACTCGAGCGGCAAAGTCCACACGTCCTCATCATGAAGCTGCCTCTGACACCCCAGCCTCACGATCGGTGACATCCAGCCCACGGACATCCAATGCCACAGGGTGAAATTGTCCTCTGGGCTGCGCAGCTTTACGGTGGGTGTCGCGTAAGGGGAGCAGATTCCTTTGCTCTCGAGGAGCGGATCTCGCTGTGGCATGTTAAGAATGTATATTATCGATAGCAGTGGGGTGAGCGCTTCAATCCCCCAAACCCATGGGACCGGCCCGGAGAAGACCCGCAGAATGGTGCTGAACATGACGAGCTGGACTAGCAGAAGCGCACCCTGTAGTATAAGTACCAGTCGTGGGGTGAACCGTGGTCTCTCCACCAGTAGTATGATAATCGTAGCGGCCTGCCTCGAGGTTAGTTCAAGCTCGACGGGACGACACGCCCGGGACTGCTCACATGTGGTATCAAAGGTGTTGAGAACAGTGGCCCTGCAGCAGGATTAAGCATAGCCAGAATGCTGATGGCCAGGCCAGTCGCTGAGCTCAAGGTGAGCACGACTGTCGGAAGACTCCATGCTGGACGCTTGAGGGATATGAGATCTGCCGAGATGCTCTCTGCCTCCCCGGGCTCCTCGGCCGCGAAGTTGCGCAGGCATAGCCGCCTGCGGTTCCAAGCCGGTCGGAGACCGTACCGCAATATAGGAAAAAGCAATGCGAGTATTGTGGGGATCCATGCAACAGCGCCGACACATTCTCCAAAGATGGCGAGTTCATTGATCTGCAGGTATCCCCGTCAGCACACGGCCGACGGTGGGGGCAGGCCCGGCGTGAGCCCTGCCGGGAACGTGGATGTACAAACCCAGAGTCGACTGCAGCACTTGAAACAAGGCCGCAGGATGCCCCACGAAAGGTAGGACCGGGACGATATTGACGAGGGCATCATGAAACAGGTGAGAGCGAACAAGCAGAGCGAACAAATACACAAGGCAGACTCATCTCATCATTCGCGTTCGGTAAGTGATTGAAAAGGAATCAATTGAGAATCCCCTGTCCAAGGGAGACGTCGCAACAGAGCTGGAAGGCAGGATTTTACAACGACCAGTCGTATGGAGGCCGCAGCAGGAGGACAAATCGCGACTTGCCTCAAACCTCTTGGAGGGAGTAGCGGTCTAGACAAGTGATCTGCAGGTTGTGGTAGTCTGCCACTGCTGACTGCGTGCCACAAGAAACTGGAACCGTTAATAACGGGGTTGGTCAACCGGTTGGTCCCAGTCATTGCCAGTGAGGACGCAGATCTCGGCAGCCAGTGCTGAACAAAGCCACGAAACCGATGGAGAAAGCCGACCAGACGGCAGCACTGGATCTTCTTAGTGGTTACCCTCGGGTGGTGGGCATCATTAGCGTGACGGCGACGCCATGACGCTTGTCCTCCTTGCGCGTTCAGGGTTGGATTCTTCCCAGGCTGCCAGGTGGTTTTTGATCGGGGATCGGAAGACACGTTACGTCGGGCTCTGGCAATTGCTGTCGAGTCAATGACTCGAGGCAAGACCGGACGGGCCTTCATCTTTGAACTATGAGGCCGGACAGGCTTTCGCCCGAGGCCGGAGACAACTGTCGAGGACCATGTCATGGGCCCCAGCTTAAAAACGCATGATCCCAGAGCAAGGTTGCCACCTGTGGAATGCCACGCCAGCTAGCCAGATGCAAAGCATGGCACAACCCACAATAGGAAGTTGAGATGTCATGTTGTACCGCCGCTGATAAGAGTTTGAAGCCACATCCCATGCGCTCGACAGTCTCTCGAATCTGTGCCGGAATGTCCTGGGCGACACGCCAAGTCGATTGCCTGGTTGCGAGCGGCCGCTTGTTGACGGCATCCTCGACGTTGTAGTCTACATTCTCAGCGAGGCCCGCACCGATGTTATAGTGGCCCGCGTCCTGCTTCCGTGCTGATCCCCGGCCGTTGACTCCGCTCGATATATCTAGGTAGCCCTGGCCATGGAGCTGCTGCCGTGGCACATTCGTATCCGCGCTGGATGTCTGCGGGATTGGGAACTGCTTGGCTGAGAATTTGTTTGCAGAAAGCGCAATGCCAGGGTCGAAAAGGTGGGAGGTACCGATCCTGTGGTGCAAGGAAACGAGGCTTGAAGGTTGCACAACTTGGTACTACTGCTGGCTCATAGAATCGACCATCCAGATTGTGAAACACTACTGCACGTCAAACGATAATCGAGCAGAATTTTGCATATCAGATGCAGGAATTAGGTATGCAGGACATCCAAACAATCAGTACAGTTTGTGATATCTCACAAAATGCTGCCCCCGTCTTGTTCCAGAATCGCTTCCCCAAAAAGCGGTATCAGCCCCAAACGCCGTCGCTAATAGTGTAGAAAGCAATCATTAATTGAAAGAGAAAAAAAAAAAAAAAAAAAGTCGACTGATTCGACCAGCCACAGTCTCGCTCCGCCCATGTCGAGCTGGTCACCGCGCTGGGCGATATGGCTCGTAGCGCCTCGGCTCCTGGGGCACAGGCACCTGGGGCAATTGAGAGTCCCAGTCCGCCACAGAATATCTAGATGCCGGTGACACCGTGGGTGAGGTCACACTTATCGCGGGCATCTCAACCAGGGCAGGCGGTGACATGGAGAGTGGCCGCTCGCTATCTGTTGGCATCTCATGGACATCTGGTGGCGGTCGATGCAAATTCCCGAATCCTGGGTTCTGTCTGACAACCTCAAATGCGCTTGGCGACCAAGGAACTGATTGGCCATCAGGGGAGGGGTGCCAGCTTCTGCGAGGGTCAGACACATCCGACGCGCCCGTCTCTGAACGGTAGCTCGAGTAACCGCCTAGCTCGGGGCTTACGAAAGGCGCAGGTACCTTGCTGATCCCATGGTATGGTGATGGCGCGCCCATGGCATGGACCTCTTCATAAGCGACACTCGTGCGTTTCCGGTAACGACAAAAGATAAGGACGGCAGCGGCAAGGACGGCGACTCCCCCGGCTGCTGACCCAACGATGACCGCGATCCTTGCGCCGCCCGAAAGTCCGCTGGCATTATCTTCTGGGACCGGGGTCGGCATCGCCGTTGGCGTAGTTGTTATTGTCGCCGTGGTAGTATGCCCTGCGCTGGTCGAGGTCATGGTGCTTGCGGTAGCCGTGCGGGTAGCCGTGCGGGTCGAGGTCGAGACGCTTGACTGCTGTGCCATCCACTCCCCCTTGGAGATGGATAGTGGTGTGTTGGAATCGGAGCAGTGCAAGCTCAAAACCTCATATGTGCTCTCGAAGTCTCCGGGGTCTTGTTTGGCGATGCATCTTGCAGCGTTGGTGACGAAATTTCCACCATTACTGCAGAGACACCGATTCATCTGCGGCACCGTGTCGCCGCTGCAGTGAGATTCGTCCGAGGCATCATCAAGGCAGCTTTGTGTGGCTGAGGGATAATCCGAGAAATCATTGGTCACACCTCTCCCGTGGATTGCCGCGGACGACGACGGGGCGAAAAGCAGAGTCCAGAGAAGAAGCAATCTTGAGTGCGATGTGAAGTGCATGGCGGGTAAGGCACAGCACGGGTGAGTCCGCGGGCGTGGGGGCCTGTTGAGCTTATTTGGTGGACCCTGCAGGAGTACTGTAGCAGGAGTACTGTAGCAGAAGCAGATTTATACTTCTCTTGCCGAGCCACAGAACGGAACTGTTGTCAATTTATCGATCGTGTGTCGTCTGGATGTCACCAGGAACAAGATGGATCCGGCCTGGAGGGAGTTTTGAATGTTTTCCTCGAAGACCACAAAGGATTCAGAGAGCTGCGGGCGTCACCAAGATTAAGCATGCCTCTGGGCAGGCGCTAAACGACAGCCTCTTTGCGGCTGAGCTCGCGGGCCCACAAGGACGATATTGCGGTCATAGATGGCCCTAGCCCTTGTGCCATGGGCGTCGCTGCTCTCAGACCAGTTGGGCCATGCCGGCTCCTGCCAAGTCCGAGATGGTTTAGCCTGGAGCTGCCTGGCCTGTGATGGCTGTGGATGTGGCTGGGATGGCTGTAGGTGTCTGGCGGGCTCTGGCAAGAGCCATCAGGCGTGGGATGTTGATCCTAGGCCTGACTTTGGCAGCAGGCAGGCAGGGTGGGCCTACCCAGGCAGCCAAGACCAGCAGCGAGTACTCCGTAGTATGGCGATCGATGGTAGTGTTGATGTGGTGGCGGCAATTGACGTGGCACGGCGTCTCAATTCATCGCGATAGCCGCTTGCCTAGAGACGACATTGATACTCAGGACATTGTGGGTGACTGTGCCGATCGTGTGGCGCATATCTGCGTCTGGAGCAAGACGTGCCGGCTTGGAATGGAAGAGGGTATGAGAGAGATGTGTGTGTGAGCAGGGAGCTAACAAGGAGATGTTGCTTAGTAGATACTCCGTACCTCCGCAACGGGCAGGAGGATTGTGGCTAGGGCTAGCCTCGGAGAGGCAGCAGGCAGGCAGCCCAGTTCCAACGAGGTTCACTAATGTTGTTGCTAAATATGGCACCGTTGCTTCGCCTTGGCCCCTGATGCCTCTGTTCTCCCGTCAGTAAGTAAAACAAGTACAAAGTACATGAGGTGTGGGCTACATATGCCAGCCTTCTCCAACCCCCCCCCCATCGTCCTTCTGTCCCTGGTCTGTTGCCATTGTAATTGTTCTTCCAGTCGGGTCGGCATCGGCATTTCAAGCCCCTATAGTCAGACTCGATGCTTCCTGGTTGCCTCTCCCATGGTCAAACCCCGCCTCCGCCATCCAAACATGAAACACACGCCGTCCAATTGGCCCCTCCCCTCCCCTCGTGGCCGCATGGTGCAACCACAGTCCTCATGACTATTCATGGTCTGAGCTATGAAGCTTGATTCATGCTAAGATCTCTCTCAAGGTTTCCAAATCCGCCTCCTGGAAGCCACTCCCGTCTTGCATCTTGGACCCCGCCATCGCCCAGGGCACCGGCGACTGCTCATGAGTGGTCCACCCCCTTCTTGAACCACGAAGTGGATTGGAGGCCCGGCTCCCTGCACCCAAGGATGGTTCATCTGAGGTTGAACAGACCTCGGGGCTTTCTCTGGTGATGCTTCCAACGACGGCTACGCCCCTGTCCCTGGTCATACGTCTTGTTCTCGTGGGCTCGGGCTTCTCCATCCATACGCACACAACTCCTGATACAATACCCCCTTTCTACCTTACTTCTCTGAGGCACTTCTCCGTCCTCCAACACGCCCAAACCTGCACTCAGCAGTGACGGTGCATGCTTGCATACTTTCCTATCTACGGTCAGAGCCCCAATCAGCCGTTCTACAATCTATCCCTAAGTTTGTTTGCTACGTCTCACTGTCTTGGCGGGCATCGACCTTGCCCTGCAAAAGTCGCCATAATGCAAAGCGGCATTGTCGCCCACGCTTGGTTTCTTGCCTTTCTCGACGCCTCTTGCCATGTGTTCGCCTATGACCCAAGGTCCGGCTCCATTGCCTCCGGCGATCTAAGCATGACAGCACCATATGGCCTCCCTCCGAGCAAGTTCGAGTCCGACACAAACAAGCCTGACGAGGCTGCTACCTTTAATATCACCGGATATGACGTCTCCGCCGACAGATCGCCACAGTCTGTTGATGGATGGAAGCTCGAGGCAGCTGTCAAGGAAAGCGTGTCCCTGTCGGACGCCACCAGCTCCTCTGTCAATAAGGATCAGGTGTTCCAGGCGACCACCCTGTACATCCAAGCGCCTAGCAATATGAAGATGGATGCTTCTTGGAAGATGTGCGCCGTGGTCTACCCTGGCCTGGCAAACAGCGTCGAGTCTTCCACCGTGGTGGATGGTTCATGCAGTGGCGTGCTCTCGACCGAGTGTGCTCAGGCCCTTTCCGTCGCAGCTGGTGGCGCAAACTCCAACGGCATGGATACAGAAGGGAACTGCACCGACTTCGTCCTGCCTGCGAGGTGTACCGAAGCCTTCCCATCAGACAGCGCCAGGACTGCAGCGATCGGTACGTTGTCTCATTGTTTTACCTGCACCAAAAAAACCCCCAAGCACATTGTCTAACAATGGATCACCCCCAGAAATCAACCAGACCGTTCTTGACAACAACAAGCGGTTCTACGCGTATGGAAGTGTCCCGACAGACACTACGAACGCCACCGCCGCCTATGACGAGGCCCTTCAGAATGTCTGGACCGTCGTGACTATTTTCGGTCACCTGTCGTCCAGTGGAACTCGATCGTCGACCAACGTAGGGGTACAATGTGTCCGTGCGATCAACGGGACGACCGAGAACATCACTTCCGGGGCAAGCCGCTCCCTGGTTGGTCTTAGCACATGGGCAGCGAATCACAAGACAAGCGCATACGGGGCGGTCTTTCTCATGGGCTGGCTTGTGACGATGTAGCCTGATGTTGCTCACAGGGGAGCAGTTTCTGGGGGAGTTTCTGGGGGAGAATGACCACACTTGGTTCGTTGCGCATGCTCTGGGTGCACTGAAGCGGAATTCTGCAAATCGGTTGGGATGCTTCGTTTGCATCATCCGGAAGTGATGTGATGGCCTAATGGGCGACTGCTCATAGGAAATGCGAATGCATTCCAGGATGTGTAATATACTCACTTGCTCCCCAGATGAAATAACGCCGGCACCAGTGAAACTCACGCGTTAGACGGAGACAGAGAGCTGAGCTGCACTTGTCCCGGAATTTCATTTCCTGGCATTGAGCGAATTTTATTCGTTACCATCATCTGAGGTGGTAAGACGCACGTGCTGGAACCCGAGTCCGTTCGTTGGCTGGGGAGCTTCATGATGGTGCGTGTGAGGTTCCCCGAAGATTGGTAGCGGAAACGATGCCAAATATCCCTGAAGAAATATATGCGCGGGTTCTTTAAAATCCGATGAAATTCTACGTGTTATGAACCAACACGATGGCACCCCAGGACCTAGGGTAGTCAAGACCAACTGCCACAACGCAACCCCGCAGGCACAAGATAACGGGATGCAACAGGCCAGGGTTAGGGTCCAGGACCCATCAGCAACCAGAATATATTAACTATATCCATAGTCTATATATTCCAATATAGTAACTATAAATATAGGCAATATAGTTACCTAAAGAATCAGAATATATATATAAATATAGTTATTACTATAGTAGATAGCTCTTATAAAATAGACTCTTTAGTTATTAATTTAAGTATTTGGTTCTACTAACTAGATAGCCTTACAGCTTCTAATCATACCCTCTTCATAAATAGTATCTTTATATACTATAACTTAGTCACATACTACCTCTATACTACTCTATTAACATAAACCCTATAGGTTACCTATTGAACCTTATAAAGGTTTCATATAATTACTATATTTTAATAACTCTTATTTAGAATAGCTATATATATTCTGATGAATTTGTGCTATAGAATAGCATTCAGTTCAGCGTGTGTTTCGGCAGGGTCGCAGTATGGTGCTCTGAGGCGAATTGGGACGATTGACAATGGTCTGGACAACTTTGTATTGAATTAAGTTGGGCTTCTGTAAGCCCTCCTTATATACCCTCCGACGTCGTCTCACCCCTGGGCACGCTGCGGTAGGCTCTGGTGCAAATTTGCAAATGCCGGAAAATTCGCCCTTCCAACACACCATCTTTGGTTCCAAGCAACTAGCCAACCACAGCCCTAGCAATGCCCAAATTAAGTACATACAAACTTCAGAAATCAGGCTATCTAATGCACTAAGTTATATACCTTTTGGGTAAGAAATAAGGGTAATGCAGAGGTCTGAATTAAGGTGCAAATGCAGGCCAAAATAATCGACTCACGGCCACCAAACTCATCTTGCGTCACGCACGCACTGGGCGTACTTAGCGAAAATCGCCTGACTCGCAAGTCTAGGGTAACTCCTTGCTAGAAAGTCTAGGGTAACTCCTTACAACGAAGTCTAGGGTAACTCCTTGCACGGAGTACCAACGCCCTGCTGAGCGGTTCCGTTTAACANTCTGATGAATTTGTGCTATAGAATAGCATTCAGTTCAGCGTGTGTGTTTCGGCAGGGTCGCAGTATGGTGCTCTGAGGCGAATTGGGACGATTGACAATGGTCTGGACAACTTTGTATTGAATTAAGTTGGGCTTCTGTAAGCCCTCCTTATATACCCTCCGACGTCGTCTCACCCCTGGGCACGCTGCGGTAGGCTCTGGTGCAAATTTGCAAATGCCGGAAAATTCGCCCTTCCAACACACCATCTTTGGTTCCAAACAACTAGCCAACCACAGCCCTAGCAATGCCCAAATTAAGTACATACAAACTTCAGAAATCAGGCTATCCAATGCACTAAGTTATATACTTTTTGGGTAAGAAATAAGGGTAATGCAGAGGTCTGAATTAAGGTGCAAATGCAGGCCAAAATAATCGACTCACGGCCACCAAACTCATCTTGCGTCACGCACGCACTGGGCGTACTTAGCGAAAATCGCCTGACTCGCAAGTCTAGGGTAACTCCTTGCTAGGAAGTCTAGGGTAACTCCTTACAACGAAGTCTAGGGTAACTCCTTGCACGGAGTACCAACGCCCTGCTGAGCGGTTCCGTTTAACATTACCCCTTCTTAATAGGTTTAAATTGCTAGCCCTTAAGATCTTTAAGAGCTATAGGAAACTACTATTGCTATATACTTTTTTCTTTAAAATTAATTAATAGACGTAGTACCCTTCCCTAGGCATTAATATACTTTAAGAAAGAGGTTTATACTTAAAGATTATAATTCAATTAAGTAATTAGGTATCCCTTCATATAGCTAAAGATAAGGGCGTACTTTAAGTAAACCTTTATAATTTCACCTTTATTAGCATTCTAATAGTTAGCTAGTTTAATAGACTTAAAAATAGGTAGCTAGAGGAGGTTAAACTAAGACTTAATATTCTTCCTATTAGCTGCTTAAATCCTTAAGGCTTTAACACGCTGATTCTTCCTTAATTAGAGCTCTGGGTAATCAGAAAGAAAGCCCTTAAGCTAAGTCCTTCTAAGGGGAGGGTAGTCTTTATTTAGGAAGGCTGGGTAGGCTGCTAAACCCTATAGATTATATCAGGTAAGGGAAAGCTCTAGATAACTTTAATTTATTAGAATTGGAGCTAATGAATCTTCTTAATAGTTAGAAAGAAGCCTTTAAGGTAGGGTAGCTTCTTGCTAGCTTAATTTACCATTAAGCTAATCAAATAGTATAGCGCGAGGGATATGTTAGGTCTTGGAGGCCCGCCTAATAGATATACTATCTTTAATTACAATAATGGCATTATAAACTTCTGCTTCTGAGTATTACTTCATAATTATCTAATTAATATATATATCAAGTTTGGTAAGAAGAAAAAAGTCCCTCATTAAGATATTTAAGTTTTCCTAGAGGGTGGGTATAGACGCGTTCATACGCGTACGCGGTTATAGGGCGGCCGGAAGGGAGGCCCGGCCGGAAGCCGGGGCGACGATGTTAGTTCATAAAGGGACTTAATGCCCTTCTTAAAGCCCTAGGTACTTAATTAGTAATAGCTATACTTATTAGTATAACGGCAACTTAGATAATTAAGCATAAGGAAGCTATAGTTTTAGCTCTAACTCTAATAGGTTTATCTTTTAAAGGGTGGCTTCCTTTAGTTTTTCCTTAATAGGTAAATAGATATAAGTATTATTAGCTGCTATAGATTTACTAAATAACTTAAATACTAGGGGCTAAACTTCTATATATAAAGAATATCTTCTAGTCTTTATAAAATATACTTTAGGGCCAACTTTAAAACTTAAACCTTCCTAATAATAGTTATATTAAAAGTCTATCCTAATAGAGGACTTAATAAAGACATAATAATATATATATATATAAATAAAATTAAATATAAGCCTATTATTAGCTTACTATAAAGGCTCTAAAGGTAAGAGCTGGAAACTATAGAAAATAATAAGTAGATAATATAATGTGGCTGAAGCACCGCTTGCAAAAAATTACAACTACTCTTTTAACTTAAAAAGGGCTTCTTCAGGCGAGTATCACCTTTCCTAATAGGCACGACCCTTAATCACCTGGTGCTTTACAAGTTTTCTGTGATCCATAGAGAGCAAAGAACTACAATATTCATCCGAGCATTTGGGCCGAACTGAGTCAAATGCTTGGGGTTCCGTATTATGACATCGGTTCATCTGAAAAGCTTCATCATCAGGCACCGAGTTCCGATCGGACCACGAAGCTTCAGCCCATCTTTTCATCCAGGATCCGAGCTCCGTTGGACGAGATGCCGTGACTTAGAGTCCAGGTGAAACCGCTCCGTTCATGCGGTCCATCTATTTTCTGTCTTATTTGACGATGCATCTTTTGCCATTTGTACCGATGCCCGCGCAATGGACGCAATACCAGCAGGTTAAACCAGCCATGAGTTAGCAGAATTATCGTCAGTTATCGCAACCGGGGTCCGGCAATAATTTAAATCAATATCACCACTTATCGGCTGGAATTTGAGTCTCAGATGCATAATGACGGCTTACACGAAAACTCAAAAGATTCGGCAGGGGATCTGGCATGCTGACACTTGGATGTCTCTGACGCTGAAATACACATCAGCTTTAATGTGCAAACAAACAATTTCCAGTAGTATAAAGAACCGCCTGTTCTCTGAAATCCATAGTTAGTTATATCAGCACAGCACAGCAGATGTTTGAATAGTAACTATGGCTGAGTCTTAGTAGCACACAGGCAAATTTCTTATTGTTACAGGCTGTGACTACACTTTTAAATGCGATGAATTGTATTTAGGCGCTGTCTAAAAGGCTTCCAAATTACGCCTGGGATGTCACCCCAGATATGATCTCCTTTCTTCTGCTCCATTGGTGAATCTCTGTGGGCTGACTGGGGACGCGGTTCTTCTCTTCCCAGAGCCTCTTGGTCAACGTCTTGTACAGGAACACCCCGTCCCCATTGTATCTGATGTTATGGTCGGAGTCACTGAAGAAGACCGAGTCAAACTTGTCCGGGCCAACTCCCTGGCCCATCAGGTTATTCGTCAACACAGCGGTGTTCTGGAAGTGCACATTGTCGTCGCCGATTCCGTGCGTGATTTGGAAGCCGCCAGCAATATTCTTGAAGCCATCCGTCCTCCGCACCGCAGAGGCATTATACCCAGCCTCATTCAGCTCCGGCGTCTTCATGTAGCGCTCGGTGTACATGGAGTCGTAGAACCGCCAGTCCGTGACCGGCGCCGTGATTAGCCCAAGCGAGAAGACGCCGCTGTCGAGCTCGACGACCTTGGCGGTCAGGTAGCCGCCGTATGACCAACCCCAGTGGGCGACGTGGTCCGCATCGGCGGAGGGCAGCTGCTCGACGATCTGCTGCGCCGCCCAGACCTGGTCTTGGGCCTCGAGATCGCCCAAGCGGCCCGTCACCTGCGCCCGGAAGGCGCGGCCCTTGTATCCCGTGCCGCGGTTGTCGACCACCCATTGTATGTACTCGAGCTCCGGGTCAGAGGAGACGTACGCGTTCCAGTTCAGGGCCTTCCACGCCTTGTTGACGTTCTGTGCGCCTGGTCCTCCGTATGGGTTGAATAGCACCGGGTACTTCTTGTTGGGGTCGTAGTTGGCCGGAAGTCGTTGCAGGGCATTCAGCTTGTAGCCATCTGGGTGGTCGAGTTCAAGCCAAGTGATGGACGGTAGGCGGTACTCATTGATGCGCGCAACGAATGCCGCATTGTCCTCGAGTATACGCAGGGGCGTTGTGCTGTCGATGCTATACAACTCTTGGTATGGGACGTCTGGGCCCTGGTAGGATAGCTGGTAATATGACCCTCCAGTCGAGAAAGAGGCTGACCAGTATCCCGGCACAGTGTCGTCTACAAGGGCTCTCTTGGCGCCAGTGCGGTAGTTGACAACGTACAGATGCGACTCGGTCGAGTGGCGCTCCGTCGAGGTGTAGTATACCAGCCCGCGGGAGCTGTCAACCTTGAGGATCGAGCGGACCTCCCATTCGCCAGAGGTGAGAGGAATGGGCGATTCTCCCCCATGGACGGGGAAGAGGTAGATATGCGCCCAGCCGGACTCATCGGAGAGATCCAGATAATAGCCGGCGTTTGCTGGATACGTAGCATTGGTGCTGGTGTTACCACCCAGGTTACCTACGTAATAGATGGCAAGATTGTTATCGAGCCAGCCGGCTGTCTCGGTGCGCTCCCGGACGACCGAGCTCGTGTAGTCATGGGCATTAACATTAACGACCTTCTCGGCGTCCTGCACGCGGTTGTAGGCGCGGAAAAGAACATGTGAGCTGTCTTCGGTAACCCAGGCGACCTCACCAATGATCAGATCGTCAACGTCGAAAGCGTCGATAGGGATGTTTGTGACGGCCGAGTCATTGACGCATAACAAGTTGAACGATGCCGTCGGGTTCCTTGTGCCAACCTTGGGGTATCGGATCTCGAGCTCGCGCGGGTAGGATGGCCCGTCTTGAGTGTTTGCAGCATAGTATGGGATGATGAATGTGCCAACCCCGGTCTCGTTGAAGCTCAGGTAGGCGATCTTGGTCCCGTCAGGGCTCCACCAGAGGGAGTAGCGGTCTCCCAGGATCTCTTCCTCATAGACCCAATCAGGCACGGCATTAAATGTGTCTGGTCCCCCATCGTTGGTAATCCTGGTCACCTCACCGTCGGTCCAGATGTAAAGGTCATTTCCGCGGACGAAAGCGACGCGATCACCAGTGGGACTCCACACGGCATACTGGATGTCACCAGCCTGGTCCTCAACGAGGGGTGTGAGCTCGCTGCTCTGGACATCAAGGACGAAGTAGTCGGCAGAGTACGAATGACGGTACTGCTTGGTGTAATTGGTAGCCCAGAGGACCCTGGTGGAGTCACTGCTGATCCAGTAGTCATGGCTGTCGGCCGGCACCTGCTCAGCGGATACGAAGGTTGAATTCTCGCCCGTGACGGCGTTCGAGATGACGAGTGCCCCGTCACTGCCAGAGGAGATGTAGCTGCCGTCGGCTTCCCCCTCAACCCATGCGAGAGACACAGACCTGGGGGAGAGGCGGGTACTGGGCACGGTCTCGTTAAACGAGAGGAGACGAGTGCCGTTGGTCTTGGGGAAGCCAGGGCCGCGGGGGGGACTGACAGCCTGGACCGTCAAGGCCGACAGAACCAAGGAGAGGGTGGTGAAGCCCTTCATGATGACTGAGAGAGGGGACAGGAACAACGGGGAGGGCTCGAGAAGCATCAACAGCGGCCATGAGCTCGCGTGTGACGACGGCACCTCTGCATTTATACACGCGGTAAAGCGCATGGAGATGGGTGCCACAGCCGATGCCACCTTCTCCAGCCAGCCATGTAATAAATACCATACCATTTGCTGAGCGGTGGGTGCAGATACCTCAAAGCCAATATCACCATTGACGCACGCACGTCCTTGGCGGACGCGAAGACAATCTTGCAGCGGACAAATCATGGGCGCGCTGGGGTGTGCGATGGCCATTCCGATACCTCGTGTCTCGATGGGGAAGCTCGTTAGCACTGGGCTCGACTTGGCGACTTGACCATGAGGGACTCTGGCTAATTGATCTCATTTGCTGCGGCTGTGCCTGCATGCTGCCCCGTTTTATTTTGCCTGCATGTACGCGATATCGTGCTTGCGCTGCGGGCTCCTGACGTAGAAAGACCCAGGCCAGCACGCATCTCTTGAATGTTTCCTCTGGTCAGACTGGCACAGCGGCCATCATTTTCACGGGTGCAGTCTGAGGTGTGACCTGTAGACCTGGACCCTGCAGAGCTGCTCGCATGACGCATTTGCAGTCAAAACAACGTGACACCGAAGATAGCCTTTGTGACCGGAGATAGAAAGTAGAATTCCAGGAATACACCTGTCCAGTATTGGATATTGAAAGCAAGCTGGGGGGGGGGGGGGGGGGCATTGGCCAGTGAGCGCTGCGGCTCATCGATTTAGTCCACGCGCCTTGCATTCGGGATTGTGGAGTACGTATGCATCACGCGAAGCGGTGGAGGATTACGCAAGAAGGGAAAGCCGAAAAGAAGAAAAGACCTGAAGGGGAAAAAGAAAAAGCCAAAAAGCCAAAAAGCCCAAAAAAAAAAAAAAGAACGATTCACAACGGTCTAGGCCGTGGACACGTTGTGTGCTTAGAAGCCCAAGCCAGGCCAGCCCAGCCCAGACGTCTGCCACAGGCCCACGACACTTATTATTGTTACTGTGTAACCACCCATCCCTCCCCCCAGCTTGAGGCGCGTGTGCCACGAAAATCCTGGAAGTGGGCCCACCGCCTGCCAGCGTGCGGTACTGCGAGTTCTAGGCCCGTTATCGAAACGATTGTGGGCCCTGTATTGCACCGCTTAGATCGGAAAAGCGGTACGGAATCGCCCCCTCGTCCAACACCGGGGTCGCCTGCTGCTCGCTGTGGGACGCTGAGGGCCGCGCAGCACACATTCGAGACGCGCATGGCGATTACACTACTCACCATTCGCAGTCCTCCATCCTCCCGGACACCACAACTCCCAACGCCGTGTCCGCCCCCGCCAGCCCCGTCCTGTGGCTGCAGCATCTTCCGGGATGACAAGGAGCTGACGGCGCTCTCGACTCGCACTCCCCGGCTTTCAACCCGCGCAGAAGCCACCCGCCCAGCATCTTCACCTTTACCAGCTCGCGGTCCCCCTCGGGAGAGCCGTCCGCAGCGTCCCTAGGTAGCAGGCCCGGGGCTGCCAACAGATGCGTCCTGAAGCGGCGCGGGAGCGCGACCTGCACAGGCAAGCCCCTCTGCCTCTGTCCTGGACTGCGCCCTCGCTAACAATCGTCTTCGCCCAAGGTATTACAAGCCATGGAAGGATGCGCAGAACTCCCTGGTTGATGTCAGCGAGGACTGCCGCGGCGAGAACGCATGGGGCCTGACCTACGAGGGCTACAAGCCCAAGGTCTCTGGCGACAAGGCCCTTACCGCCTTTGCCCAGCTGGCTACCCTGCGCCTTGGTGTCCGCCGCTCCATGATATCGCTCATTGACAGCACCCAGCAGTACATCCTCACAGAGGCCACCCGCACGCTGTCGCTGATTTCCGACAGGCGACACCAGCCTGGCGATGAGGTCTGGCTGGGCAACACCATCATCCGGAGGAACGACGCAGTGTGTCACCACAGCTTCAAGTCCAGATACACCGCCACCGATGAGGACGGCCGGACCTATACCACCGAGGCCCTTGTTGTGCCTGACATGCGCCTGGACGACCGCTTCAAGGACCGCGAGTACGTTGTCAGGAAGCCCGGGGTGCTGTTTTACGCCGGAGTCCCCATCAAGACCAAGGCCGGGCACAGGATCGGGGTCTATGCCGTATCGAACGAGACACCACGCCTCGGTCTGAGCGTTGATGAGCTGGTCTTCATGGAGGACGTCGCCGCCACCATCATGGAGCATCTGGAGCTTGCAAAAGACCGCGATGCTCTCATGAACGGCTCGAGGATGGTGAGGGGTCTTGCAGATTTCATCGAGGGAATCCCGGTTGGGGACGAGCCCGAGGTCGTAAATACGTCGACCACTAGCATGCCCATCAACACCTCCTTGGAGGACCAGAAGGCCTCCCCGGTGATTTCTGCCGTCATGCGCAAGCAGACGCAGAACGCCAAGAAGATGCTGGACGACCTAGACGAGATCACGGGCCCAAGCGGCAAGGACGATAAAACCGCCGACCCTCCGTCACCAAGGGAGGCTACCAAACGTCCAGACAAGAAGAGCAGCGATAACGATCCCGACAGGATCCTGCAGCGAGCCACTCACATCATGCGCAAGTCCACGGGTGCCGACGGTGTCATCTTCTTCAACACCTCTTCTCGGACCTTCCAAGGCCTGGGGCGACTACCCACCGACTACGCTGATGTTTCCTCGGGCATCACTTCGGGTAGCGATCGGCAGAGTGACTCGACCGTCACCCCACGGCCACGAGGCCGCAGGATGGATTCAGGTGAATCTGTGGACGACCTGCGAGGGAAGCGACGGTACCCGACCTGCGAGGTTATGGGCCTGTCGATTTCTCAGCATGAGCAGTACGGCCGGCTGGAAGCGAAGGACTTTGTATTTCCCGAAGACAACATGGAACGGTATCTGAAGAACTTTCCGCATGGCAAGTTCTTCAGCTTCACAGACACGGGAAGCGGCATCAGCTCGGGTGACGAGCTGTCCGCAGAGGATAAGCCTCAGTCGACCACCGTCGACAATGGTGTCGACTCGGCAGCGACGCGAACCGAAAAGCCAGGGCTCAACAAGAAGGAGCGCTTCATCCCCAGCGAATTGCTAAAGGTTCTTCCCGGTATCAGGTCACTTATCTTCCTGCCACTGTGGGACTTCACCGAGGGAAAATACCTGGCGGGAGGCTTCATATGGACATCGACTGCCGGCCGCCTCATGAACCCTGATAACGAGCTCCCGTATCTCAAGGCTTTTGGGAACAGCATAATGAGCGAGATATCCAAGGCAAAGGCACAAAAGAGCGATCTGGCCAAGACTACCTTCATCGCTTCCATAAGCCATGAGCTTAGGTGAGAAAGGGCGTTGCTGTCGATGGGTTGCGAGCCAGACTGATGACAGCTAGATCTCCCCTGCACGGTATCCTGGGATCAGTGGAATTCCTGCACGAGACCGCCGTGTCGGCCTACCAAGCAGGGCTGTTCACCTCGATTGAAACCTGCGGCAAGACCCTCTTGGACACAATAGACCACGTCCTCGACTACGCCAAGATCAACAAACTTTCCAGCTCCCGCAAGGCTAACCCCACGAGAAAACGCGGTCATTACTCCAAGTCAGGCCATAGACGTGAAACCGTGAGCAGCATCGTCGGCCTGACCGCAGAATTTGACCTGGCTGCGCTGGTGGAGGAGGTAGTAGACGCTGTGACGGCGGGACACGCCTTCAGGAGGACGCACCACGGCACAATACACGACCACCAGGCGTCCGGGGGAGGCCTTGCAATCGCCTCATCCGCCGATGCCTCGCTCGGGGTCCACAGTCCAGCGCTCCCAGAGATCGACCCCGTTGTGATTCTCGACATCAAGCCACGGCACAGCTGGTTCGTGCGGACTCAGCCTGGCGCGGTCCGCCGGATCGTGATGAACCTGCTGGGAAACGCGCTCAAGTATACAGATGCAGGCTTCGTGGCTGTATCGCTGCAGGTTGAGTCCGAGACTGAAACAAATTGCAGGGCACGGCTTTGCTTCGTCGACTCTGGGAAGGGCATGTCCCTCGAATTTCAGAGGACGCGGCTCTTCTCTCCCTTCTCCCAGGAAGACCCCTTCGCGTCAGGGACAGGCCTGGGACTCAGCATTGTCCGCCAGATCGTAGAAGCTCTCGACGGGACCATCTCCGTGAGCAGCACGCAGAACCACGGGACCGAGGTCGACGTGGTGTTGACGTTGCCAACCGTCGAAAAGGCACCGGATCACGACCCTTTTGACACAGAATTCGTCAAGGACACCAGGATGTGCATTGTCGACCCCTGCGACCTGGCCACAGAAGCTGGCACAGAACTGCACGAGGCTGATTACAGGGGGTTGGACCATCTGGAGGACACTCTGCGGAGCAATTCTGAGGAGTGGTTCGGCATGCAGATTGAGAAACGGTCCAACGAGAGCCTAGACTCCGAGACCATTTCCAGTACCCCGGCATGCGACTACATGCTCTTCCCTCTTCCGCCAACATCAGCAGATATGCTGCTCAAGTGGCATAGCAGCCGAGACGCCTCCGCAGGCCCTGCACATGTGATCGTTCTGTGTAACAACACGGCACAGGCTTCAAGGTTCCGCGCCAACATCGCCGGCCCGTTGCTTGACAAGGGCATCCAGGCCGTCCCTGTCACGCAGCCGCTAGGGCCCCGCAAGTTCGCAAGTGTCATGCACAAGTTTGGTGAAGAGCAGGAGCAGGCCAAGGATATAAACATGGCGATCGCGGAGCAGAAGCATCGTATCGTGATCGGGCGGCAGGACTCGGACCCAGAAGCCATCAGACGCGAGAGGGACATGCTTTGCGAAGCTGAGAAGGCACAGGCCGCGGAGGAGGCGAATGCCGCAGGCGAAGCAACGCCAAAGACCCAGCCTCATGAACGCCCGGGCCCAGGGGTGCTGATAGGCGGCGGGGGCGATCACGACTGTGGCAGCGGAGCCTCCTCAGAGTCACTTGCGAATGTCGCTGCGGCAGCGCAGAACATGAAACTCCCCCGCAGCAGGGCGGCCTCGGTGTCGCGGTCCATCTCGGCGCCGCCGGTCAGGACCCTGCCGCAGCAGCAGAATGGCACCGTCAACTGGACGGATCCGGCAGCGCCGGCCGGCAGGCCTCACGTCCTCCTCGTCGACGATAACGAGATCAACCTCCGGCTGCTGGTCATGTTCATGAAGAAGCAGGACCTCAGCTACGCGACGGCGAGCAACGGCCTCATTGCGCTGGAGAAGTACGAGGCGGCCTGCGGCCCGCCGGCGACGACGACATCCATGATAGGAAGGTGCACGAACGGACTGCCTACCAGCCAGCCGTTCACACACATCCTCATGGATCTGTCCATGCCGGTCATGGACGGCCTCACGTCGACAAGGAAGATCCGCGCGATTGAGGTAGAGAGGGGTGTCAAACCCGCTGCGACAATCATCGCGCTGACTGGTTTGGCGAGTGCTGAGGCTCAGGATGATGCGCTCCTTGCAGGGATCAACAAGTTCCTCGTCAAGCCGGTGAAATTTGGCGAGCTGAAGGGGTTGTTGAAGGGCGGCGGCAAGTAGGGGGCTGTCTCACTGTACCACTGTCGGAACTACTCCAAGACACTGGTGGCAGGCTAGTACAACAGGATGGCTATTTCTCAGGCATTGGGCGTTGCCGCTTGGTATTAAGAAAATCCGCGTGCAAGGGTGTATGGTGGGAAGGGAATCTCCTTGGTAAAGATCTGCCCAGCAGAACACGCGTTACGAACTGGGGAGACAGGCATTTAGCGGGCGTGGACATTGTTTTAGGAGTATTCATACATACCATACGTAAATATTCTATCATAACAGGGGCGACAACTCGGGTTAGAAGCACCCGCCGCGAGCTACAGGGACTCGCTATATATCTGGTTTTGTTGCTGCATCTTGCCTGTAGTTATTCCTCATAGTCACGTCCCGGTTCTTATGTCTGTCTATATTCAAGGAGAATGCTAGTAATGCTCCACACGCTGGGGCCCAGACCCTGATGCCATCGCGCCACCCACCCAATGCTCTTGGACAATTAGCCGTGGCCATTTACTTCTGGGCACAATTAGAGCCCAGCCAGTCTCCTAAATGCCGCATTTCCAAGTATAGGGAACTCCCCGAGCCTCTCGATCGCCGGCCCACCAGCCTGGATCTGTGTATCCCACCTCCCCATCGCCACCTCGGTCATGAATGTCCCCAGGGGCACCGTAGGGCTCCAGCCGCTCTTGTAGAGGCTCCTGATGGTCGGGCCCAGCACCGCCAGCATCGCGGTGCGGGCCGGCCCGGGCACCGGGACGTACGGCCTTATCGCGTCGTGCTGGGCAGCGTCGACGAACCCGGGCCGGATGGAGGACGCGCGGAGGCCCGGGCTGGCCCTGCACAGCTCCGCCAGGGCCTTTTCTGTCTCGCCCTTGACGCGCCCAAAGACGGGCGTGAGGCGGCCCGGCTCGACGGCCGAGCCCTCGCCCGAGACGTAGACAAAGTTGAAGGGCCGGGCTTCTGTGCCGAGGTGCTGGAAGGCTTCTGCTGCGCGCAGGGCAAAGTCCTTGGTGATCCTGACGTATTCCCTAGGTAGGTGGACGTGGTCGGTCAAGGACTGGTTCCGTTGTGCTCGCTGTCAAGCAGGGGATGGTTCGAGGGGTTATCATGCTCACTCTTTGCTGACTTGGGTCTGGCTGATGCCGAGTGCCCAGACGCAGCCGCTTGCGCCGGCGACCTTGCTGACAAGGTCAGAGTCGTACTTTTCGAAGTCCTTGTGGATGATGACATTGATACGTGGGTCTCTGGCGTCCTCGGCCATTTTGACGGGTCTCCGGCTGAGAACTGATATCTTGGTGACGTCTTTCATCTTGATCATTGCATCGAGGACAGCCGAGCCAACCAGGCCCGTGGCTCCGGTGAGGATGAGATGCATCTGGCCTCGTCTGTTAGTTGTATTAGGTACGCAGCTGGGCAACGCGTTGACGAGAAGGGTTACAGAAGAGGCGGCGTGGAGATTTCCGAAACTCTGGACAAAGGAAACAGTCCAGTCTGCTTGGAAAGGACAAGCGCCTTGGCCAGTCTGAGGAAATGGCAGAATTTATGAGCTTTCGTGATGATGTGCCATGCAGGTTGCCTAGGCTGACCGCACGTGTGGCTGGCGTCAGCCAGAGCACGAGCCGACGAGTGCGGCCGCATTTTCCGCGCGGTGTTCCGCTTGATGACTGAAACAGCGCGGCGTTGTCATGGTATCTCCGGACACGACTACGTTAGTTTTCTCCCTTAAAGCCGACGCAAGTTTTGTTCGTCAACCCAACGAGCCACCGGTAGGCCCAGGAATTACCCGCGGGTGGGTAATTTCCAAATGGGTACCCGAGGACCCATGGGTAATTGCAGGGATAAAATTACCCATGGGTCCTTAGCGGGTACCCACGGGTTTTAATTTCATTAATATAAAATCTTCAATTGCTCTATTAAGCTTCTATCCTATATATCTAATTAAAACGTAGATTAGAACGGAATAATATAGAATCTTTTCCTAAACACTATCCTCATCTTCACCATCTGGTTACTACACAAGCAGTTTCTTTCCGCCCTCTAAAGGCACCTAATAACTATTCATTCATCTAGTTAACCGGATAATATGATAACCCTATATAATCTTACAGACTACATCAGCAAGCTTAAAATCCTTTTACATAATAATAATGCACTTTCCGTGAATAGCACACAGATTGGTAGCTATTAAATATTAGCTATTAATTAGAACATGGATTAGGATAGACTTACCCTCCATACATATAGTAACGTATTCCTCAGCAGCCTCCTATAGGGCAGCTAAGGCAGAGGATTAAATCCATTTGGGTTCATAACTCACATCCCCCATAATCTCCCGGATAAGATACTAAAAAGAAAGCTTTAGAATCAACAAACATATTAACTGCTAAAAAGATCGGATCTGCCTTAAAGCAACAGCTAGAAATAATATTAGAATAATTATAAAAAATAATAATAATAACTTACTACCAGGCTTAAATCTTCTACAACGCTTAGCTACCTTGCCGCTATTAGCTATAGTAGGGGGTGGAAGATATCTGCTGCCAACCTTTTTACCCTTTCCACCAGTAGCTCAGGCATTTTTAGTTCGGGCCATCTTGATTACAGCTTGGAAATTATTAATAGAAAGATTAGAACAAAGATTAGAATAAATGAAACTTACTTGCAGGCTTAGCAGCAGGAAAAAGTAGTACAGTTAAGGATGCAGCCTTAGCTGCAGCTTACAGAGGTCAGCTAGTAACTAAAAAACCTATTTTAAAATAAATATTAATTAAAAAGAATATTATTAAATAAAATATTATATATATACCAATAGGTTTGTTTTTTGTATGGTTGTTAGTAGGTGGTTATTTAGGTTGGAAGTTGTTACTATTTTGGTTATTAGGGACCCACTACAGCAGCAGCTTAGTGCAGCGCTAGGTAGCCCGTGCACAGCTGCACCCCACCATAAAAACATGCGTTAAAAGCAGCAGCTAACTTACCTTCTACCAACTCAACATTACCTAAGAAAAATCCCCTAAATTTTTACAGATGCTATATGCAACTGGTAAGTATTATTTAATGCTGTGAACGTCCTAATCATTGTCCTAATTAATTTTTCTTAGCCTAATATGCTAAAACATAAATATAATGAGGAGTACTTGCAAAACCCTTATATAGTTAAAGCCAATAAGCAAGTTCAGGCAATAACTGAACAGGAAAAAGAAGTCCATAAGGTAAAAGATAAGGTTACTAAGGCAGTTAACCAAGCCCTTAAAGATCTGCAGAATAATAAAGAATGGAAAGCTATATCTTAACCTGCACGCAAGCTACTTAAAAAGCACTACTAAGAAAGGGTGAATGCCAAGTAGTAAATTTATTATATTAAACTTATCCTAATTAATATTCTAATCCTTAAAGCTATAATAATAGCTCCCACCCAAACTAAATTGCCCAAAATCATGGAATCCTTATTATTAATAAAGATGTAGATTGGTAATTAAAGCTAAGACAGAAGAGGAGGTCTAGCAGATTAAGCAATACAATATTGCTCAATATAGCGCAGAGGAAAACGCTCGCTCCTATAATCTCATTAGGGGTATATTAGATCTCTACCAGGAAAATGCTCCTAATTCTACTTAGGAGTCTGCAATCATTTGAATAATGGCCAGCTATTACCCTCTTGTTTAAAATAAAAGTAGTTTCTCTACTACCATTAAGGATATCATATGAGTATTACAGCAAATTCATACCAATAAGACATACCTGGATGAGTTAGTCTACCTAAAGCCTAGTGGGGACTTAAAAAAGTAAGTCTAAGAGACTGGGGTAAATTTATCCTAATCTCTATCTTAATTATAACCAGCTAATATATATTTAGAGGCAAGCTTTTATAAATATAACCAGAAAAGCTTTACTTTATTTATTCTAAAGCTACTAGAAGATAGCTCTGCAAGGGCTATACATAAAGCTCTAGGCTATTTAATGCTAGCCTAGCCAAGCTTTTAATTTCCTTAAAGCTTATTAGGTCTACCTAAAATGCTTTCCTAATAGTCCTCTATAGTTTAAGGAGGACCTCTGCTTTAATAAATCAGCCAAAAAGTAAGAGCAGTAATTCCATAATATCTTTTAGAATCTCTTAAATAAATAGAGATCTAAAGATTACCTTGGATCTAATTGGGAAGATTTGCTTAAGAATAACTATATCTATATTAGCGCTAATCCCCAGCCTTATATTCTTCCCTTCCTAAATATCTGGGAGATACTTACTCTCTTAGAGGCGGTAATCTAGCGTAAGATTATTCAAACTAAGAAATAGCTGCTAAAGAAGCCCCGGATAATATAGAATGGAATGAAGAAGGCAGCAGCTAAAAAACCAAAGTATATTTATAAGCGGGATGCTTAGCAGTAAGTATAATTTATCCTAACTTATGTCCTAATCTAACGAATTATAGGCGCAGCTACTTCTATACCCGGGCAATTTGTGTAGGTAGAGGTAAAATGATTGAGGATGGGTAAGATTATAATTATATTTATTTTATAAAATATTCACTAATAATAACCAGATTATTTCCATTCTTTAGTTGCTGCCTCAGCCTTGGAGGCTATTATAAGAGAGTTAGCCCACTTACCTGCTATATAAATCTCTCTTCCCGATTCCATATTAATTTTATCCGGAATTTCAGTTGGAATATTAATTAGGGAATATATACAGCCTTTATGAGTAGGAAGCCTACCATCCTTGCCCCCGGAACTCTCCCAAGCATTTGCGATTATAAGCGTGGCCTTGCTATTGCATTAGTTAAGGGCCGGAAGATCTAAAATACACATCAGGTAGTATTCTATAAGGGAGAAAATATAACCTTAAATAAGGACTGCCTTGCCTTACAGAGCAATAATGGCATACCAGACCCCCGGCTGGACTGCTAGGTGGCATTAGAGTGATTGGACAAAATAGCAGAGTAGATTAGCAGCCGGATTGAATTATGATTAGGATAGTAATTAGGATAGGCCTTTTGTTATTAGTAATAAATAATGAATTCATTAAGTTATTATATTTCCTTTTAGCTTATTACTTATAATTTTCAATAGCTAAAAGTCCTTTAGTAATATTATTGTCCTCTTTACATATAATGTATACTAAAGCCCTGCTAAAAAAAAGTATTAGCTTAATAATATTTTAATATTAAAAAAAATATACCATTAAATATAGTACCTAAATACTTTTCTGATGCTTCCTGAAGCCTAATAATTGCCTCCCATTACTATTATAGGTTGGGATGCCTTTAATTGCTAATTTCTTAAACTAATCTACTAAAACTTATAAATGAAAGAACCAGCTCTATACTCTTTTATAGGCATTAAATCTCTCAATAAGCAGCACTTATATATAATTTAAGTAAATATTCTAATTATTGTCCTAATTAGTTTATTACTTATATCCTAGCTTATTCCTCTGTATACCTTCTGATTTTACTGCTATTGGCTTTCTGCGGCTATTGCCTTGAACTGGGACTTTATTCATAAGACTTATATTTCCTACTGAAGTCCCTTTTGGTGCTTTCTGTGCCTTTTTATTATGCTTCTGTTAAACGGAACCGCTCAGCAGGGCGTTGGTACTCCGTGCAAGGAGTTACCCTAGACTTCGTTGTAAGGAGTTACCCTAGACTTCCTAGCAAGGAGTTACCCTAGACTTGCGAGTCAGGCGATTTTCGCTAAGTACGCCCAGTGCGTGCGTGACGCAAGATGAGTTTGGTGGCCGTGAGTCGATTATTTTGGCCTGCATTTGCACCTTAATTCAGACCTCTGCATTACCCTTATTTCTTACCCAAAAAGTATATGACTTAGTGCATTGGATAGCCTGATTTCTGAAGTTTGTATGTACTTAATTTGGGCATTGCTAGGGCTATGGTTGGCTGGCTGCTTGGAACCAAAGATGGTGTGTTGGAAGGGCGAATTTTCCGGCATTTGCAAATTTGCACCAGAGCCGACCGCAGCGTGCCCAGGGGTGAGACGACGTCGGAGGGTATATAAGGAGGGCTTACAGAAGCCCAACTTAATTCAATACAAAGTTGTCCAGACCATTGTCAATCGTCCCAATTCGCCTCAGAGCACCACACTGCGACCCTGCCGAAACACACGCTGAACTGAATGCTATTCTATAGCACAAATTCATCAGAGCTTCCTTTGCTTAGGAATCACTTATGATCTCAGTAGTATTTCTAGGATCTCACTCCCAGACCTAGGTGAGGGCATCATAGGGAGTAGGGTAGGATTATCTCGAACTCCATTGGATATATCCTCTATATCTAAGTTAGATAATGCCTTAGTATCAGATAAACGGGGCATAATAGTAAGGTAATTAGGTAATATAAGAGGAGGGTGGAGAAGGAAATGAAAATCAAGTTAAGAAAAATTTAATACCTAAAGCTGGATTATTTATCTATATAAGCAGGGTTTAAACTTTAAATCATATAATCTAAAATCTCATTCCTTTTATTATCTTTAACTCTATCCTAATCTTTTTCCTAATTCTTTATCTTTTATCCCTTATATTATAATGTCTGCCTTAGGCTCTACTCTACCGGATTCTATATCTGAGTTCTCTAATTCCAATAGTAATATACCTACTTACCAGCCATCCTTAAGAAATATTAGCTTCTGGTTATTAGATAAGCCCTCCCAGCGAGTTAATAGCTAAGTTAATAATATCAGCTTATAGTGCTTCCCTATAATTAGTATTAATAATGATATATATTGCTTTAATACTGAATATACTAATTAGTTTATAGAGTGGTTTTATTTACAACCATATATTGATTATTAGTAGTATAGCAATAGAGATACCAGCTAGAGGCATGATAAGGCTTAAACCTATTTTCTTGGAGAGAATAGGAGGTCTACTGATACATGGCCGAAGTTCTACCCGGAGTCCATGTTTCTTATAATTTTAGCGACCTGGT
>NQMI01000065.1:4920-129768 GCA_002270565.1 Stenocarpella maydis
TAGATTAGGATATTTCTTTAGTAAATAAAGGATGTAAGTGCTTCATTATAATTAATAAGGAAACCGCCTAATAGATAAATATCCCTATTCTTCTTATAGAGCTAGGGGAGATAAAGGGAGCAGCAGAAGGCATAGCTCAGGCTATAGCTATAGGAATCGCAAAGTTTAAGCTGGAAGTCATAGGCTACTATAAGAATGTAGTTGCCTATATAATCCCCAGCCTCCATTTCCCAGTAATATTCTGATGAATTTGTGCTATAGAATAGCATTCAGTTCAGCGTGTGTGTGTTTCGGCAGGGTCGCAGTATGGTGCTCTGAGGCGAATTCGGACGATTGACAATGGTCTGGACAACTTTGTATTGAATTAAGTTGGGCTTCTGTAAGCCCTCCTTATATACCCTCCGACGTCGTCTCACCCCTGGGCACGCTGCGGTAGGCTCTGGTGCAAATTTGCAAATGCCGGAAAATTCGCCCTTCCAACACACCATCTTTGGTTCCAAGCAACTAGCCAACCATAGCCCTAGCAATGCCCAAATTAAGTATATATAAACTTCAGAAATCAAGCTATCCAATATACTAAGTTATATACTTTTTGGGTAAGAAATAAGGGTAATGCAGAGGTCTAAATTAAGGTGCAAATGCAGGCTAAAATAATCAACTTACGGCTACTAAACTCATCTTGCGTCACGCACGCACTAGGCGTACTTAGCGAAAATCGCCTGACTCGCAAGTCTAGGGTAACTCCTTGCACGAAGTGCCAACGCCCTACTGAGCGGTTCCGTTTAACAGAAGTTATTTATATAATTAATAATAGTAATAAACTTTCTAGATTTCCTTTAGGGCAGACTATTCTATATTACTATACCTAGTATTCTTAGGAAATTTATATAGTTTTTCTATATAAAAATATCTAAAATATTTATATAAGCATTTTAGCTTAATTTCTATAAAAGATTTTCTAGCTTTTGTATAGCTAGTATTAAGAATAAGTATCCTTATTTCTATATTATTAGAATTCTAAATCTATCCTCTTATATAATAATATCTTTAAGGTTATTAAAGTATGCCTTTCACTTATTAATATTATCTAAAGAAAGAAGAAATAAGGTTAATATATTTAAGATATAGTAGGTAATTATATTGAATTAGTTCTTTTTTTAAATAATACTAATTAAGAATAATATGTTATATATTTTAAAATTTACTTTAGTATCCCTTAATACCCATAAAATCTTTATATAAAAATTCTTATATAAATAAATAAAACCTTAATTCTTACCTATAACTAATACTTTAGTAGCTTTAATATCCTAAAGTTTACCTTAGTATATTATGTAATATAAGTTATATAGTATAAATTAAGTTACCTTAGTAACTTTTAAAGCTTTGTAGATATCTTTATTAATTATATAGTAAAGAAATAAGCTTTATATAAAGATAATTTAATTAATCTTATTAGATTAGTAACTTTAGAAGAACTAGAAAATTATATAGTTATAATATATCCTAGAAAGAATTATTTCTTATACTTAATAAAGCATTTATAGTAATAAAAGCTAACATTTATATAAGAATCTTATACTCAATAAGGCCTCTATATTAATAAGCGCTAATAATTATATAAAAGTAAATAATAAGGTATATATTATTATGCAATTATAATACACTAGGTTATATTATTTAATATAATATATTAATATTAGAACTAATTAATTTATATAATATAAAGTTTATTATAGTATTAAGCCTAATAACAGTAAAGAAATAGCTATAAGCAGAGTTAATTACTAATTAACCTTGAGATTAATTAATATATAAATAACTTGAAAAAGGAAGTTGTATTAAATTACTAAACTAAAGAAAATATATTAACCTTATAACTTAATATAATTAAATTAATCCTAATAATAGCCTTAGAAAAGTCTAGCTAAATACTTATAGTATTTAACTTATGTTAGAGACAAGAATATTAAAATAATTAATAAGAACCTTTTAATTATTAGTATATAAAGACTTTAAAAGATAGATAAATATTTAGTAGAATTTTATAAAAAGAATATTCTTTGGAGAATATCTAAATACCTTTAAAGAGCAAAGAATTAAAATCTTAAACATATAAAGAGTTAAGGGAAAACTATATATTTTAGTTAAGAAAATTTAAATACAAAATTAAAAGAAATAAAGACTTAAAAGATTGAAATATAGGATAATTAAGGAAGATGATTTATATAATTTAAAACTACTCCTTAATAAATATCCAAACCTTAAGTAACTTTAGAATATTAAATAATATTAAACCCTTGTATAATATAACCTTTTATTAAGGAACGTATTACTCTTATAGTATATAAATATTAAGATTCTATTATATAAAGCTTATATTAAGAGAATTAAGACATACTTAGGGTAATGAGGTCTCATATAACAGAATATTAACCTATATAATAAATATTAGTAGTCTTTAGGTTTTTATAAGAAGTTAAACTTTTTTATAACTCCCCTATATAGAAGAATATGCTTATTTATTATTTTAAAAGAATAATATATATAACCTCCTTTTAATAAGACCTATTTACAATAGCCTTATTAAGCTAATTTAAAGCTAATATTTTATTAAACTATAAGGTAAGACGGGTAACTATACTAGAAAACTATATAACTTATTACATAATAAGATATAATCTTTTATTATTATATACTAAATAGTAGATCTATAAGAAGACTAATACTATACTATCTTTTTATTAATTTTAAAAGTTTATATATATAAGTTCTATCTTAAGTATATTAAATTGTAATAATAATAAAATGAAGTTTATATCTTTATAAAGTAATACTTTAATACCAATTTAAATTATTCTTAATATTAAGTTAATTAAATAATACTTTTTTTATAAAATTGAAAAAAAGAACCTAAAGAAGGAATAAATATAAGTATTTAAGATATTATTAGACTAATTATAACTTATATAAAGAGTCCTTAATTAAGATTATTAGAAAGAAATTAATCTCTATATAGCTATATTATATACTAATTAAAGTATTAACGGATTTAAGTTCATAATTATATGAAATAAGCTTATAAATAAATAATTGTTTATAAACTTTAAAAGTATTATTTAAATTATATAAGAATAAAAACGATATATTAGTTTATATGCAATATAAAAGTTAATATTTATTATGTTAACAAATAATATAGGGATAAATATAAAGATTGCTAAAGGTTTTTATTTAATAAAAGAAAAGTTATATTTTAGAATTGAAATAAAGCTTTATATGAAAACAAATCTTTTAAATAAAATATATTTAAGAAATAATGTTCTATATATAAAAAGGAAGAATATTAGTTAATAAACTATTTAAAAGCTAAAAGAGGTATATAAAGGAATAATATTTTTAAGGAGTTAAACTTTTTAAAGAGGAACTCTTATATAATAAAAAGAACTTTAATAGTCTTCTTCTTAAATATAAAGGTAATATTTAGGTATAACTTATAGCTAATAATTTATTATTTTTAGGTAAATTCTTTATATTAGTAATTAATATTACTTTATATTAACTTTAGAATAAAACCTTTTTTTACTCTTATTAATTTATAAATTATTAAGTAATCCACTAATTAATATTAAATAGCCTTTACTATATAGTAATAGTATATGTATACGTGGGGTTTTATTTAATTAGTCTATAATTACTTTCTTCTTTAACTATCTGGAGGAAGTAGGGGCGTTTTATATAAATAAAAAAAGTAGCCTCTTCTCGTACCAAGCCCCTTAGCTTAGCCAGTTAGCCTAGCCTAATAGGATTGCATGCAATCCAATAGGGCAATATTCCAACAGCTAAAAAGCTTAAATTTTAAATTTCTACTATTAAAGTAACTATAATTAGCGAATATTTAATAAAATAGATATAAAAAATATAGTATTTTAATTACTAAATTTTATTCTATAGAATAATATTTACTTAAGATTTATTATATAACTAGTTTCTTATAATAATACTAATATATAGAAATCTATATATTATATGTATATATAGGAAAATCTAGTATATATATATTTATATATACTATAATTTCAAAACTCTACCTATAGTTAATAGCTTTATAGTATAGACTCTTTAGTAGTTAATTTAAATATTTACTTTAAAATAGCTTTATTGGCTCTTAATTATTACTGCCTTATTATTTAATACTATATTTATAATTTAATGTTCTTTAAATATAAACTTATATACTAGGTTTATATACTAAGAACCTTAATGATTATTATAGTAAGTTACTTATTAAACGTTATAATGGTTTAATGTAATTATTATATATTATTAGTATGCTTTTCTTTATATTAGTAATATAGTTAGACTTTTAAAGTTTATTATATAACTCCTTATATATATAAATAAGTTTAAGTTAAGAAACTATATTTTTAATTTCTATTATTCTTTATATTAATATTAATCTACTGCTTATATTAAATATTCCCTAACTTCCTTTATTAAAGTAATTTGATTAACTATTCATATATTCTACTTCCGCTGGAGCGAATGGAAGGATATGCGGGCCCGTTTCTTGACTTATGAATCTACAAATAACTCGGATGCTGTCCAATGTATCCTAATATGTCCAAGAGCCCTATCAGTATAACGGCTCAAATGGAGGACAGGCTGGCTGCATCTAGGCCGTATGGCCCTTGGCTTTCAGCACATAGGTTCTCTACTATCTCCATAATTCCGTTTAGCCTTATACGAGGAGATCAGATATTCACACCTGCAGAAACCGGGCGTACATTAGTATATCGCTAGAAACCAGGCAGAAATTTGTGACTCCCGACACCCAACAGCAACTTCAGTAGCCCTCAACACCCACCGGCGCCTATAGCTCCCACACATATGCCTCTAGCTTGTACACATATGCCTGTTGCACGGTGTAAAATATCCTTAGGTGTGTGGATTGCGTGACTTGAGGGTGTACTCGATTAGCCTGAGCGATATCTTCAAGGTGGCCATAGCTGTAAAGTGAGTGATCTGCTAGCATACCCTCCGTTTCTGCTGGTGAGAACATTAGAACCGAAACTGTGATTGCATATGAAGGGGACAACACCACTCCGCGGCTGACGGCACGAAGCTCATTCAACAACGTTGAATATCTTGGCACGGAACACTGGAATTTGCCCATGGAGGTATAATAACTCATTTCCTCCACCCCTTGAGAAACAGAGAATTAGCCATGACCCGTTTTGAGAATTGGAACAGTCTTGAAATGCACGATATCGCTCGAAGCCGGCTGCTGTTCTGATGTATGCCCTACCTAGGTGCGGCCACTCACAGCACGCTGCAGTGGTATCTACCGACATGCGTATTGGTATGAATACTTGCTGGAAGGGACCGAGGAGGCCTAGTTGCTTTTTTATTTTAATTTTCCGACTCAGATACTCGTCCATATTCTGGAGCAGTTACCACCGCCAGATCGAAGCGGATTGTATTCACGGCAAGAACATGAGACATGGTTTGCGCGAGAGTTTCGCAATTGACGTCAGATTGAGGCAGGCGAGTGCGTATCTAGCACCTGATATACGCTTTCGAAAAGCGTATGTCTGCGCCGCTTTCCAAACATGCATTACCAAGTCTCACTACACAGCTGTTCTGGTCGTCGAATACCACAGTGTGATGTGTCATGCTTCTCTGCCGGGGCCTGTGCAGCACAAGGCTGGCAAGGACAGTCGCTCGGCTTGGACCGGGAAGCGTCAAGCGCTCATTTAGTCGCAATCTGGTCGAGGGATTTCCCAAAGGACTCGTTTAGGAACCTAGATCAATTGCATTCTAAATGCAGTGGCGGAGGCCGGAAATGGGCCTTCGCAGTCGACGTGTGAGCAAGGCTGGAGAATTGTGCGTAGCCTTTCGCTCTCTGACCGGTTCCTTGGCGCAGCCAAGACCATTTCTCACCACACCCCATCACATGGCCCCATCCACGACCAAGATGCCACGAATCAGTTGCATTCTGTCGTGATTGGGGTGTAAATTAAGGCCGTCCAGCCATCGTGCGCAGATCTGGGCAGTCATCCTCAAGCCAGCGTGGACAGCTTTTGCAAAAGAAAACGCGACAGGACATGGCGTCTACTTAAGCATGTATCAGCTTCATTAGGCTTGAAGCGATTCTATCATTCGGCCTCAGAAGGAGACAGACCAAGCATATGCTTTTAATCATACTTATAAATAATTGCTGTCTGAATACTGTACGACCAGTTGCTCAATGCTGCAAGAATTGGGCGGCTCCGGCAAGGCTCCAGCCCCGGTGTTTTGTTCGAAACCCCTCACAGTGTCGGGAGGTCCATTGCGCCAGGCATAACTTGAAGTTTTTTTTAGAGCGCAGGATTAAGGTCGGTATTTGGAAAGCAGAGGCTTATGGGCAATTTTTTGTCATCTTTTTCCTTTTCCTTTTCCTTTTCCTTTCGCCTTGCCTGCCTGGCTCGTTGGTTGGGCAACTCTTTTGCTCTCCTGTCGCTCCAGCCAGCTTTTCATTTTGCTCCAGAGACTTGGGGCCGGGAGGTTAGCGAAGAACACATCTGATCACGTTGTCTTGGGCGCAGGCACAAGTAGCGTGTTATCTTGGAGCCGACCCTGGCTTGTGCGCTGCAATTGGCTGGAGCACTGGCCACTGAGCATGGACAAGGGTCAGGCCATTTCCGCTCACAGTAGCAGTCGCGATGGTTTCTTTCAGATTGTTTCCCTACCGCCTGTCGCAGTGAGCGAGTTGAGTGAGAGTGTTCGAGCGTGCGAGCGAGTGCGCGGGAGCGAACGACCAGAACACGCGTCGCGCCCCCGATGAATTAATTGATCGCCAGCCTCAACCTCCACACAGGTCCGACTCGGCTCATCACGGCCACTGTCCCGTCTGCGCTGCCGCCCTAGGCCTGCTTGTTATGGTCGGTCAACCGCGCAGGCACCGGACACCCCCCCTCCCACAAGGCACGAACACGAACACGGCCCGCCCTGCCCTTGAGGATGGGATCCCCTCAGGCAGCCCGTCAATAGTCGTCACTTCTCAGCTTGGTCCGGCCTCTCGTCCACCGCCGCCATCCCAAGCCGCAACACTCCGGCCATCCTCCATCATCTCTTATTATTTTCTCTGCAGCCCTGCCAGCTGTCATCCACCCGGCACTCGAGGCGGGCTCAGTGGTCCCTCCTTCATCGCTCCCGGACCCTGCAAAAACATCGTCAGCCTCAAATCTGGCATCATCCGGCCATTCACCCGGGCCTGTCCGTGTCGGTCCTCGCTCCTTCAAGACATCGGGGCTGCGTGGAGCCCTGTCTGTCTGCGGACATCGGTCTCTTTCTCCTCGGGGACGCTAAGCGCGTCGCGTCGCAATCTGCCCCTGAGACTTCCCGGAAGGGTCTGACGCCAAAGACACTTGGTCTCAAAACCCTCGGATCGGCTCTCACGGCCTTGGCCCTGCGGCTGGTTTGCCTCGGCGCGACCATGACGAAGTCTGCCGCACGCACCCGAAATCTCCCTTTTCTTCACAGGAACTGGATTACTGCCATCAACGATTTACAGTCCGCAACTGCGCGTGTCAAGCCAGACGGCAGCAGTTCCAAGTTCATCAACAGCCATGACGATCATTACGCGCGGCCCGCAAAGCGTCGCCGTTTTGCCGAAAGCTCCCCCGACTCCGGCATAGGCCAGGACATTGACACCCTCCTGCTGCCGGCTGAGCCTGGCGAGATTCAACGCGCGATTCGGATCGAGGTGCTCAAAATTGCTCACAAGAGCCTGGCTCGTTCGAGGTCAGCCTCGGCCCCCAATGGAACCATCCCTCCGGCCATCCAGGATGCCGCAACCATCAGAGCCCGGTGCAGAATCACCCTCACCACCGCGAGGCGCTCGCCTGGTGAGGCCCGCACCCTCTACTGTGATAGCCAGATATGCACCATCAAAACCTTCCAGAATCCGGCTGGCTTGTCTCAGATGGCAAGAGTATACCTGCCTCAACCCTTTCACATTCCTGAGGAGAAAATCTGTGTGGAGCGCGACGACGACGCGGTCTTCGACCTTGCGGACCAGTACTCATTGTCCTTGGAACTTGAATCGGCCGGTGACCGAAATTGGCCACCTTTGAACCTGCTGGACGCAAGCTCCGACGAACACGTCTTCCTCTCCCACTCCTTTGCTTCACGCCACTGGACTCTTGCGGCCGATATCCCAAAGATTATCGGTGGGGGCCGAAGATCGGGGTACCTGAGGCTACACAAGGGAGCTGGCCCAGGTGTCCGAACCGATTTTGTTTTGGATGTAGATGTGAGGGCGGCAACAGCCTTGCCAGAGCGGCCTTTGTGGAGCACCCGGGAGAGGCTTTCTCCATATTCTGCGGCTCTTGCTGATCAGCAAGACGAGCCTCCACCACACATAAATGGCCATGTCAATGGGGCGCACATGAACGGGAGCCTAGTGAACGGGCACCTGACGAACGGGCAGCCTGGTCTCATGGATGATGACCTGGAGGAGGAAGCGGAAGGTGAACTGACACCTAGCCGCTCGCTCAGAATCAGGGGGACTAAGAACTACAATCTCAAAGATCTAAGCAACCGGGCGCAGGGGAGGAAAGGCCGCAATCGTTTGCCCAAGTCGGAATCCAGAAGGGCTGACGCAGATCGCATTCTCTACCATCTCCCCCGAGAATCCGGTCCAGTCAGGGAAGTTCTCGTACTGGGCTTCGCTTGCTGCTTCTGCCACGCGTCGCACCAGTCATTGGCCCAGCTCCGCGCCCATCTGCCCAGCCATCCGCAATATAAATTTGAGCTTAGCTTCCCATCTGGAAAAGCGGGAAGCCCAGTCGACGTGTCCTGCGCAACTGTTCACGGAGGCCCTTTGCTGCGGCCCACGATATACCAGCTGGGCAAGCCGACCAAGGCTTTCGATTTAGACAAGTATGTTGAGGGAGACGATTCTTGGGTCAAATCCCGCTTAGGGCCTAACAACGACGACGGGCCAGTCGTCACAAGCCACAAAACCTCACAGACAAGGACCGGTCAAGTGAGGCCGTCACAGGTAAGTGCGGAAGAAAGGGAGGGCCTTGAAACCGCCTGTCTGGTTCTCGATACTAACCCCGTCGCAGAGATCTGGAGGTCGTCGCAAGGAGAAGAAGGTTCTTGTTCCGGAAACCAAGCAGCCGCTGTTTGACTCGCTGAGCAAGGCGAAATTGATACCTGGGACTGAGGTCCGACAGTCCGTAGCCGACGACACCTGGCTCATTCAGAAGCATCGAGATATTATCCAGGACTTCATTGACGTTGATGCTGCCGAGAAAGACTACATCAAACAGTGGGACGCGTTCATTCACAAGAGGCACATAAGCTCGGATGCCTACATCTCACGCGCCGTGCTTGAATTCGTAAACGAGAAGATGCAGTGGCTTCTCAGCTCGCCGTCTCGGATCCAGGAGTTCGGCAAACATCTGACGGTCCTTATCGCAAGGGGTCTCGATGACGAGACCGTCAGGCAGGTGCAATTTCGCATACAAGAAGCCCGGAGTCAGAAGCCGCCAGAGCCCGAACAAGCAATTTCCAAGCAGACTCCCAAGGACTCCCAATACCGTAGCTCCAAGGGATGCGCGGTCTGTGGGCGGAACGTTCGCGGCCCGCAATTACTACTCTGCTCTAACGAGGTTAGTCGCCTAAGTTTTTGAAAATAATGTCAGCATTAGCTAATTATGAAAACGCCCAGGACTGCAAGAAACCCCTGTATCACCAAGACTGCATCAGGGACAAGGCTCAGATTCCAGTTGAGCACCAGGACTGGCGATGTAATAAATGCGTATCATCGCAGGCTGGTCATGGGAATCGGGTGGATTAGCCAGTTTTGGATTGCTCCAACGCTGAAGCCAGCGAAGACCCTTGGCCCGTGTCCTTCCAGCCTAACCAAGAAGCAGCATGTTTCAAGAATCTAGGTCTCGGTAAGGCCGCACTTCCAAGAGAAGGTGTCAGTCAAGTGAGCAGTGCCAATGCCGACGGTTTCGGGAGTAGAGAGAGAGACGTGTCCTGTAGTTTTGCTTGGCAGCTAAAGCTAATGACATAGTTCGCCGTTGGGTGTTCAACCACTTAGCACAGGCAAAGGGATATCCCGCGGACGCCGTCTGCAAAGTTGACAGTATCCAGACACATAAACATTTTCAAGCGAGAGCAGCTCTCGCCACGATGTGGCCCGGAAACTATGGCGGTGAGACGGGCTCCTCTGCAGAATAACATCTACACCTTACAGCTGCGATAGCATTGAACCTATTGGTCAATGATGATATACTGCACACCAAGTAGATGTACCTCTTCTACGCTTCTGTTCATCTCAGATTGGGTAAGAGTCACGCACTAGATTTCATCTTAGAGGCTAGTCCAAGCGCAAAATGGTTCGAACGTTGCGGTATTCTTTTGCGACACTCTGGTCCAACACCTGTGGTTGGACGCTCCAGGCAGACTCTGCATGCTCAGGAGTTTTGGCTCCCACATTGCACTATTCTTCGTACCCACGAGTGACGAGAACAAGCTCTGTCTATAGATCCGCTCGCGCATCGTCGGAGTTCACTTGATTGTAGGCTCATCGAATTCGACGTCTGGTTGCTCTAGCGTCTAACTCGTGTTGTTGTACGTTATTGAAGCGTTTACCCGGACGGTAGAGGGGTTAATCGTCAGGTGGCAAGTCTCCGTGAGTGGCTAGCCTATTTAAGCCATGATATCTTGTAGGATCAGTATGATTTATAGATTAGATAGGAGATCAAATACTATTTAGGGATTATTTGCTTTAGTTATTCTTTAACCCTATATAGTAATCCTGAATAGGGCTGCAGATGCCAGGAAGCGGGAGAGCTGATGGCTTGATCTATAGTACTCGGTGTTAAAAGCTTTTGGATAGATAATATAAGACCTAGTGAAGGGGTTTACGGGCAGCATATGCATATAGCGACCTTAGAAAGTTGCAAGACCTATCACAATGGTTTTGAGGAGGC
The DNA here is from genome assembly GCA_002270565.1 of Stenocarpella maydis. Taxonomy (NCBI): domain Eukaryota; kingdom Fungi; phylum Ascomycota; class Sordariomycetes; order Diaporthales; family Diaporthaceae; genus Stenocarpella; species Stenocarpella maydis. Next base: position 15,915 of record NQMI01000065.1, read on the forward strand.
TATAGGACACAGTGCCTATTTTACTATTAATATATAAATAAACCTTAAAAGCTTAAATAGTTTTAATACTATTACTTAATGGTTCTAATAAGGAAAGAATAAAGTTATAGTAGTTTACTTTATAATATATAACTCTATAACTATGTAATTATATAATATAAAGTACTAGAAAGTAACTAGGACTGAAAAGTAGCTAGTTTTTAGCAAATTTATTAATTTCGGGCTACCCTAGTACCTAACTAAGATTAAGTAAGTAATAAAAGTTAGTAATAATTAGTACTAACTATATTTAATTACTTAAATTTAGTAAATTTTATAAATTAAAGCAATTAAAATAAGTATAATATAGTTTATTAATAAGTAGACTATATTAATAAGGAGATTTAATTTTCAACTTTTATCTTATTTAATTTAAATATATATAATTTAAAGCTAATTCAAATATTAATATTCTTTTAAAATAATATTATTCTACTTACTAATTTATTATATAAAGAATTAAAGTTAACAATATAGATTTAATATATAGCTATATAAAAAGAAAAAGGTTTAAAAAGCTTATTTTCTAGTTTCTAAACCTTATTTAATAATTAATAAAATTAATTACATATTTAATCCTTTATTTACATTATAAAAAAGAATAATATATATCAAAAGGTATTTATTACATAAATCTGGAAATAATATATATATATATACCTAATTTTATTAAAAAATAAGCATATAACTTTTAATATTTCCTAATGTACCGTTTTATTAGTATACTTAGCAAAAAGATACCTATTAATTCACTTATTAATAAAGTTTACTTACTGCTAAACTATATTAATATTAGTTTAAAAAAGGTAACTTTTAATAAAAAAGAATATTTTATACTAGATAATACTAACTTTATTCTTAAAATCTGAATCTGTTATAGATTATTAATATATATATATATATATCAATTAGTATTAACTAGGCTAGATTTATTATTATTTACTTAAAATCTAACTTATTAAACTCTTTTATATTCTTTTTATATACTTTTATATTATACTTAATGTTATTATTTATTTAATTTTTCATAAATGTGGCAATAGCAGTGTGCAACAGCACACTGGTGGGCTAGCACTACAGCTACCATACTGTAGCTAGAGGACGTAGTTGCTTACTCAGCAACCACTACCCTCTATATAAGCCCGAGATAGCTGGCGGGCTACGCCCACTACACCCACTACTCCTAGATAGAGAGAATTTTAACCATAACCCCCAATCATATTGCAATATGTGACCCAGCCAACACTAATTAGTGGTTACAAGGGCAACTACAGATTAGCAAGGTTGAAGAGACAGGCCTTTACTACTTAATAGTAGCTATGCTAATGGTACTAATGGTACCGCCCCTTAAAGAGACTTCAGCGGATTCCATAATGATACTATAGTGGACTTCAACGACATTATTACTACCTATTGTGAGGTAAAGAGGGCTCTATATGCGCTACGCTATACTCCATCTTTGTTAAATATGCATCCATTACGCCCTAAGTATCATTAGAAGGCAACCGCAGAATGTAGATACTATACAACGTTACTAACCCCTGCTACTCTTGAAGATAACGCTAAAGATATTACCACTTCAGTATATATTAGCAATCAACCAGCAATAACCCTAGCAACAGCTATACNCCTAATGTACCGTTTTATTAGTATACTTAGCAAAAAGATACCTATTAATTCACTTATTAATAAAGTTTACTTACTGCTAAACTATATTAATATTAGTTTAAAAAAGGTAACTTTTAATAAAAAAGAATATTTTATACTAGATAATACTAACTTTATTCTTAAAATCTGAATCTGTTATAGATTATTAATATATATATATATATATCAATTAGTATTAACTAGGCTAGATTTATTATTATTTACTTAAAATCTAACTTATTAAACTCTTTTATATTCTTTTTATATACTTTTATATTATACTTAATGTTATTATTTATTTAATTTTTCATAAATGTGGCAATAGCAGTGTGCAACAGCACACTGGTGGGCTAGCACTACAGCTACCATACTGTAGCTAGAGGACGTAGTTGCTTACTCAGCAACCACTACCCTCTATATAAGCCCGAGATAGCTGGCGGGCTACGCCCACTACACCCACTACTCCTAGATAGAGAGAATTTTAACCATAACCCCCAATCATATTGCAATATGTGACCCAGCCAACACTAATTAGTGGTTACAAGGGCAACTACAGATTAGCAAGGTTGAAGAGACAGGCCTTTACTACTTAATAGTAGCTATGCTAATGGTACTAATGGTACCGCCCCTTAAAGAGACTTCAGTGGATTCCATAATGATACTATAGTGGACTTCAACGACATTATTACTACCTATTGTGAGGTAAAGAGGGCTCTATATGCGCTACGCTATACTCCATCTTTGTTAAATATGCATCCATTACGCCCTAAGTATCATTAGAAGGCAACCGCAGAATGTAGATACTATACAACGTTACTAACCCCTGCTACTCTTGAAGATAACGCTAAAGATATTACCACTTCAGTATATATTAGCAATCAACCAGCAATAACCCTAGCAACAGCTATACTAACTAAGGTTAACTCCACTAGCTAGCACATCTTTACTACCCCCTGCTAACAAGCTTACCCCTACATACTTACTACCCCTTGTCACCATCTATTTAACCCCTACTTTGCCCTAGTACACCCCTATTATTAACCATACAACCCATATATTATGATAGCTAGTAAAGATAATACCCCTATACTATCAGCATTAACAACTATACCAGCAGGTGCTACCGGTTTTAGCCCGATTAACTTATGGGATATAATTGAGGAAATATCACTTAAGGAAGCTGCCGCTAAATTAGGTCTCAACGCTAACCTATAGGGAATAGACCCAGATCCAGAGGCCCTGAGTAACCCAAGATAATATATAATGCACCTGAGTACCTATGTGCAATGGCGCCATCAAGCATATATAAGACTCACTGGCTAAGATGTCTATAAGGAGTTTAAGAATAACTTTTAGGGTTGGGAAGAACTAGTATTTAAGGCAGTCTATCGCGATATCCTCTCGGCCCTTAAGAAGATACTACAATGCAAAAGGATATACCTATAGGTTAACAATAATACAAAGGCCTTTATAGAACTATTAGAGTTAGAATCCCTACTAAGAGCCCTAGCATCTGCATAATACTAGTATTAATAGATGATTTAGTTAAAGAGATATCATGATTATATCCCTTTTGATAATAATAGATCGTTTAAAGAATACAAACCAGTACTAAGCAACAACCAGAGAACAGGCCTAAATACTTAGGGACCTATATTGCAACCTATTATACCGGCTGTACCCGAACCTCAACCACCATCCCATCAGCCATGCGGCATTTATGCCTTTGAGACCTCTGACGGCTATAAGTCATCACCCAAGTGGGAAGAATTCTGAGTATCCTATGAGAAGTATGCAACAATCCCTTTAGTGCTGCTAAATGGCATACTATTGGAGAAAGGGATGTCTGCTAACTTAGCTAAATACTACTTAGATGATGAGAAGTTTACTGGGGCAATGGATAAAGTGCTTGATGATAAGATTCATCTTTTTTATGATATCTGTAAGAATAATCACCTATACCCTATTTACTTCCAGGCAGCATTACCCGTGATGTTGAAGGGTGAGGCTAAGGACTTTTATATCCAGTTGATTACAAATAGAGACACCTTTGCTACAGCATATGCTAAACTTAAGTAATGATTTGATATAGATGGCAGATAATAAGTGTATTTAACCGCGTGGAATACTACTACTTTTGCATTAATATAGCAAAGAAACGAGAACAAAACCCCATTAGAAGTAGTGGAGATTCTAATTAAAAACATGAAGCAATACGCCTAAATACTTAGCTATAAAGGAGCACTTGGAGACAAACCACTATGTGATAACCTTATACGCGCAATACGTGGTATACCTGAGTTCTACTATGTTGAGGTAATGGCCCCGGCTACTGCTAATGAAGCATGTGATATGCTCCGTTGTTATGCTGTATCATTAGGACCTTAGCGCCCCTCCCGGCAATATACTATAGGGCAAGGTAATAATAATTGGCTAGATAGCAACTATGATGATGAGGAAGACTAGGGCAATAATGAGCACTTTAACTACCCTGGTGATAACCACTTTTATCACTCTGAGCACCCTAACAATAACTAGTACTACCTGGACCGCCAGTATAATAATGACTGGTAGTGCAGAGGTAACTACTTACGAGGCTCTGCATGTGGGCGATACCCCCGGGATGAGGCAACTACTGTCCCTAAAGCAACTATTGCCCCTAGGGCAACTTCCAACCACCCCCTAGAGGAGATAACTACCCATACGGAAGGCGTAGGAGAGATAACTCCCCAGATAAGAAAAGGTGCTATATCTGCTAGAAGGAGGGGTGTTGGTTATCAAATCACTCCTTCCAAGAGCGCTAGAGGGCCAAGGGCACGTATATGTATATATATGGCAGCTTGGATGAGGAATTCTACTTGTTTCTTATTAACTATAAGGGCATTAACTATAAGAGCAACAATCAAGAAAGCACTAGTATGTTTATTAGTAGTGCCAAAAGCCGCGAAAACTATATATAGTTAGTAGATTAAGCCTTCCTTCATACTTTTAGCATTAACGATAATGAGGAGGACCAGGACGACCCCGGCCCTGTGACTGGCGGGAACAATGTCAACACTAGCGATACCAAGACCGGCAAAGGAGCCGGCGGTATTAAGGAGGTCTTCACGATAGACAACTACTTGCGTCAGCGTTTCCAAGGGATTCTCCCAGATACTAGCGCAGCCAACTACTCTACTATTAGGCACAACCAATATACTGCACTATGGCAACTTGTGCCTATTACTCTTAATACATCCCGCGCAGGAGAAGCAACAGTCCGCTTTGGGCCAGGAGAACTACTATAGTTAATAGGAGCAACTATAGTTAATATAACAGCCGGCAACTTAACGTTCTACGTGATAAAGACGCCAACCCCCTTCCTCTTGTATATACAAGATATAAATACACACTCGCTCTTTATATGGAATACAACTAATGAAGTCATACAATATAAGCCAAATTGGCAGCATAAGAGAATATTTCCTATCACTTGGAAGTAGGGATATCTATAGTTCCTTACAGATATTAATAAGGGCAGTAACGCCCCCATTCTCTTCCTTATGGAGACCGAGTTATAATGACTATATAGACGATTTAGGCACCCATTAATTAAGAGGCTCTCTCGGCTACTAGCGGGCGCTAGCTATAATATTGATTCCTTAGTACTAGAGGCTATTACTAAGTTCTGCTACTATTACTAAATGCACTCTCCCGCGCCCTAGAGATTCAAGTTTAACCTCCGTAATAATATTGACTTTAACTATGAAGTTATTATGGATATAATATATTTGATAGGGCTCCCTGTACTATACGTTATTGACTTAGCTACCTCCTTCCAAGCTGGATAATTCTTAGCTTCTCTCTCCACTAAAGATACATGGGAAGCCCTATAGAGCTGCTGGATTAATATATATATGGGTCCCCTAGACCATCTTATATTTAATGCAGGGACTAACTTTGCTTCCGGTGAGTTTAAGAGTACTGCATATATCATAGGGATTACATATAAACAAATACCTACGGAAGCATATTGGTCGATCGGTAAAGTAGAGTGATATCACGCTCCTTTACGCAGGGCTTTTAATATATTATATGCTAAGTTATTAACCACATTTACCAAAGAAGCTATACTATAGGCAAGCTTTAGTGCGGTTAATAACACAGTTGGCCCGGACAGTCTTATGCTAACTCTCCTTATATTTGGAGCATACCCGCGTGTGATAGAGGACTCAGCCCCTACGCCATCTACTCTAAAGAGAGCCAAGGCAATATAGAAGGTGATAAAGGAGATTAGGAAAATTAATGCTGCATGCAAGATCAGTAAAGCATTACATGCAAGGAACGGCCTAGTTACATTAGAAGTCTTAAGCCTATTACTCTAGAGCAAAGTTCGGGTATAGAGAGAAAAGACTGGGTAGCAAGGCCCATATAAACTGCTCTCTATTAACAACCACGATGTAACAATCAACCTTCCTAATGGACCAGTCGTCTTCCAGTCAACCCTTATACAGCCGTACTATCATAACAAAGAAGAACCTCTTAATCTGCCAGACCCTAATAACACCCCAGAGGAGCTAGTATGCTTTAAGCTAGACCCTATACCGGCTATTCCTAACCCAGTAATCCCTTAACAATAAGGATGGCTACAGGGGGCCAAGAGCAGGAAGAAGGCGGTTGTTATTACGGATGATGATAACAATAGCGCTGCTACTGCTGATGATATGGAAGACGAGATTACCGCTTATATGTTCCTCACCCCACGCAAAGTTGAGAACTATAAGCTCGCTCTAAAGCTCCGCTAGGACGGCATCATTACTACCTCAGGCAACCCCTTTGAAGAATCAGATAATAAGAAAGTATCCGAGCTAATTAGCCGAGGAGTGTTCTAGTTTGAGCGGTTTGATAAGCGGAAGCATAGAGGAATCTAAATCTTTAAATCTTGCATTATTAGGGAGATTAAGAGTAAAATTAAGAAGCTATATAAGAAGTCCTGCCTTATTATTACCGGATTTAGTAACCTTATAAAGTATGAGATCCTTATACAGTTACCAATAGTACAATGTACAAGTCATTAACTTCTTATTGCTCTTATACCTATGTTAATAACTAAGGGACTATATCTTAAGCTTCATAATATTACTCAGGCCTATCCACAGTCAAAATCTACACTTAAGAGGCCCATTCTATACTACCTTCCCCCTAAAATAAGGGGCAAATACCCGGCCGGCATGATTATAAGGGTAATCAAGCCCTTATATAGCATTACAGAAGCTGGTGTGCACTAGTGGGCTACATACTATAAGCACTACATTAAGAAGCTGGGGATAATTGTATCTGCATATGACCCGTGCCTCTTAATAGCTGACTATGGCAGTGAGGACATCTTTAGTATTACCGCCATATAGACTGATGATACTCTCACCCTCTATACCCCAGCCTTTTTAGAGCTTGAAGAATAGAAGATTAAGGAGGAGGAGATCTGCTGCAAGCCAAAGGACAGGCTGACTCCTGAGAAATTACTGGACTTCAACAGCATAAAGATCACAATATTATACAACGGTATCATACATCTTAGACAGAAGGGCCAAGGGGCAAAGATACAGCCAGTTGACTGTACGGCTAAGGACCGCGCTTAATAGTATATGGAGTAGCGCGCAAGAGGAGCATATCTAGCTTCTATTTGCCACCCGGAAGCAGCATTTGACCTCTCTATTGCAGCTTAAATCCAAGACCCCAAAGAAGAGGACTGCACCAAGTTGAACAAGCAGCTAAAGTAGCAAGCAGATTACCTTGGCTGTAGTCTTAACTACATTCCTCTAGACCTTGCGGCAGCCAAGTTGATGATCTTTATAGATAGATCTTTTACTAACAACAAGGACCTTAGTTCTCAGATTGGCTATATAATTACCCTGGTAAATGAAGCGCAAGCTAAGCAACCATCTACATAGGAGATCACTAGGAATGTCCTTTATTAGTTGTTAACTAAGTGCAAGAGGGTTATGCATAGCGTACTTGCTTCCAAGATCTACGGCATAGTTAATAGCTTTGATATGGGGATTGTGATAGCTGCTACTCTCCGCTAAATTACCACGCACTTAAACCTGCCAGAGATCCCTCTTATTATCTATACAGATTCCTACTCTTTATATGAGTGTCTGGTTAAGCTAGGGATGATAAAAGAGAAGCGCCTTATGATTAATGTGATGGCGTTGAGGCAGTTATACGAGAAGTATGAGATCCATGAGATCCAGTAGATTGCTGGGGACTGTAACCCAGCAGATGCCTTTATGAAGAGTACCCCAAATAAGGCGTTGGAATGCCTTATCAATAATAATACCCTCATTATTAAGGTGGAAGGATATATAGACTGTAGCCAGCTGGCAATAATGACCCCTTCCTCTACCTAAATACCATGCGAGGGATCACAATAATTGCTGTAAGAATAGCTATATGCTGACTTGCCCAGCAAAGACCACAACCTACGGCAGTTGACTGACCAACGCAACTTGGTCAGCAAAGCCACGCACACCAATGCCGCCCTACCCCATGGGGGAGGACCACTAATCATCACCACCCTGAGCCCCGGATGGCAGTCAACAAGTACCCTGAGACACAAAAAGGGATCACACAGTACCAGCAACCAGCAAAACTTCATATCCCCGTCAATTAGTTACCTGCATCTTACCCTAAGGAGCTGCACAGTTGGCCAATCTATGGTTCAAATCCATCCCAAGGGCGAGACCTTATAGCTAAGATTTTTATAGTAGTGCCTACGCACTAAGGGTTTAGGTGACGAGGGTTACTACTATCCCACGGGCACTTAAGTTGCCAGCTGTGTTATATTAAGCGTCCCCAGTTGAGATTTTGCGGTCTTGACTCCTGCTCAATGTGTGTTTTACATACTTACCCAGAGCGGCGTCAGATAGTGCACGCTCTGCTACGCATTTGCTGAGAAGTTGGCTCCGATATGCCATTTATTGCTGTTTACTATGATCCCTACCTAACCCAACTACTACTTCCTCTACCCACTAACTCTTGATATTGGCCTCTGATGGAGAGGGCTTTTACTGATTGAGTTATCGTTAAACCCTGTTGCTGATGTCTGCCGCCGGAAGACAGTTGATCTGCACTATACCCAATTTAGCCAATTGTTAATACTCAGTTAGGGGGAGAGGGGGTCCAGAGATCCGGGTCCAGGAGGCCGGATAGTTGTTATTCTAGTTCCAGGGTATCCGGAGAATTGTTGTTCCAGTTCCGGGTAAATCCTTATTCAACCTGTGGCCTATAGGCGAAGGAATCATGAGTCCTTATCGCGCATTTCTTTTACAACCCTTAAGTACTAAAGATAACAAACAAGCGGTATAAATTGTTGGGAGCGGACATTCTGTATGGGAATAGTACTATATTGTGCCGGACCGTATAATTGTATGCTCTCAGCTTCTAGAGGGAGCAGGGATTGCTATGATACGCTAGGTCTTTCCGGGTGCCTGTATTTTATGGGTACTTAGCACAACAGTACACACGACGAACTCGACAAAGGGACTGGTACAGCCAAAAGCAGTAGTGGTATAGGGATTTGGTGATGAATGCGGTAATTTCTTTTGTTTTTCCTTGAAATGGCGAGAGCGTGGGTTTAACCCCACGCCTGGGACTTTTTTTATGTTTTTGGAGGAGACAGTCGCTGGCAAAAGAAAAGACTGCCAGTGTGGCAATAGCAGTGTGCAATAGCACACTGGTGGGCTAGCACTACAGCTACCATACTGTAGCTAGAGGATGTAGTTGCTTACTCAGCAACCACTACCCTCTATATAAGCCCGAGATAGCTGGCGGGCTACGCCCACTACACCCACTACTCCTAGATAGAGAGAATTTTAACCATAACCCCCAATCGTATTGCAATACGTGACCCAGCCAACAAAAGCGTACTATCACGAGAAATACGGAAGATCCAAGAGTAGAGGAGACGAGTCTCCTCCAAATTCAACTTCCCCTCACTCGGCACATACAAAAACCCGAACGCCAACGAGTTCAAACCCCTGTACGTGCCGAGGACCCCTGCGCCTTGGCAATTTTTCTTTGGGCTGCACCTCCGTACACAGTTAGCTCTAGTCTATACCTGGAGGCAGTGTAGATACGTACCTATCTCGGCTCGTCCCTTCCATCCAAGGTACAGCACACGCAGTAAACGGCTTTACGTCCCAGCACATGAGGNAGGTTATACATAGCATACTTGCTTCCGAGATCTACAGTATGGTTAATAGCTTTAATATAGGGATCGTAATAGCTGCTACTCTCCGCCAAATTACTATACGCTTAAACCTACCAGAGATCCCTCTTATCATTTATACAGATTCCTACTCTTTATATAAGTATCTAGTTAAGCTAGGGACAATAAAAGAGAAGCGCCTTATGATTAATATAATGGCGTTAAGGCAGTTATATAAGAAGCATGAGATCCACGAGATCCGGTGGATTACTAGGGACTATAACCCAGCAGATGCCTTCATAAAGAGTACCCCAAATAAGGCATTGGAATACCTTATTAATAATAATACCCTCATCATTAAGGTGGAAGAATATATAGACCGTAGCCAGCTAGTAATAACGACCCCTTCCTCTACCTAAACACCATGCAAGGGATCACAACAATTGCTGCAAGAACAGCTATACGCTAACTTGCCCAGCAAAGACCACAACCTACGGTAGTTAACTAACTAACGCAACTTGGTCAGCAAAGCCACGCACACCAACGCCGCCCTACCCCATGGGGGAGGACCACCAATCATCACCACCCTGAGCCCCGGATGGCAGTCAACAAGTACCTTAAGATACAAAAAGGGATCACATAGTATTAGCAACCAGCAAAACTTCATATCCCCATCAATTAGTTACCTGCATCTTACCTTAAGGAGCTATATAGTTAGCCAATCTATGGTTTAAATCCATCCTAAGGGCAAGACCTTATAGCCAAGATTTTTATAGTGGTGCCTATATACTGAGGGTTTAGGTGATAAGGGTTACTACTATCCCACGGGCACTTAAGTTGCTAGCTATATTATATCAAGCGTCCCCAGTTAAGATTTCACGGTCTTAACTCCTGCTTAACGTGTGTTTTACATACTTACCTAGAGCGGCATCGGACAGTACACGCTCTGCTATGCATTTGCTAAGAAGTTAGCTCTAATATGCCATTTATTACTATTTACTACAATCCCTACCTAACCCAACTACTGCTTCCTCTACCCCTACCAACTCTTAATATTAGCCTCTGATAGAGAGGGCTTTTACCAATTGAGTTATTATTAAACCCTGTTGCTAATATCTGCCGCTAGAAGATAGTTGATCTGCACTATACCCAATTTAGCTAATTATCAACACTTAGTTAGGGGGAGAGGGGGTCCAGAGATCCAGGTCTAGGAGGCCGGATAGTTATTATTCTAGTTCCAAGGTATCTAGAGAATTATTATTCCAGTTCTAGGTAAATCCTTATTCAACCTGTGGCCTGCAGGCGAAGGAATTATAAGTCCTTATCACGCATTTCTTTTACAACCCTTAAGTACTAAAGACGATAAATAAGCAGTACAAATTATTGGGAGCGGATATTCTGTATGGGAACAACACTATATTGTGCTGGACCATATAATTGTATGCTCTCAGCTTCTAGAGGGAGCAGGGATCGCCATAACACGCTAGGTCTTTCCGGGTGCCTGTATTTCATAGGCACTTAGCATAACAGTATATATGACGAACTCGATAAAGGGACTGGCACAGCCAAAAGCAGCAGTGGTATAGGGATTTGGTGATGAATGCGGTAATTTCTTTTGTTTTTCCTTAAAATGGCGAGAGCGTGGGTTCAACCCCATGCCTGGGACTTTTTTTTTTATGTTTTTAATATAGTAAACTAGCAAAAGAAAAGACTCAGTGTGGCCATAGCAGTGTGCAACAGCCCACTGGTGGGCTGCGCTATAGCCACCATAGTAGCCAGGGACGTAGTTGCTTACTAGCAACCACTACCCTCTATATAACCCCGAGATAGCTGCGGGCTAAGCCACTCACCCACTACTCCTAGAGAGAGAAATTTTAACCATAACCCCCATCGTATTGCAATACGTGACCCAGCCAACAAAAGCGTACTATCACGAGAAATACGGAAGATCCAAGAGTAGAGGAGACGAGTCTCCTCCAAATCACTCCCCTCACTCGGCACATACAAAAACCCGAACGCCAACGAGTTCAAACCCCTGTCACGATGCGAGGACCTGCGCTGCAATTTTTCTTTGGGCTGCACCTCCGTACACAGTTAGCTCTAGTCTATACCTGGAGGCAGTGTAGATACGTACCTATCTCGGCTCGTCCCTTCCATCCAAGGTACAGCACACGCAGTAAACGGCTTTACGTCCCAGCACATGAGGGAAACAAAAAAAAAAAAAAAGGAAACATACAACACCGGGTATTCGCTGGTCGTCACCGACCCAGCTACTAATCCAGCCGTTACCAGCTTGTCTATGGGAGAGCGGACGGGATCCCGAATTTTCTGGTACGTATGGTCGTATGTGCTGGAATGTAATGTTTGCTATCCTATATTCTCAAAACGTTGTGCTCGTGAGGCTAACGCATGGCTTTTTGGAAAGCATCGAGATTCGAGACGGGGCCTGCGCGAAAAATACAAGTGAGATATTACTTGTATTAATATTCCTCAGATGGTCATGGTCGGTCATCACCTCTCAACGCGCCATGTGGGTAGTAGAGAAGCGGTAGTTAGGGTAGACGACGAAAAGGGGGAAGAAGGAAGAAGGAAAAAGGAAAAAGGAAAAAGGAAAAAGGAAAAAGGAAAAAGGAAAATGGAAAAAATTATTGAGGGGAATGAGAAGAAAAATAAAGAGACGAGAGTCCATCACGTCAAGACACTGCACCAGCCTACAGGCATAACCTGGTCTCCTGGCAGGGGTAGGGCACAGCCGAACGTCATGTCATGGAATTCACCTCTCATGTCTGTGTTCCTTGTCGTCAACGATTTCCCCCTCAGAGATACGCTCCCAGGCTTCCTACTTACTTAGTCAACGTGTCATCTGCCTATCCAGCCAAGCCGCGTCCCGTGAAAAACGAGGGAGCTGTGCTGGCCGTGGCACCTCGTGCTCTTTCAATGACGTCTCTTGCATCTCGCCCGTCACGCCCCTTTGTCTCTGCCGCGCCATTCTGCAGGCGCATCCAGGGTCCAGAACATGTCGTCGTCCATCCTGTCCCTTTGCCCCTCTGCAATCTAGCCCTCACCTTCTCCGCACGTACCAGAGCCTTTCGTAGACTATCAGTCGAGACTCTTAGGTGGTCCGGCCTGTCTGGCAGGCAAGCAGAGCATCGTCATCACTCGACCCAAAGAGGTTCTGTCCTGATGGTCATCCACACCTCTAGTGCCCCATTTCACTGTTCTCGTCTTCTCCCCTCATATGCCATGTCCATGTAGTGTAACCATTCCCAAGCACACAGGCCATCCTTTTTTTTCTCTCATCCCCCCCCCCCGACCTGGACAACCTCTTGTCAACGAGCGTCTGTCTGCTCGCAGCATAATACCCTGCACACCATCATCGGCACATCCAGCCCCACGATCTTCAAGTCGTATATTGGTATACTCGATCGTGAGATCCCGGGCGGCTTCTTCCGCAGCCACAAGACAGCCTGCAATAGTCCTTGGTCCTTTTTAGCCCTCCAAGCCCAGCACAAGTTAAAGATTTGTACTATCACAACCCACTGTTTCTCTCCTTGTCTGCCCATTCTTCCACCACCTTATTGTCTTTGGCCCGGCCAAGCAGTTTATCGAATGCGCCTGTGGTCCCATACCCTGTCCGGAACCATTGCAACTCGACCTCTCATTCGGCTTAGTTCCCGGCTGCTGTATATATTGCCCTGCGATCGCTCTCACAAGACACTCCTCGAGACAGACCTGACGATAAGCAAGGACACCTTAGGCACCTCGAGCAATCCCACGAAACGCCATTTCGCCACCGCCAGCCCCACAATGCCACCACGCAATAGAAAGAGGGCTGCCGCACAAATCGAAGATGAGGATAACAAGCCAGATAATGCTGTTGTCGCTGAACCTGCCTCAGAAACCACAACAAATGGTCCAAGGAGGTCATCCCGCAGGGTACCCCCATCGCGGGATTCTGCCTCGGCGAAAGGGACTCGCACTGGCCGCACCAAGAAGCAAGGAAACGACGACGAATTGGTTAGAGATCAAGTACAATTGCCGCCCACCAAGCCGATCGAGGTCGTCGAAACCTGGCTGAAAAGCAACGATGACGGAGCCGTTCCCGCCCTGCGAGACCTGGAGGAAATGGAGGTATCGTTCAAAAACGTCATTAAGAGACGCAGGTTGCAGATTGAGCAGAGCATCATCAGCGGGTCCAATGCAGGTCGTCCAGAACCTGCCTTGAGGCTTCGAGGGGGACCTCCGCCAAAGAAGAGTGATGCATTCCGCCTAGACCACATCTTACTCACACCCGAGGAAGACCTTGTTCATGCCTGCGACTCTGTAAAGGACGGCGAGAGCGAGGCAGGAGACGAACTAATACGCACCGTCAAAGGTGCCAATCGCCCACCAGCTGTTGACAGTGACTACCTTCCACTGCCCTGGAAAGGGAGATTAGGCTATGTTAGGGTTTTATAAGCGGTGGTAATGACGGGCAAGCGCTGACTTGAAACAGGCATGCCTGAATACCTATCTACGGACCGCCAAACCGCCAGTCTTCAGTTCGAGGACATGCCGTATTTCATCCATTCTGGAACATCGCCATCCACTTGCAGACCCGTCGCAGCCAGAGCACTCAATCAAAAATAGGCCTGATAAGAGCAAGAAACCTGACCCCGTGCTGGGCCAAAGGTATGTCGAGAGTTTGGGCCTTGCAAACGCTACAGACATTGTAAAGATGCTTCGATGGAACGGTAAGTACTATTCTTCTTTTTCCCGTGCTTCCCTAAACGCTGTGGTTCCACACAAGGTGATTAAAAAGGTTTCCAGAAAAGTTTGGCATCAGATTCATGAGGCTGAGTTCTGAAATGTTCCCTTTTGCGAGCCACGAAGAGTACGGCTACAAGCTAGCCCCATTTGCATCCGAGGCTCTCGCCGAGGCTGGCAGGGTCGCTGCAGAGCTCAGGCACCGTCTGACGACCCATCCTGGGCAGGTAAGAAACCGGCATGGTCCGATTTCTGATTTGAGTCATCCCTCGCTGACAGGTAGCAGTTCACTCAGCTCGGATCCCCCAGAAAACAGGTTGTCAGCAACGCCATCCGTGACCTTGAGTATCACGACGAGCTGTTGTCTCTTCTGAAATTGCCTCCTCAGCAAGATAGGGATGCTGTCATGATTCTCCACATGGGAGGTACTTTCACTGAGGATGGCGGCAAGCCTGCGACACTCGATCGCTTCCGCGAGAATTACGCCACCCTCTCCGACTCCATCAAGCGTCGTCTTGTACTGGAAAATGACGACGTGTCGTGGTCAGTCCACGACCTGTTGCCAATATGCGAGGAACTCAATATTCCCTTAGTCCTTGACTACCACCACCACAATATAGTTTTCGACGAGGAAAAAGTCCGAGAGGGCACGTACGATATCTCGCAACCGGACATTATGGAGCGCATAACCAGGACGTGGACTGGGAAAGGCATCAAGCAGAAGATGCATTATTCAGAGCCCTGCTATGGAGTCGTCACCCCGCGTGATCGGAGAAAGCACAGCCCTCGAGTCGCGACGCTGCCGCCATGCCCTCCTGATATGGACCTTATGATCGAAGCCAAAGACAAGGAACAGGCCGTGTTCGAGCTCATGCGCAGATTCAAGCTACCGGGCTTCGAGAAGGCCTCGGACATGGTAGCCCACGAGCGTCCCGATCAGAACAGGCCGCCGCAAAAAGTCAAGGCTGTCAAAAAGGCTGCGCCACGGAGAAAGAGGCGAAAGACAGGCGAAGACCCTCCCGAGGGTGCTGGAGATGCCCTGAATGGCGATGCGGAAGCGTCTGAAGCGATGGTTTCGGTCCCTGACCCTGGCTTAACAGTGAATGCAGAGGAGTTCGGGATGGGCGGGCCGCTGGGGAGAGTTTACTGGCCGATCGGGTGTGAGAACTGGTTGAATCCCGGGAAGAAAGAGAAGAAGGCGAAGCTTGAAAATTAGAAGTCGTAAAAAGTGGGACTTATTCTAGTTGACCCGAGCCGGGTCTGGGTGTGAAGGCAGCAGGTGGGGATCTAAGTTTGAATGCATCTTGCTTTCGACACCTGTCAAATGCCCAAGTGCTTCGCTGAGAAATGGATCTGGAAACCCAGCACTGAACAGACGGCTATAGATCGTGGTTGAGATACGACCAATAAATACGCCGGAGAAAATGACGGATCATCTGCCTAGGTATTTAATACGCTGGAAGAGCTGCCACCGATATTACCTAGGTACTGATCAAACTTGTAGTCACTAACATGTTATCCTATCACTTCAGCTTGTTAGCGCAGTACTCCCTAACGTGGCATTTTATATCTCGTCCTGTTTTGAGAGCTAGAGACGCACGCATGCCACTAATCATGATGTACCCAAGATACTCCGCGCGTGAGCAGAATCAGCCTTCCACACTATAGCATATTGAGTCTCCTCGATGACCTTCTCCTCGCGGACCTGCTCGAAGCCCAGGGACAGGTACAGGGGCCGGCCCTCGGGCGTTGACTGCAGGCACACGTCAATTCCCTGGCTTGCTGCGCGTTCGAGGCCCTCACTGGCTAAGAGCCTGCCGATTCCTTTGCGCTGGTGCTCAGGGTCGATAATTAGGAAGTTTAGTCTTGGGTGCGACGGAATGATTAGCTGGGGCTGATATCTTCTTCAAAGGAGAATCTAGAAGTAGGGACTCACGCCGCGAGGCCCGGGCCCTCTCATGCCCGAGGAACTCGTCAAAGCTCTCCTCGAGCTTCCGGCCCTCCCTGCCCAGCGTGTCAAGAGCCGCCTTGTCCAGCCCGGCCGGGTTCGGTCCTAGCTCCCTCTCCATCCTCGCCCTGGCGACCTCGGGGCTCACGTCGCCTTGGGCGGCGGTGAGCATGTCGATCCACTGCGCCCAGCCGATAACCTCCTCCCCTGCGTCGCCCTTTCTGCAGGCCACGATGGTGTTTCGGCCGGGACTCTCGAAGCTCATGGATGTCATGTATATGCGCCAGTCGAACTCGTCCCCGTCGCCCGGCTTGACCTTGAGGTGCGGCGGGAAGAGGAAACGGCCCCATGGCCCGGGACTAAAGGCGTCTAGGAAGATACGAACCATGCGCGGCAAACCGGCCTTTGTGGTGCGGCGAAGGGTGGTGGCGGCGGTGGATTGGGTCATTGTGTGAATTCACGGTGTTGTATTGGAGGACAATATTCTAGTATAACTCTGTTTCAAATCAAGTATACTGCTCGGCATTTTGCCGATTTATTATACCGGTAGTGTGAGGCTCTTGCAGGAGAAGAGTCATACTAGTTATGGACCTTACCACCTAGGTTTGTGCCCTCCCTTGACGCATTACAGCACGAGTGTGTGAGTCACTACTCAGGCTGCAGGTAATCTAAACGAGAGAATGCCGACAACCGAGTCTCAATTGCCCAGCGAGATCAGCTAGACGTATCAACTATGATATTGACAAGATTCATGAACTTATAACGAGAGCGGCCCACTTTCAGGCCCCCCTCCCACCTAAACACCCCTAGTTCAAGACCTACTATTAAGTCTAATTTAAATTCTATACATAAACCGTCTACAATATAAGTATATTAATACCTACCATATAGAGCAAGAATAGTAAATCAATCATTATATAATTCATTAATTCAAATTCAATTACTAAATATAGTTAAAAGCTTTTAGCCTATTTAAATCTTATTATAAGATATCTGTTAGCTAGGTCACGTATTACAATACGAGTGGTGGTTGATGGTTGATATTCGATGGTTGCTAAGAGTAAGTATGTATGTAGGTGTTGCTAGCTTATGGGCTTAAATAGGTAGAAGCCAGGGGCTTAGTCAGCCCCTCACTACTGTCACTACTGGCCATTCACCTACTATGGTGACTACTGCTGGGAACCAGCCGTATTCACCTATAGTAGTAACTGTTGCCCACTGTGGCTGTTGCCTACTATTGCCATAATATCTGTCATAACGGAACAACTTTATATACTGCTTGGGAATTCCAACCTGCTATTTGGAAATTCTGGTTTACGAAGTTATATAAATTTATAGACTTTATAGTTTTAATATTCTTCTAGAATTAAATATTAATATGTTTATTGTTTTATTTTAATAGTATTTTATAATATATATATAAAATATTTATATGTATTGTTTGTTCTGAATATATAAGAACTGTTAATAATGTATATATATCAGAACGTTGTATATCTATAGGTATTTATTTGAATTTAATAAGGAGGTTTGAAGTAAGGGTGTCCGTGTATGAGGGGGGTCCGAATGGGGGGGGGGCGAAAGTGGGCCGCCCACGTTAATCGCAGGAAACTGCATCGCGCATAATATTGGAAGACAAGCAGGGAGGGCCGATGATATCACGATGACTCAACTTTGTCGATGCATTTTGCTTGGTTTACAGCATTGAAACCACCGCAGGTTGAGAGTCTTTCTTCGTGCTTACTAACGCCTTATCTCCGTCTGAATTCCTACAGGCGGCTCTCGGCGCCGATAGGATCTCGAATGTGCGTCTCGACTTGCGGAAGCACTGGAAGTCGGTTTAGGGTTTAACGACCTTAACTCCGTCGTTCGACTCCACACCCGAGGTCAACAACAAAGTGGTGACGAAATCAGCATGAGGTCTATATAAGACGCAGATGACCAAGGCAAATTCGTCTCATGAAGATAAAAATCACCTCTGCCTACATCCCTCGACTCCGACAGATGTTGGCTAACACACAGCACGGTTCGTCGTCCACCTAAGACCTCAAACAGATAATTGATTAGATATTCGGTATGGCTCCCCAGCTCCCCACTCGCAAGCTGGGCAAGAATGGGCCGGAAGTCACCGCACTCGGATTTGGAACAATGGGCCTATCAGCGTTCTACGGCAAGCCCAAGCCCGACGAGGAGCGCTACGCCATGCTGGACCACGTTTACAACTCGGGGTGCCTGAACTGGGACACGGCCGACATGTACATGGACAGCGAGGACCTGCTTGGCCGCTGGTTCAAGCGCAACCCGGGCAAGCGCGAGAACATTTTCCTCGCAACCAAGTTCGCCAACACCGTCGACCCTAAGACAGGAGAGCGCAGTATCCGCAACGACCCAGAGTATATCCAGCAGGCCATCGACTCGTCACTCAAGCGCCTCGGCCTGCCCTACGTGGACCTTTACTACTGCCACCGCCTCGACGCCAACCAGCCCATCGAGACGACCGTGGCCGAGATGAAGAAGCTCCAGGACGCGGGCAAGGTCCGGTACCTCGGCCTGAGCGAGTGCAGCGCCGACAGCCTGCGCCGCGCCTGCAAGGTCGCGCACATCGATGCCGTGCAGGTCGAGTACTCGCCCTTCTCGCTCGAGATCGAGTCCGCCGAGATCGACCTGCTGCGCGCCTGCCGCGAGCTCGGCGTCGCCACCGTCGCCTACTCGCCGCTCGGGCGGGGGTTCCTGACGGGCAGCATCCGCTCGCCCGACGACTTCGAGGAGGGCGACTTCCGCCTGTTCGCGCCGAGGTTCTCGAGGGAGAACTTCCACAAGAACCTCGAGCTCGTGGACAGCATCAAGGCAGTCGCCGGCAGCAAGGGGTGCACGGCGTCGCAGCTCGTCCTGGCATGGCTGATGGCCCAGGGTGATGATATCATTCCGATTCCCGGGACAACGCGGATCCAGAACTTTGACGACAATATTGGTGCTCTGAAGGTTAATATCTCAAAAGAGGATGATCAGAAGATCAGGGCGGCTATTGGAAATGCGGAGGTCAAGGGTGGCAGATATCCTGAGTCTGCCCTGAAGTCATGTTATGTTACAACGAAGCCGTTGTAAAAAGACTCTATAGGTTGGACAGCCGACAACCATGTCTTATACAATCTCTATTAGTCCCTGAAGCTTCGAATCAAGCCTTTTTGGCCACTATAGTGATGTGGAGAATATGGTTCCCAGTCGCAGGCACTACGCCGTGGTGATCGCCTCAGCATCAATACGTAGACGCAATCTGCTGGGGCCGTCCTATTGTCCCGGCAGAGAGCTCAGCTGGTCTTGCCCGACTTTTCGTCTTCGACCATCTCAGACACGGGACCTTTGGTTTCTGAGTCTTCCTGCTTCCTAACCTCAGCCATAGCCTTCTCCTGAACGGTTGTCCTATAACTCTTAAACTTCCATGCCGGTACTTTCTCAGTAAATAGCTCGTCAATCTCTTCAAGGGTTCGCCCTTTCAACTCGGGCATGAAAAAGAAGAAGAATATCATGCAGGCGAAGTTCGACCCCGCCCACAAGTAGCCGTATTTGGCTCCCTGGTTGAAAAGTTAGCCTCGGCTACCAAAAAAACAAAAGACATCTGAGACGATTTGTGCTTACCCAGTTGAGATTCTCGGGGTTGATAAAGTATGGTGAACAGAATCCTGTTAGCCACGCGAAGAAATACCCGAGGCTAATCGCAGATCCCACCGACCAGCTTCTAAGTCTCGTACTGACCAATTCCGTACTGACTGGATAGCTCGCATCACCAACAAACGCATTGTAGGAGAACAGGTACAATGCGAAGAAAGCGATCAAGCAATTTCTTCCTGTCTCGCTGCCAACCGGGTTGACACTTCCTGCACCGACCGCCATCCCAAGCATGCACAGCCCCTGTATTGCTGCACCCATGACAAGGATGGTTCGCCGTCCTACCACATGGCGCATGAGGTAAATGCCGAAGTTGACTCCAACGAGGCCAAGACAAGTATTCATGATGGAGTACTTGAAGGCCTCATTCACAGTCAGGCCAGCAACGATGAGGAAGTAGGTACTGTAGCTGATGACGAACCACGAGCCGGAACCGACCTGGCTCATAATGACCCCGTAGCACAGCAGCGTGCGGCGAAGGTCTGTGCCCCGGTACTGGTCCAAAGGCCCGATGGTGCTGGCAAGCTTCTTCTCCTCCTCGATTCCTTGGACCATTTCGACCCACTCAAGCTCGAGCTCCTCTGGGCGCAATGACCCGCCGCGGAGCGACTCGAGCGCCCGCCGGGCCTGCTCCATCTTGCCCCGGTTGACGAGATACCGCGGGGACTCAGGCACGAAGATGAGACCGATGGCCAGGAAGACAGGCACGACAAATAGGATGCCGATCGGGATCTGGTAGCTCGCCTTGTCGAGGCGGGACTGCGTCGCGTTGGTCGCCACCGCGCCGATGATGCTCCCGATATTGACCCACTCTGAGAAGAGCGCAACCATCACGGCCCGCAGGTGTGCCGGGCTTGCCTCTGCTGTGTATATGTTCGAGAAGGTTACCAGGAAGCCGTTGCCGATGCCGAGGATGAGACGCCCTACGTAGACGACTGCCTTGTCCGTGGTATTGACCTGGATGGCGCAGCCGATGGCTGTCAACAGACAGGCGAGCCACAGCGCTGTCTTGCGTCCGAAGAAGTGGGCGAAGCTGCCTGCGGTGAGGGAACTAAGGAAGGCTCCAAGGGTGAGGAGGGAGCCGATAAGTTGTTGAAAGGTCCCCTAGGATGTCCCTTCGTTAGCTTCCGAGTAGTAATGAAATGGAAGATACGCCTCTGGGGAGTAGGCCACGAGTATTTACTTACGTCAATGGCATATCCACCTGGTGCTTTAGGATCTGGGTATCCAAAGACGACCAGGAACCCGGGCATGGCTTGCAAGCTTCCTATGACCGCAGAATCAAGCCCATATTGCATATTTGCAATGGCCACGGTGGCACATATCAAGAGACATTTCTAATGACCCCAGTCAATCGTGAGCAGCGCATTATGATGTGGCTAGGACCTACTCTGTTCGCCCACAGGGACGTCTCTGGCAAGTGGGCGTCTGAAGACATGGCTACTCGTGTTCATACGGGTGGGGTAAATGAAGACACAAGAATGCATGTACGATTACCTACCTGCTCTCCGGGTTCCATGGTCCAGTATAAATATACTCGCTCACATTTTTGACTTCCGTTGCCATTACGGTGATCTGCCCCAATCCAACCACCGGGAAGCACCTTAGTTGCCATTCTGTCACCTGAGCTGTCATCCATGTAGCGACTGTCGTGTCAACCGCGGGGTGCAACGCTCACGTATAGGCCATTTCCTCTTCCGGGAATGCCTATTACCAACCAGGACGGGGTTTGCTTCCCCGCAGTTCGGTAGTTCATCCAGTCCCATGGGCTCAAACACCATCACGAGTTTCCGAGATGGAGGCTTGCCCCAAAAACTCCGAATTCGGTCTGCCAGTGTCGCCCTGACAGCGTGGAGACTATCATATGGGACAGACATAGTAGTATGTATAGCCCTGGGTCGGGTTGTGCCTTGATGCATTTGCCATGACTCCATTCCACAAAGCTAAGAAATGATCGATCTTAACCTAGTGAGCAATAAACATTATGCAGTGATCAGTATTGTCGGCTGTATAGTGCGGCCTGCTATTAGCCCCAGGGCTGTGATCATGGACTGCAGCATAGACGTGTCCTGACAGTCTGCATTTGCTACTATTTTCTTGACAATTACATTAAACTTGCCCCGCCCTCGCCAGGACCAAGTTCTGCCCCCTTTGGCAAAGCGTGCCCCAAACTCCCATCACCTAAATACCACTTCCCCACCGAGGAGCATTCAAGACGATACCCATGAGCAGACCCGAGATGAGACCAGCACAAGGCAGCGTGATAATCCAGCCCATGTAGATCCATGCAACCATTCGCCAGTTGATGCTTCTCCACGTGCCGTTGCAGAAGCCGACGCCGACGGTCGCGCCGCAGATGCACTGTGTGGTCGAGACGGGCAGCTTCAGCTTGGTGGCCATGATAATGGTGATGGCGGCGCCGAGCTCCATAGAGAAGCCCCTCGACGGCGAGTGGAGGGTGATCTTGTTGCCGAGGGCGCGCATGATGTTATAGCCGTACGTCCAGAGACCGATGACGATACCTGCGCCTCCAAAGGCGAGGATCCAGGTCGGAACAGGGATCTTGGAGCTGATCTCTCCAGACTGCCAGATGAAGAAGATCGTAGTGTAGGGCCCGATAGCGTTGGAGACGTCGTTGGCACCGTGCGCGAAGGACGCCGTAGAGGCGGTGAGAATTTGGAGGAATGAGTAAGCGTATTCAGCTGGAAAGTGTTATTACACCTACTGATCGCCTGAACGCAGGGATTTAGAAGTGAATCACTCACCCTCATTGTTGAAATGTTCACCGGTGGCGTGTATTGCTTCAATGTCTCCCGAGAGGAAATCTCTCTTGCCCTGGGCGGACACGACATCCTGATCAACACCATGCCAAAACCAATACTTCGCCCAGAAGAACGCAACAGTTGGGCTGTACCAGGGTCCAGGGGGTGCCGCGAGCTTAAGGTCAACTGGCTTGTCCTTCAGAGTAGCACCTTCATCGGTTCTGGAAGCCGGGATGATGTCTGAGGAAGAACTGCGTTTCTCGTTGGCGTCACCAACCCCAACCGGGTGTCTCTCGACATCGTTGGACTGTCCTGCGGCGGCTCTTTTGGCGTCAAGCTCAGCTCTCGTCAAATGCCCCTCGTAGTAATCTCGAATGCCACCTTCTTGGACACCCTCGGGGCGAGCGGGGGACTCAGGACGCCGAAGTAGAAGGGGGCCTTGGATTACTTGCCATGGCTTCAACTGCCAATCGTCCTTGAGAATCTTGCGGTAAAGGTATGGGATGAAGAACATGATGACAATAAGCGCAACACCAACACCGACACCAAGAATGGGACCAGGCAGTGCGCTGTCCGGCAGATCGATTCTTGCAGAGCCACCCTTCCATACTATAAGCATGGTCAACAGTGCCGATGTCAGAAAGAAGTATAATGGAACGGAGATGAAAGCCATCTTGACTGGGTTCTTCTGGCGCATGACTCCATACTTGGTTATGAGGAAGATGACGGCGGCAAAGATGCCGGCAATGCCCGGCGCAATAGCCCACGCGGCAAAGACTTGAGAAACGCCATCCCATGCCCAGTTAACGCCGTTGGCACCGATTGCGGCGATTCCCACGCCAATGACGCCTCCCATGATGGAATGCGTCGTCGACACAGGCATGGTGAAGCGGGTAGCGATTGTAAGCCACACGGAAGATCCAACTATGGCACAGACCATTCCGAGCATTAGGACGGATGGATCGGAATCAAAAAGTTCGGTAGAAATGACTTTGGTCCTGATCGTGTCTGTGACCTGAGCCCCGACGGCCATGGCACCGGCAAATTCCATACATGAGGCGATCATCATCGCCTGCCTCAACGTGAGGGATCGTGAGGCGACCGAAGTCGCGAAAGAGTTGGCTACATCGTTGGCACCTAGGATGAAATGTCAGGGATTTTCTACTGGTACTAAAGGGGGACGAGTATGGCACAGGAATGGTGCGCGCACATGATTTCTTGTGCGGAGAGACGACATACCGATGTTCCACGCATCAAGGAACGAGAAAATAGTACCGATGGCAAACAGATAGTCAAACTGAGGAAGAGCAGCCATCTTGTTCAGCTGGATTTGCTAACTAAGTGGACAACTTTAGAATCTGGCGTGGCTACTTGAATGTCGCTGTTACCATGCAGCATGGCATGCAGGAGAATGTCTATAAGCCTATATACCGTCCCACAACTGCAGGCAGAAAATATGACCAAAACCTCTCGCATTTTACGGCAGGAACCTGAGCCAATGAATTAAGTTACAGCTTCCATGTGCGATGATATTGCCTTGCCCAAGGCTTGGGAGAGTCTTAGAATCGGGCCTGGAATCTTGGGAGTTGTAGAAAATCTCGAGGAGGCATGATCCTCCCTCTCGCCAGCTCAACCTGTTGGATACATCCGAGACGTCATATGTACAGCCTTGCCAGATTAGCCAGATTCCACCGCACTTTGCAGGCCAACCGATGGGCATCAAGCGTCCGCCGAGCGGCCAAGGCTCTGGTGGGGAGTTGGCGGAAGCTGGGCGAGAGATGCCAAGTTCGGCCCAGGGCCCGCGTCACGGTGCAGAAGCCAATGGAAGTACGGCGTGTGAGCACGCGTTTTAGATTGTCTATTTGAGTGGAAGTATGATATTGTGGCGTCTTGCAGCCTCAGCACAACTCCTTCAATACAAAGCCTTGGCTCCGCTCCGAACATGCTAGCGTGATATACTCGAGGGAGGAATAACCGCCCGTTATGTAGCCTGATGGCCAACCTGAGGATCATGGTGAGCACACGAGCGTACGCCACACACAAGTCATAGTGGAGCGCAGCTGTGAATGCCCTGTGTGACACCTAGGCTGGGCACAGGGACGGCTTCCGTGGTCGACGTAGACATCGATCGGGACAACATGTGATTACGGAATAAGACGGGTTCAGTTGGCGGCTCATTACTACTTAGTCCAGTGGGTGGCAAAGCAGGCCGAAGTAGGAAACCACCTTACGGAAGATTGCTAAATATTTTGGTGGTTTGCCACAATGGATTTTCCCTAACATCAGTTCACCGGTACTGTGGTTGAACATGAACCTGAGCCTCTGCTAGCTGTTGAACGCAAAAGCGATACCGCAATTGCACTGCAATTGCGTAGGTTTATCTTTCCACACCAGCAGTACCCGGGGGAAAGTTCGTGCATGAGCGATGGCCGTAAATTTCAGTCCCATGTTAGGCAAAATTGAGCCAGAAGCCCTTTTGTTAACTATAAAAATGTCTGATGTGGCAATAGCAGTGTGCAACAGCACACTGGTGGGCTAGCGCTACAGCCACCATACTGTAGCCAGAGGACGTAGTTGCTTACTCAGCAACCACTACCCTCTATATAAGCCCGAGATAGCTGGCGGGCTACGCCCACTACACCCACTACTCCTAGATAGAGAATTTTAACCATAACCCCCAATCGTATTGCAATACGTAACCCAGCCAACACTGATCAGTGGTTGCAAGGGCGACTACAGATTAGCAAGGTTGAAGAGATAGGCCTTTGCTGCTTAATAGTAGCTGTACTAATAGTACTAATAGTACCGCCCCTTAAAGAGACTTCAGCGGATTCCGTAATAATGCTATAGTGGACTTCAATGATATTATTATTACCCATCATGAGGCAAAGAGGGCTCTATATACACTACGCTATACTCTATCTTCATTAAACGCGCGTTTATCACGCCCTAAGTATCATTGGAAGGCAACCGCGGAATATGGATACTATATAATATTGCTAACCCCTGCTACTCTTAAAGATAATGCTAAAGATATTATTACTTTAGCATACATTAGCAATCAACCGGTAACAACCCCGGTAATAGCTATACCAACCAAGGTTAACTCCACTAGCCGGCATATCTTTACTACGCCCTGCTAATAAGCTTACCCCTATATACTTACTACCCCTTATTACCATTTATTTGACCCCTACTTTGCTCTAGCATACTCCTGTTATTAACTACACAACCTATATATTACGATGGCTGGTGAAGATAATACCCCTATGCTATTAGCATTAATAACTATACTGGCGGGTGCTATTAATCTTGGCCCAATCAACTTATAAGATATAATTAAGGAAATATTACTTAAGGAAGCTGCTACTAAATTAGGTCTTGATGCTAACCTATAGGGAATAGACCCAGATCTAGAGGCCCTGAGTAACCCAAGATAATATGTAATGCACCTGAGTACCTACGTGCAATGGTGCCATTAAACATATGTAAGACTTACTGGCTAAGATGTCTATAAGGAGTTTAAGAATGACTTCTAGGGTTGGGAAGAATTAGCATTTAAGGCAGTCTATTGCGATATCCTCTCGGCCCTTAAGAAGATGCTATAATGTAAAGGGATAT
This sequence comes from Stenocarpella maydis, assembly GCA_002270565.1. Classification (NCBI taxonomy): domain Eukaryota; kingdom Fungi; phylum Ascomycota; class Sordariomycetes; order Diaporthales; family Diaporthaceae; genus Stenocarpella; species Stenocarpella maydis. The sequence goes on from NQMI01000065.1 coordinate 42,532, forward strand.
GCCTATAGGTTAACGATAATATAAAGGCCTTTATGGAACTATTGGAGTTAGAATTCCTGCTGAGAGCCCTAGCGTCTGCATAATACTAGTATTAATAGATAATTTAGTTAAAGAGATATTATGATTATATTCCTTTTGATAATAATAGATTATTTGAAGGATATGCACTAGTACTGAGTAACGACCGGAGAATAGGCCCAAGTACTTAGGGACCTATACTGCAACCCACTATACCAGCTGTACCCGAACCTTAACCACTATCCCGTTAGCCACGTGGCATCTATGCCTTTGAGACCTCTGATGGCTATAAGTTATTACCTAAGTGGGAAGAATTCCGAGTGTTCTATGAGAAGTATGTAATAATCCCTCTAGTGCTACTAAATGGCATACTATTGGAGAAAGGGATGTCTGCTAATTTGGCTAAATACTACTTGGATGATGAGAAGTTTACCGGGGTAATGGATGAAGTGCTTAATAATAAGATTTATCTTTTTTATGATATCTATAAGAATAATCACCTATACCCTACCTACTTCCGGGCAGTATTACCCGTGATATTGAAGGGCAAGGCTAAGGACTTTTATATCCAGTTGATTATAGATAGAGACACCTTTGCTATAGCATATGCTAAACTTAAGTAATGATTTAATATAAATGGCAGATAATGAGTGTATTTAACTGCATGGAATACTACTACTTTTATATTAATATAGTAAAGAAATGAGAATAAAACCCCGTTAGAAGTAGTGGAGATTTTAATTAAAAATATAAAGTAATATACCTGAATACTTGGCTATGAAGGAGCACTTGGAGATAAACTACTATATGATAACCTTATATATGCAATATATGGTATACTTGAGTTCTACTATGTTGAGGTGATAGCCCTGGCTACTGCTAATGAAGCATGTGATATGCTCCGTTGTTGTGCTGTATTATCAGGACCTTAGCGCCCCTCCCAGTAATACACTATAGGGCAAGGCAATAATGATTGGCTAGATGGCAACTATAATGATGAGGAAGACTAGGGTAATAATGAGTACTTTGACTACCCTGGTGATAACTACTTTTATTACTCTGAGCACCCTGATAATGACTAGTACTACCTGGACTGCTGGTATAATAATGACTGGTGGCGTAGAGGTAACTATTTATGAGGCTTTGCACGTGGGTGATATCCCCTGGGATGAGGCAACTATTGTCCCTAAAGCAACTATCGCCCCTAGGGCAACTTCCAACCACCCCCTAGAGGAGATAACTACCCATATGGAAGGCGTAGGAGAGATAATCTCCTAGATAAGAAAAGGTGCTATATCTGCTAGAAGGAGGGGTGTTGGTTATTAAATTACTCCTTCCAAGAGTGCTAGAGGGCTAAGGGCATATATATGTATATGTATGGTAGCTTGGATGAGGAATTCTACTTGTTTCTTGTTGACTATAAGGGCATTAACTATGAGAGTAATAATTAAGAAAGCACTAGTATATTTGTTAGTAGTGCTAAAAGCCGTGAAAACTATATGTGGTTAGTAGATTAAGCCTTCCTTTATACTTTTAGCATTAATAATAATAAGGAGGACTAGGATAACCTCGGCCCTGTGACTGGCGGGAATAATGTTAATACTAGTGATACTAAGACTGGTAAAGGAGCCGGCAGTATTAAGGAGGTCTTTATGATAGATAACTACTTGCGTTAGTATTTCTAAGGGATTCTCCTAGATACTGGTGCAGCTAACTACTCTATTGTTGGGCATAACCAATATATTGCGCTGCGGCAACTTGTGCCTATTACTCTTGATATGTCCCGTGTAGGAGAAGCAATAGTCCGCTTTGGGCCAGGAGAACTACTATAGTTAATAGGGGCAACTATAGTTAATATAATAGCTGGCAACTTAATGTTCCACGTGATGAAGATGCTAACTCCCTTCCTCTTATATATATAAGATATGAATATATACTTGCTCTTTATGCGGAATATGACTAATGAAGTTATATAATATAAGCTAAATTAGCAGCATGAGAGGATGTTTTCTATTACTTGGAAGTGGGGATATCTATGGTTCCTTATAGATATTAATAAGGGCAGTAACGCCCCCGTTCTCTTTCTTATGGAGACTGAGTTATAGTGACTATATAGATGATTTGGGCACCTATTAGTTGAGAGGCTCTCTTGGCTACTAGTGGGTGCTGGCTATGATATTGATTCCTTAGCACTAGAGGCTATTATTAAGTTCTGCTATTATTACTAAATGCACTCTCTCGTGCCCTAGAGATTTAAGTTTAACCTCTATGATGATGTTAACTTTAATTATGAAGTTATTGTGGATGTGATGTACTTGATAGGGCTCCCTGTACTATATGTTGTTGACTTAGCTACTTCCTTTTAAGCCGGATAATTCTTGGCTTCTCTCTCTACTAAAGATATATGGGAAGCCCTATGGAGCTGCTGGATTGATATATATATGGGTCCCCTAGACCGTCTTGTATTTAATGCAGGGACTAACTTTGCTTTTAGCGAGTTCAAGAGTATTGTATGTATTATGGGGATTATGTATAAATAAATACCTGCAGAAGTATACTGGTTGATCGGTAAAGTAGAGCGATATTATGCTCCTTTGCATAGGGCTTTTGATATATTGTATGCTGAGTTGTTAATTATGTTTACTAAAGAAGCTATACTACAGGCAAGCTTTAGTGTGGTTAATAATATAATTGGCCCGGACGGTCTTGTGCTAACTCTTTTTGTATTTGGAGTATACCCGCGTGTGATAGAGGACTTGGCCCCTATGCTATCTACTCTAAAGAGAGCTGAGGCGGTACAGAAGGCGATGAAGGAGGTTAGGAAAATTAATGCTGTATGTAAAATTGGTAAAGTATTGTGTGCAAGGAATGGCCTAGTTATATTAGAAGTTTTAAGCCTATTACTCTAGAGTAAAGTTTGGGTATGGAGAGAAAAGACTGGGTGGCAAGGCCTATATAAACTGCTTTCTATTGATAATTATGATGTGATAATTGATCTTCCTAATGGATTAGTTGTCTTCTGGTTAACTCTTGTATAGCCGTACTATTGTGATGAAGAAGAACCTCTTGATCTGCCGGACCCTGATAATACCCTGGAGGAGCCAGTATGCTTTGAGCTAGACCCTGTACCGACTATTCCTGACCCGGTAGTCCCTTGATGATGAGGATGGCTATGGGGGGCTAAGAGCAGGAAGAGGGCGGTTGTTGTTACGGATGATGATAATGATAGTGCTGCTACTGCTGATGATATGGAAGATAAGATTACCGCTTATGTATTCCTTACCCTACGCGAAGTTGAGAACTATAAGCTTGCTCTAAAGCTTTGCTAGGACGGCATTATTACCACCTTAGGCGACCCCTTTGAAGAGTTAGATGATAAGGAAGTATCCAAGCTAATTAGCTAAGGAGTATTCTGGTTCAAGCGGTTTGATAAGCGGAAGTACAGAGGAATCCAAATCTTTAAATCTTACATTGTTAGGGAGATTAAGGGCAAAACTAAGAAGCTATATAAGAAATCCTGCCTTGTTGTTGTTAGATTTAGTGACCTTATAAAGTATGAGATCCTTATATAGTTACTAATGGTATAATGTGCAAGTTATCGACTTCTTATTGCTCTTATGCCTATGTTGATGACTAAGGGATTATATCTTGAGCTCTGTGATGTTACTTAGGCCTATTTATAGTCAAAATCCATGCTTAAGAGGCCCATTCTGTGCTACCTTCCCCCTGAAATAAGGGGTAAATACTTGGCCGGCATGATTATGAGGGTAATTAAGCCCTTATATGGCGTTATAGAAGCCGGTATGCACTGGTGGGCTATGTATTATAAGCACTATATTGAGAAGCTGGGGATGATTGTGTTTGTATACGACTTGTGCCTCTTGATAGCTGATTATGGCAGTAAGGACATCTTTGGTATTACTGCTATGCAGATTAATGATACTCTTACCCTTTGTACCTTGGCCTTTTTAGAGCTTGAAGAATAGAAGATTAAGGAGGAGGAGATCTGCTGCAAGCTAAAGGATAGGCTGACTCCTGAGAAATTACTGGACTTTAACGGCATGAAGATCACGATGTTACACGATGGCGTTGTATATCTCAGATAGAAGGGCTAAGGGGTAAAGATATAGCTAGTTGACTGTATGGCTGAGGACTGCGCTTAATAGTATATGGAGCAGCATGTAAGAGGAGCATATCTAGCTTCTATTTGCTACCTGGAAGCAGCATTTGACCTCTCTATTGCGGCTTAAATCCAAGACCCTAAAGAAGAGGACTGCACCAAGTTGAATAAGCGGCTAAAGTGGCAAGCAGATTACCTTGGCTGTAGTCTTAACTATATTCCTCTAGACCTTGCGGCAGCCAAGTTAATAATCTTTGTGGATGGATCTTTTGCTAATAATAAGGACCTTAGTTCTCAGATTGGCTATATAATTGCCCTGGTGAATGAAGCGCAAGCTAAGCAACTGTCTATATGGGAGATCACCGGGAATGTCCTCTATTGGTTGTTAACTAAGTGTAAGAGGGTTATGCATAGCGTACTTGCTTCCGAGATCTATAGTATGGTTAATAGCTTTAATATAGGGATTATAATAGCTACTACTCTCCGCTAAATTATTACGCACTTAAACCTGCTAGAGATCCCTCTTATTATCTATATAGATTCCTACTCTTTATATGAGTATCTAGTTAAGCTAGGGATAATAAAAGAGAAGCGCCTTATGATTAATGTAATGGCGTTAAGGCAGTTATATAAGAAGCATGAGATCTATTAGATCCGGTGGATTGCTGGGGACTATAACCTAGTAGATGCCTTTATAAAGAGTACCCTAAATAAGGCGTTAGAATGCCTTATTAATAATAATACCCTCATTATTAAGGTGGAAGGATATATAGACNCTCTACTCCTACTAACTCTTAATATTGGCCTCTGATGGAGAGGGCTTTTACTGATTAAGTTATTATCAAACCCTATTGCTAATGTCTGCCGCTAGAAGACAGTTGATCTATACTATACCTAATTTAGCTAATTATTAACACTCAGTTAGGGGGAGAGGGGGTCTAGAGATCCGGGTTTAGGAGGCCGGATAGTTATTATTCCAGTTTTAGGGTATCTAAATAATTGTTATTCTAGTTCCGGGTAAATCCTTATTTAACCTGTGGCCTGCAGGTGAAGGAATTATGAGTTCTTATTGCGCATTTCTTTTATAACCCTTAAGTACTAGAGATAATAAATAAGCGGTGTAAATTATTGAGAGCGGATATTTTGTATGGGAATAGCACTATATTATGCCGGACCGTATAATTGTATGCTCTTAGCTTCTAGGGGAAGCAGAGACCGCTATAATATACCAGGTCTTTCTGGGTGCTTGTATTTCATGGGCACTTGGCATAATGGTATACGTGATAAACTCAATAAAGGGACTGCTATAGCTAACAAGCAGTAGTGGTATAGGGATTTGGTGACGAATGCAGTAATTTCTTTTGTTTTTTCTTAAAATGGCGAGAGTATAGGTTTAACCCCATGCCTGGGACTTTTTTTTATGTTTTTGGAGGAGATAGTCGCTAGTAAAAGAAAAAGACTGCTAGTGTGGCAATAGCAGTGTGCAACAGCACACTGGTGGGCTAGCGCTATAGCCACCATACTGTAGCCAGAGGACGTAGTTGCTTACTCAGCAACCACTACCCTCTATATAAGCCCGAGATAGCTGGCGGGCTACGCCCACTACACCCACTACTCCTAGATAGAGAATTTTAACCATAACCCCCAATCGTATTGCAATACGTAACCCAGCCAACATCTGACGAATTAGTGACCGACCTTAAACTTCGAGCGGAAAGTTTCTTCTGAGATATACCAGTCGGTTTCGCGAGAATAGACCACTGTAATATACGAACAAAACGTGACCCACACTTTGAATATTACCCCTAACCTTATATCGTGACAGACGGAGCCTGCCATCCATCGCCGTCAGTGTCAAGGTGCATGCAGCCATGTACAGACGACACAAGGTTATTTGAGGCAGTATGGTACATGTCAAGCAGCCTATTTAACTTCCCACTGAGAAAGGATATTTCTGAAGAATTATGGAATTCCAGACACTCTAATAATATTTTAGAAAGCCTATGATACCACGAATAGTTCTAGAAATGATGATCACGACTAGTAAGATATCTAATGACCCCCGGTGGCCTCTGGAGGGTCTACTTTTGATTTATTTACTGACTTTATAGGATACATTATAGAAAATCGGTGCTCACACTGGCCAGAATCAATATCTGGAAGCTGGTTACTACACCGTTACTATAGTTAGTGTATTATGTTTTGGGCATTGAGTTGGATTCAAGACCTGGAGTAGCAGGAAGCTCTATGCGGTATGAATAATTTCAAATTATCACCAAATGCATGTGTATTACAGGTACAATATTAGCGTGTGCTTATAAATAACCCAATTGATAGATCTATATTTACTATTAGCTAGTACCAGGCAAGTTTGCTCTTTACACTCCATGTAGATGAAAAGTTATGGATGAACCCCGCCCCATTGGCTGCCCAGGAACTGACTTCTAGACATGGTCCTGAATTCTGAGCGAGAATGAAACAGCTCCACGACGAGAATGAGTAAAGTCAGCGTAAGAGGGTCCCACAGTCTTGCACATGTAGCTTCCAAACACGCCTACAATGTCGACTGCAAGGCATTGGGGCTTCTCATGAAGTCATATTGTCTCGTTCGGGAGGTAACCTCGGCCAAGGAATTACATTTTCGCCCTCAGCGACTTGAAAGCGTCGTCTCTAGCCCCCACAAAGCGTGCCTCAGCGGTCTTCCAGTTGATCACCGCCCAGATGTTCTCGACGTAGGCGGCTTTCCCATTGAGATATTGAAGATAATAAGCATGCTCCCACATGTCCACACCGAATATGGGTGTGTCTCCAACGACAACAGCCTCCTGGTTGGCAAGCGTCACGATCCTCAGCTGGCCGGTGACGGCCTCCTTGACGAGCCAGCCCCAGCCGCTGCCCTGGATGCCCAGCAGCGCGGCCGTGAAGGCCTTCTTGAACCCCTCCAGGCTGCCCCAGGCTGCCGCGATGGCTGCTGACAGCTTCGGCGCGGCATCGATCTTTGAGTTCGCCGAGGAGGACGGCGCCAGGTTCTCCCAGAAGAGGGAGTGGTTGATGTGGCCGCCGCCGTTGAACCGGATGGCCGACAGCTGCGCAGACGAGTCCGGCAGGTTGCCCTCGGCCAGGGCGGCTGCGGATACTTCCAGTGCTTTGTTAAGGTTGGTCACGTAGGCACGGTGATGCTTGTCATGGTGGAGTTCCATGATCTGCTTGGAGATGCTCGGTTCAAGGGCCTATGGAGAGCCTTAGCCTAAACTTTCAGAGGTCTAAAGTACCTAGATGATTGCCATCCGCGTGAAGAAACGTATGATCTTCATGTATGTATACAACTATCAGGGTGGCATGGCGGAATGAGTGGCTTACATCGTAGCTGTATGGCAATTCAGGTAGAACATATGTAGGTGGCGCCATTTTCAAGACTCTAGGGGCTGCAAGAGGGAAAGGGAGTTCGATCGGGAACGATAGCAGAGGGTAAGGAGAGAGCACTCCAGGGGATAATCGGAGTCAAAGGGATTTATTGAGTTCGTCGGCTCCCTATGTACCTTGATGAGCACTTGTGGGGCTCTTGCTGCGAGATCAACATTGGATCCCGGTCCCGAGACACAATGTGTCCAATCAGAATAAACTTGCTCATATGTGCTCATACGTGCTCACGGCCTCCGCAACCCTTCACATGATGCTTCTAATTCCAGAAGCGCGCATTGAGAACCTTGATGGCCAAGCTACCAAGCCAATCTGAGTATCCCAAGTCTCAGTACCTAGGTCCCCAGGTACCTAGCAGCCTGGATCCTCTCAGTAGGTTATTCAGCCTTTATCCGAATAAACGCGAGAGTCGGGGGAGGTTCAATTGTACTTTATTTCAGGCTCAAACTACCCCCATAGAGTGGAATTCATATATAGTCAACTATATACGGGCCTTACTTCATGTTGTCCTCTTGGCTCACGTTGGCTAACTAGCTCTTACCTCTGAGAAGTCCATGTGAGGTTCTGGCTCTGCCGACTTTGCCCCGCGGGGGGGGCGGGAAAGGGGAATTCATTACTGACATATCATATCGTATCCATTCTGCGGATAGAACGTGCAATGTCACGACAAACCCGAGGCGGACCAAGTGGTCTCGCTGAGAGTTTCACGGCGGCTTCCTCATCAGCATACTGCGAGAGTAAAGTCGGTATGAATCCTGGGAGTGCCACGGATGTCATTCCTATCAGACACAGGCCCATCATCCAAACGTGACTGACGTTGTGCTCCGTTGTGCCGACCCGTACGAGAGCCAACTGGCTTAATCGTCCCAGAAGATCTTTACCCCCCAATGCGAGAGTAAGCTTACCACACTTGGCGCCTGTGCTCCTATAAGAATTTCACGGTACGCCTTATGACCATGTGGAGTCAAGCTTTGCCTTGGTGGTCTGATGCAGCCAAGCTTTGGTCCTGGGTGTGGGACGGGCGGGCACATGGCATAATGACTCCGGCCATGGAGATCTGTGGTCAATATTCACAATGCCATCCTAATTCCAATCTGGTACACATCCTTGGGCCCAGGACCTAATTGCAACGCTCAGGACATTTTGTGGCCGTTGCTTCCTGTCTCGGTGGCCGATTAAGCGTGCGAGAAGATGCCGGAGGGCTTAGTTGCTCCCCAGGCACAGCAACTGCACGTTCCATAAAAGAAACTAGTGATTCCAGATCTAGCGCAGTGTTGGCTGGGTCACGTATTTAAACGAGTGGGGTGTTGTTCTTGTATTTCTCTGTTTTCGAGTAGTGGGTGTAGTGGGCTTAGCCCGCCAGCTATCTCGGGTATATATAGTGGGTGGTAGTTGCTTAGTTAGCAACTACGCCCTCTGGTTAAGCTGTGGCTGTAGCGATGGGCTACAATGTGCTGTGCACTGTATGCACAGCAATATTTATAAATTCCATACACCACATACGCAGTCACCAAGATCATAGTAAGCAGTACCTTCATGTCTTCAGTCTTCACGCATTCACCATGTACGCAGTTATCACAGAAGAACGCGGCCCTCAAAGATGGAAATGAAAGAGCGCGATACCAATAGAGATTTATGTCGGAATCAGGCTTAATTTTACCCCCGCTCGTATCGAACGGCACCCTAGATCCAAGTGAACAGAGGAGCTTGGAGACTCCTCGCCGACCGGGCCCCCCCGAAGCCGGCCCAGTCATCCCTCTGGAAGAACCCAAACACCAGGTCATAGTCGTCGAATTGGTGGACGATGCGATCGACGCGCCTGTACCCGTTGATAGCCTCGCTGCGGTTCTTGCGTAGGCCATACGGGTCCGGGCCCCGCGCGGCGCCCCTGGCCTCGAACAGGGTGACAATGAAGCGGCCGGGCTTGAAGATGCCGACAACGTGCTCGATGACCTCGCCCGTCTCGCGGCCATTCTGGCCCCCGGGGACGTTGGTCTCGAAGGAGGCGAAGCTGCAGTTCGGCTCGGGCGTCACGTGGACCGTGAAGTAGTGCGTGGAACCGGCAGTCTTCTTCACCTCGTCGTTGACTTCCGCGTCGGCGTCGACCGGGGCGGGAATGACGGCGTTGGCGGAGAAGCCGCAGGGGGAGAACAGATAGGCGTCAACGCGAGCGTCCGGGTACTTGGAGGTGGGATACACCTCGGACAGACCACAATTCTGCGACACGACGGTCCCGAGGGCGTGGCCCTCCGAAGTGAGCTGTTCGACGCTGGCTGCGGGGGCCCGGTCGCCACCTGCATCAACACCACTGGCAAACACGTCGAACGTTTTATCGTTGTTGTTGCCAGGGGCACCGCCGCCCTGGCCAAGATCCGAAGCCTCCTTCCTCGCCTCTTCAGCCTGCAGAGGAACCCGCTCGCGCGCGACCGCACTCGCATGCGACAGATAGAACTGCTTGGCATTCTCGGGGTCGAGGTCTGTCATGAGGATCTCCAGCGTCTCGTCCTGGTACTCGTCCCCTACCCAGGCCCCCGGGAAAGAGGACATGATGCCCGTGGGGATCTTGGCAGGACGGGTGGGACTGTTCTCCTTGCTGCTGCCAGGAGTGCGTGGAGGAGTAATCTGAGGGTCGGGGGTGGTAATGTAGAGGTACCAATGGTCGCCATTCATCTTGCCAACAAGATAGGCGCTGCCACCGTCGAAGAGGTTGTCGAGGAACTTGACCTCGTCATTCCAGTTGCGATGGGGACCGCGCTGCTTGTCCGGGAACAAGAAGTTCTTGCGACTGTAGAAGACGCGGTACGGAGATGCCATGGCAGCCTCGTCCTTGATATCGGCAACATTGTGGAATGGGAAGCCAGCCTCGACAGCTGCGATGCGCAGGAGGCGTCTGAGTCCGAGGAGCAAGGTGGTAGTCCCGCAGGTCTTGAGGATCAGCTTGTGTGGGAAGACGAACATGCTCGACTCGGAGAGCAAGTAGGCGTCCATGTGCTCAGAAGAGACAACCGACAAGACCTCGCAATGGACGAGCTGGAGCATCTCCTTCCAGGTCTGGGAGGGGACAACCATCAGGCCATTCTCATTGGCCCCGGTGGGAAGCGCCGAGGGACTGGGAGCGAACCAGACCTCCAGAAGCTTCTCGGGCCCTTCAAAGGCATTGCTGGAGTCTAGATCTTCGGTGACATCGTGATTGATAGTCAGATGCGGAGTGGCCTCCGATGTCGACAAGACAGAGCTGTTCGGGACCTCAATATCGATCATATCCGTCTAATCCCCGCAGGATAGCAGCGGCGGCAGCAGCGATAGCTGGGATGGTTGTGTTGGCTGGAGGAGGAGGCGAGGTCGGTAGGTCGGTAGGTCGTGGGAAGATGAGATTCTTCCGCGGGACACTAACTGCCAACTCAAACAGACTTTGCGGCGTCCGTTTGAGAGGGTAGGCCCACAGGACGGTGGTTGCCTGAAAGTGCTGGCGGACGCCAGCAATAATATCGCGGTGGGTGTCTGAACGTCTCACGGATGGGACGTTAGGGAGGTCGTGCGGGAAGAGGAAGGAGAAAGACCTGCGACGACGGAATGTTGGGCTGTTTGGAGGTTGTGCGCCCCGTGGGTCAGGTATGCGCCGACACCTGTAGAGGAGTATCGGTGTTTGGGTCAAGCTCCCGCTGGTTGTCTCGCAGAGCTGGATTGATCAAGAGGACATGTGGGAATAGATTGCGTGCGGTAATGCGCTTGTGGGTGTTGGAGGAGCAAAGCGTCGCGCATTCACCACGCAGCTGAAGTTGTGTCAAGGCGAAGAACAGCCACGGATTGTTTATGATTTTTTTTTCTCGCGGCCTGCAGCTTTCAGCGGAGGGGTGCAGGTTTTTTGGGTTGGGCTTTCACCGTCCGTAGCTACCTAAATCCCATTACGTAGTGTGTGCTAATCCCAGCACGGAGGATCCAATGATGACCCGCGCTGCAGGCCCCACTCAAAACCTTACTGGCTAGCACTTTAGCACATGCCACATGCATCCCCATGGGCAGATGAGTTCTGGAGGCTTCAAGCGTGAACGGGGCTGCGGCCCAAGGGGCGCAGTTGAGACATGCATCCTAGTAAAAATTGATTCATGCAGACGAACAAACTCAACACCAGCAGCTTCTTACTACTGCTTGAGTTTTCTGTTGCGCGGCCGACAGACTGACTGATGACCGAGCGGTCCGGTCCTGCTAACAGCAATTTTGACCTGAGCTTCCGCATTCCTTGTGTATCGGTGCTCGATATTTATTCGGTCAGATGAGCTTCGTTGGTTTTGGCCCTCATCGCCGTCCCGGTTCTCTTCAGCTGCCAATCGAGGACGACTCGGTAGCACACTACGGGGCCCTGAGAAGATCTTTCTGGGGGCACTTTCTCGCGGCACATCACGACCGTCTGAACGCAGCCTTGAACAGCTTTGCACCGCGGACATGGCTGTAGAGTGAAATGCGTCTGGCCCGGGCCTGGGTGATCTCGCAGGTCATTATACTTGACTACTGTACCACCGCAAACTCCATCAGGGATCGCCAGCTGCTTTGAGCACCCCGGCTGTAATGGTCTTGAATATAGAGCTCAATGCACAGTCCTTGTATTTCAACGCCAACGGATCCTCGTCGCCGCTGGCTGCTTGGTCATCTGGCGGAGGGGCTGTCCCGGCTGTGCTTGACAAGTCCTGCCCGTCGAGGACCGTCCCGTTCGGGTACCAAGGTCTCTTGCCCGATGTGATGAGTTTCGTGAATTGCGGGTCGATGGGAATGCTCCCCAGGAACTCGGTGCTGAAGTCGTGGGCCAGCACCTGGCCGCCACCTTTGCTGAAGATATATGTGCACTCTGAACAGTGCGGGCAGACGAAGCCGCACATGTTCTCCACTATGCCAATGACGCTGAGGCTTGTCTTGCGGCAAAAGTCCAGCTCCTTTCGCACCATGGCAGTGGACATGTCCTGCGGCATTGTCACCAACACGGCGCCGGTAAGCTGGTCAGGCCGCGCCAGCTGGAGGAGATATTCGACCGCAGAGATATGTTCATCGCTGGTGCCAGGCGGAGTGTCGATAAGCAAGTAATCGGTCTCACCCCAGGAGACATCAGTGAGGAATTGTTTGATCATGGCAGTCTTCTTGGGCCCCCTCCACACGACCGAGTCCCCGCGCTTGACCAGGAAACCGAGGCTCATTATCCGTAAGGAACCAAGGTTGCGGGAGGCGTCGGCGTCGTGGATGGTGACGGGGACCCAGCCGCTGGGACCTTGAGTAATTCGGGCACTGTCTTGGACGCGGAACATGTGCGGGATGTTGGGGCCGGTGAGATCGATGTCGAGCACGCCTACGGAGCGGCCGGCTAGCGAGAGCGACAGGGCGAGCTGGGTTGTAACGGACGACTTGCCTACGCCACCTTTTCCGGAGAGGACCTGCAGCAGTAGAAGAAGGCATGGTTAGCCACGTGCCCCAGTTATGCAACCTGCAGGTCTTAAGGGCGGCTGCACCACTCACTAGCACAATGTGCTTGACCTTGGAAAGGTTGACGTTTGACATGGTTATTGCCCTGTCGTTCTTGCCAGCGGGGTCGCGAACTGAAGGCGCTCGGCGGCTGGGTGGGATCAGACCAGCTCGAGAGGACTGGTCGAGGTTCTGACAGCAGGTCCGTCAGCAAGTACGTAGTGTGGATTCAAGGAGTGAAGAGGGCGAGATTGGCCAAGAATGGTTCGGTTGTCGCTCGACATGTCGTCTTCACTCGAGAGTTGTGACACCAACCAAAATTGATCGGAGCGATTTCGGCAGGATGCTGATAAAGCAAGGCTCTCCAGGCTGGCCGCTCGGTCGAAGACGTTAATAAGCATATGGCCTGTGGTATACGGATACTTGGCCCCAGTGTGGGCGACTCATACCGCGACCCGGTAGATATACTTCTTGCCCCTGGATGGTCCTGATCTCCACCAGCAGTGTCACGTCAGGGACTTGGCCAGACTTGCGGTGGCATGGCCGATTCGCAATCATCAGCCAGCCGGCAGGAGGAGAGTGCTCTTTTGGTCTGAAAGTCCATTTCAGACCCAGAAATGCCAATTGTCCACAACACCGCTTGCGCCGTGTCATTCACCTTAACCTGGGGTTAACTTTATTATTATTACCTGCATATAACTTACACACAAATAGTTGAGACCTCAGGAGGGACTCCATATACGTAGATATACTCTCGCCGGGCTCTAGCTTTGCCCACTGACGCGACTCTCGGGAGGTGTAAACGGGCCGCCCCCCAAAGGCTTGGCCCTGCCCCAAACCTCAAATCTGCATCAACAATCGAAACACTACCCTGCCCAGACTTGAACACCACCACCATCACCACCACCACCCCCGCGACCAATTTGGATACCTTCTACTTCGACAAGCCATCTGGGTACGACAGGGGCGTACCAGGTCCTCCTCAAACAGCTACGAGTAACGAGCACCACAGCCTTTCCTTGCCTGCAATCTCGCGAAGTTGCCATCAACCGCTCGATTCGGGAACCTCGGCTGCACGACTTTCAAACCCGCGAGACAGTCAACCTATACGTCGCCAATGACCGCGTTATAGAGCCCCATCAACATGAGAAAGGGTCCTCGGAAGCATGGAAGATCCATGGGGCTCACCGTGGGCGACCGATACCAGCACAACCCTTGAGCCCGCCATACCTCGTCAAACCCTCGAACTCCCCGGCCGTACTCTCACCAGGCAACGCTCCTTCACCGCAGCCTCGCCATGGGCCGCCGACGACGATGGACTCGATGGCTGGGCAGCTACCGACCGGGGCCCGGCATTGCCCACTCCCGCTGCCACATCGAGTTCAATATGGGCTGGATGGGGTGCTGAAAATGCGCCCAACTCGAGCCAGACGTCCCTTGCGCCTGCCACCAGGGCACGAGAGGGTAGTCTCGGAATGCATAGTCCCTCATGGCCCGCCGCCTCTCCTGGTCTCCCCGCAGCCAGGACGATATCGCGCAGGAGCAGTTCTCGCTCCCTATTCCGCCAACCCTCCCCCGATCCGTGGGTCGTCGAATTCTCCGAGAACCGGCTAAGCATGCCAACCCCGGCACTAGTCTCTGCGGAACAGGCTGCCTTCTCTACGCTAGACAGGCACGAAGAGGAGGACGAGGAAGACGAGAAGGTTGTACCACAAGCCGCGCCAACCGAGGATCACAAGGAGACAAAGCCATCAGGCAATGACCCCGGCGGTGAGGCTGACCCAGCCACCAAGGCAGGCGACGAAGCGGCCAAGGGGGAAGATGGGGAGGGGGAAAAGACCACATCTATGAGCGATTCTCGGCATTCATCAATATCGGCCGAAAGCCACCGTGACGACCGGCCAGAGTCGCCATTCACTTCCATGGACGAGGATGCCAAGGATCGTCCTCAGATACCAAGGAGGGCGTCGGCTAAGGTCCAAGAGCTTGTCGACATGTATGACGGTATGGTGAAGTCCAAGGAAACCGGCCTCACAGTACCCATCGCGTCCGGTGGTGGGAAACGCAGCACTAGTCGGGATGCGGCCAGCATTCGCAGCATTCGCAGCACGAGGACGGAGGATATCAGTGAGTTTGGCGACTTTGAAGACGCCGGAAGCTTTGTTTCTGCCCCGCCGTCGAGGAAGCCCTCGCTCGGTGAGTCCCCCCGTCCGGGCAGTTCCAAGGCGAAATCTGCGTCTGCGAAACCGTCAGCCCCCGCGCCGATACCAGAGGAGACACCATATATGTTCCAAGACTTGCACGCCACGTACGGTCCTGTCGTGTTCACTCCAGACCTTGGGAGCGTCGACAAGTTGTTCGATGTGGCAAAGCTGGACGCAGAGCAACCAAGCGCCAAGGACTACAGTCTTGATGCCGTTGACGGCATTATCGAGGACAGTTTTTCAACCGTGGCAGAACGAAAAACTTGGTACCGGATCTCTCGCCCTGGGTCCATGAGGAGGCATGATCTGGGAGACGATGAGAATTATCGCCGCGTGGACTGGCCAGTTTCGAAAGTGCGAGATGAGACCAACAAGATCGTGCGCCGATGGATGGAAGAGGGCTCCTTCTCAGGTGGTCATCCGTCCTTTGGTGGCGGTACTTCCTTGAAGGGCGGAGCGTTCAATTGGGACACGAAGACCGAACCATTATCCATGGATCAGATCTTCGGCAAGAGGAAGAGCGCACAGCCTGCCAAAGCCGCGTCTGCCACTGTACCTCGTCCTCTTTCTCTACAGCAAAATCCGGCCACTGCTCACTCCCACAACTTGTCCTCTGGGGTCCAGGGTTTGCCTCCCGGGCCTCCAGGTGTGAGTAGTATACCTTGTCCCTCGCCGATGAGCATCCCTGGCCCGCCGAGAAGTCCCGCATTTGGCTGGAGCACCATGACCGATGGATCGGTAACTCCTGCATCTTCACGCCCGCCGAGCATAGCTGTTAGGCCATCCCTCGAAGCCCCGTTGTCAAGGCTCGGCAGCAACACAGACGTCACTGCACGGCCCCATGAGGCAGAAAGCAGGCTTTCTCTGCAGTTGCCTCCTCCCACCTCAGCACCACCAGCAAGCTCTACTGCGCTGGTGGAAGAAGAGGATGATGAGGAATGGGGCGACATGATTGCCTCCCCGATGGACAGCAGTCTGCCCGTCAGCGGGTTCTTGGACACGGGCGTGAATAGCTCCACAGCTGAGCTCTCTGCCAAGGATCCTTGCCCAGCGGCCGTCAACGATACCGATGCAACACTTGGGGCTGTTGCCTCACGGCTTCAAGGTGATCAAGCTGCCATAAACGCAAGCCAGCAGCCACCTGCGCCGTCGAGTGATATATGGGACTTCTCAGCCTTCGATACGACCCTAGCTCCCTCCTTTGCGCCTGTCACCCCCACAGTGCCCGCCATCCCTCCCACCACCACCTCTAAACCAGAGTTTGACTTCGACTCCCCACTACAATCTCCCGCCCTGAGTCAACCCTCGAGGGCTGGGTCGCCAGCATCAGCCTTCCAGCTGCCCACACCGTCTACACCATCTGGCGCAGTGGTATCTTCGAGGACCTCTTCGTCGGATTCATTCCAACTCCCCCAACCACCCACGCCTCCCGCTCCGAATCAGCCAAAGCATACGCCGAAGTCATCTGTCAGCTCGCAACCAATCTTGGAGCCGGTGAGGCCGATCTCACCTGCTGCATTTCAACTCTCTAAACCGCCACCCTCTAAACATTCAAATCGGCCGTCACTAAGCCTGGGCCGACCATCCCCGTTACAACATGTCATTACCCCGAAGGCTTCCTCGCCGAAGACGATGAGGCCGACCGTACAGCTCGAGACCACGCCCCCACCCTCGAAGAGCGTCAGCTTTGCTTCACCAGATGAGGAGAGCGTCGCCGTGGCGCGTATTGTGAACGCCTTGCCTGACCTGTCATATATGCTTCGTTGACATCTATCCATGTCTATTGTTCAAACCATCACCTGGAGTTGAGAATTGGTCTTGCTGTCCGCATTGCCTGTGGCGTTTGGGATGGATATTTTGGAAAAAAAACATTTTACGTCACCACAGTTCGATAATGAGTGCAATGCATCAACATGAAATAGTGCAGAACGAATAAATAAACTAATGAAGCCATTGGCTCCCCTTCAACAGGTATGTGTTTTCAGGTCTTGAGACTGATGTGCTGATTGTGATCCTTGCCTGGATCTCCTGTTTCTCATGATGCATTTGGACCAAAGGATCAAATTTCGACGGCGGACTTTCTGACCGAGGGTCATTGCTGTCTGGTTCGAGCTCGGAATATAACAAAAAGGGTTTTGGGATATCGTTCTGGTGGCAATGCAAAAATGCCACATAGTTACCATGACGCTTTAATGCCACCCCATCTTGTCTGCCAAAATAGTACTCTAAACGAAACTTTGAGTAACTCCCCAACCCATCTCTTTCTTACTGGACACCTCTCATATCCTAAACCATACAGCCGTCAAATGATGCTTTTCTCATACCGTCATGACGTTTCTCAGACGAAACACACGAGAAAGGTCACCTCCCGGGAAATCTTTAGGAGGACAAGCAGATTCAACGCGAACTGTCCCTCATAGCACCGCCATACGCGTCGACGTTGCGACCATCTTGAAGCAGAGCCCGGCGTTCCTCATCCGCCAGGTCCTCGCTGTATCTCGACTTCTTCCGCCCTCCCGACGACCCGCTGCTAGTCTCCCTCGTCTTGCTGTAGACGAAGAAGGTCAGAGCCCCGCCGATCACAACCCCGGCCACCGCGAAGGCGATGTTGACGGGCACGGGGTTTTCGTGCAGCGGCCCGTGGGTGAGGGCGTCCAGCCCGGGCTGGATGAACTGGCCCAGGCCCGAGACGGCAGTGATGCTCCCGTAGATACGGCCAAAAGTAGCGTAGCCGAAGACTTTGGTGGCATAGTCTCTGTAAAGGCACCAGAATGTCAGCGACGCGCATCTTGTGGTTGAGACGAGACAGAACAGGCTGGGACTTACGAGACCGCCGAGTAGTACAAGGGGCGGAATATCACAAAGGCAACAACAGTGGCATAGCCGGCCCACAGAGCCGGCGTCACGTTGAGAATGCCCAGCACCACCATCAGGGCTGTTATCACACCCTGCATCCCCCACACAGGCACCTCGTTCAGCAGGATCCCTATGAAGGGCGTGGTGACGACACCCGCGACCGGCAGCGCAACGTCGAAGAAGGAGTTGACCCGGCCGGCGAGCTCATCCCGGCCGAGCATGTACCGGTACTGCGCGCGGACGGTGGCGATGAAGTAGTTCATGCGCATCATCTGCAGGACGGTGAGCACCAGGACCAGCCAGTACCAGGGCGTGCGGACCTGGCGCGAGAAGGGCCGGCCGCGCACCCCGGCGCCCTCGACGCCCGAGGCCTCCTGGCGGCCGCGGAACTCGGCGCGCTCGGCGGCCCTCTGCTCCTCGTTGCCGGCGACCGTCTCGATGGCGGCGATCTCGGCGCGGCGGCGCGCGGCGCGGCGGAACCGCGCGCGGCGGAGCTCGGCGGGCCGGTCGGCGTAGACCTCGTCGTCGCTGTCGTGGACGTCGCGCGACTCGTCCCGGGCGCTGTTGATGGCGACCTGGTACTCGCCGCGGGTGACGTAGCCGGTGGGGGGCATGACGGCGAACTCGGCCGAGAGGATGAGGAGCGGTATGACGACCGCGAAGGCGGCGAAGAAGTAGGCGGGCTTGAAGGCGCGGCCCGTGGCCTCGTAGGCGAGGCGGTAGAAGAGGTAGACGGCGGCGCTGGCGTCGAAGGCGCCCGTGACGAGGGCCACGATGAGCCCGGAGTGGCGCGGGAAGGCGTGCGAGAGCTGGTACGAGCTGACGAAGAGGAAGGTCCCGCCCAGCCCGAGGAGGAGGCTGCCCACGATGTAGCCGTCGAAGCGGCCCAGCCGGTCGCCCAGGTGGAAGGACAGGGCCATCAGGGCGCTGCCGAGGCAGAGCATCACGGCCGCGAGGATGTAGCACCTGCGCCGGCCGCACTTGTCCAGGACCCAGCCGCACAGCATGTTGCTCATGTTCAGGCTGATGGAGGCGAGGATGAATATCACTGGGCGACGTCAGTCCGAGACACGACGACCGGGGAGCCGTACAAGGACGGGAATGATACTCACGGTTCAGCCGCATGTCCTGCGCCGGGCAGGGCAACTGGCCCTCGTCCCCGTCGGCGGGAGGCCAGTCCGGAGGGCAGAGCGACCGGTAGACGCCCTCGGCGATGAGGACCGGCTTGATGGCTGCATACCCGCAGACTATGCCCGAGGCCAGGACGCAGCAGAGCACGGCCAAGACGACCTGGGCTGTTGCAGGTCAGCATGTCAGCAGGCGGCCTCACAAGGACTTCCTTGGGGTCTCGGCACGATGGGTTGGTTGCACGACTTACTTACCCGCCCTCTTGGTTGTAGACACCTCGTATGCCGCCTGGTTGTCCGTGATCTCTGGCGGGAACGACTCATAGTGCTGGAGTGGTTTTGGCGCAAAGGGGTCGTAGTTGATGCTGTGCCAGATCTCGTCGCTCTTGGTGGCCGGCACGTCCGTCTCTAGGCTGCAGCTGCTACCACGACCAAGTCTGCCATAACCGTCAGTGTTGCTCCCGTAGGTCTGACGGTCGCCATGGTTTTCGTAGGCATAACCCTCCGGCGCTGTGCGGCGTTGAGCTATCGACATGATTCACCGCTGCTCCCCTCCGAGAAGTGATTCACCAGTTGCTTGGTTCAACTCCGGCGTGCAAGTGGATCGTGGAATGCTGCGTGTGCTTGACGACGGTGTGAAATGAAGCCAGCCTCGGTCAGTACCCAGGTATGATGTATCCTGTTGCGCTCTGCAGGGGCAAGAGAGCACCACTTGGGAGCGGCCAAAATAGGACCGTTTGGGTAGAAAACCAGGCCACACTGCGGGAAACAACAATTATACTAATAAACCGAGAGGTTACCACGATGGCTATGCACCGGGGCCATTTTTAACATGACAAGACCGTGATGTGTGGAATCCGGAATCCCTGCTCCACTTGCCTGCAACCGCGAGGACTGGAAATGTCTAGAACCGCTTGGGACCAGCCAGCCAACCATCAGCTCCGGTACCGACATCCGTCAGTCACAAGTGCTCCAACACATATTACCGGGCATCGTACGAGACTGTAATCGTGGACTCTCCCGTGACTCTGAGGAGCCTGTTAGCTGCAACATGATCAGACTGGTCAGTTATTCCAGACCGAACTGGCATCATCACATGTGCAAATCAGTGGGTAGCTGAGCGCTACTAGACTGTCAAATAATGTTATTAGACATGTAGACACATTGCCATGATTCACGGATGGACCTGATGCCCCCCACAAACATGTTGTACTACCAGCTAGGTATGCTTCTCATATGACAAGGCGACTAAATGGCAATACCCGAAGGTGTGATTGACCTTTCCGGCGTCCGTCACAACTCTCGGACCAAGCTACAATCGTATTGCTTGGGCATGCCCAGCGCGTCCATGTATTGATACATACCCAGCCCTCAGGAGATTTATTTAATCAAGGCTAACTAACCATGCTCTTATACTGTCTTTAAAAATTTTTTTTTTTTTTTTGGAACCCAGACACTCCACACCGACCTGTTACACGAGCAATCATCATTTAACCAGACCGTCAACATTGAAATTTACATAAGCAAGATTACAGAGCGCAAAGACTCGCACCAATCTGACCTGGGCTTCAGCGTAACAAATTCCGGCTCAAGTATATCGGAATAGGCATCAGAAAACTTGACCACAGGCGTCTCATACCAGCTTAGGTAAACCACGATTTGTCTACTACTCTCAGTTTCCTAGCCTAATAAGTGTGCCTTCACCAGTCTGAGAGGCCACAAAACATACGAAATGTGTATGGCTTACGAAAAGTGTTATCGATGTATGCATCCGGTTCAATACCACGGGCAGCCAGGGAAAATTGGGCGGGCAACGAGAGTTTTTGATTGCGGAACAAGTCTAGCTCTCTCATGCCCATATTTCAGAACACCTAAAGCACAGCTTGTGGTTGATTGCTATTGCGCTAGTTGTATACGCCACTACAACCGCTAAAGTCTAGCCATCATTTACCAATGTTTGGTTTCCGAGACCTCGGTTAGTTAGAGGTTCTGAAATGTTACGCGAGGAGAGACGGATATTAATTTAAAAGACAGCTTAGCTCAATATTAGTTATTCCAAATACAGAATACAAGCTATCTCTATAATCTCATTTCATCTATGAAAGGCTGACAATGAGTGGCCACTGAGCATCTTGAAAGCTCACACCATGTCTTCGCAGCATAATCAAAAGTGTGTATTCCAGTTCTAAAGACCACCACCGCATCACCCATAGCTTCACCGTAGTGTTGCCTCATATACCTCATTGTGAGCCACTCCTAAGCTCCTAATTACGGTGAATATCGCGGATGGTCGATCAAATCTTGAGCAGTTCTAGAGATCCGTTGTTAGCGTAGTACTGTAACTAGATCTCAATTATGTCTCAAATGTGTTCCATTCTAGTTTGTATTGTATCCTCTTCTTCGTACAGAAGTAACAGAGAGTATTATAATGTAAATGCCATGTGTATCCTTTGATATATTCATCTCAGGGAGATATTCCCGCATTGTAGACATTTCACTCCAACAGGAACATAAAAGCTAATCCTAACACTCACTAGATATACAAACATAGAAGCCTGTTTGCGCGATAATGCCGCATCATTTTGTTCATAGAACCAGGTGGCACTGTGAGGGGATTTCTCGTAATGTCCAAGCTGAGATCACATCCAAGCCTCCAGTGTGACATAAAGTATGCCAGTGGAATACCAGGGCTATGGCAAGTTGTATGCAATTCACGATGTTGCCCCCTGGAATAAGCACGTGGCAAACACGCTGCGGGTCTGTGTATGGTGAATCTCGGAGGGTGGGTGAAGTTCTGTACGAAAGAGGAGAATGACCACCACCTCCACCTCCCTTTCTCATGCTGTATAAATACTCACTTTGAGTTTAGCTTGCATCCAATGATTCCATAACATGGTTCTATAGTTAATCAACACTATTTGGTGAGAAATTATGGCCCTTTTATTTGCTGACTGCACGTATCCACTCAAATTTCAAAGGCAGAACAACATTCTTCTACACACTCACGACAGAAACCCGCCGGGGGACAGCACCATTTCGCACAGCAACCACCAAATACTTGGAAGCAAACGCGCCAAATAATCACGGAAAGTTCAAAGATTCCACGAACAGAGAGTTGTACTCATAGTTGTGATCAACGACAGAGTCCACGAGCAGACCAGTTACACCACCATTCGGTTCCACACAGCCAGCACATACCAACTCCCAAGCGATCTGCACATCACCCGTATACCTGCCAACCAAGTGAGTGGTTGATATTTCCTCCTTAGATCCATCCCCACCACGGACCAAAAGACAATCAGAATGTGTCTTCGACAGGAGAGAATGCTGAGGGGCTGCGGCTGTTTTGTCGTGAAGTTCATCGGCGGCATATGGGTACAGCAGTATTCTTGGGCCCTCTGCGGCCAGACTGTGGGAGGGATATGCATGGACTGGCAGCCTGATGATGCTGCCACCTGGGAGGACGGCTATTGTTTTCGCTGCGCGCGTCGTCAGAACTCCCATCGTCATCCAAACACCCAATAGGCACACGTTGCCGGGCGATTCGTTGATGCCAAACATGGGCATCTCAGAGCTGTGACAGCCCTCGGACACGGTGCAATGCGCACTAGCAGAGGGCCAGAAGAGCTCATGGGGCCCTTTCCGTAGCACAGCAAGCCTGAATCAGATCCACCTTTGCGCCTTGACTCTGCTAATGAAGTTGAGACGCCACAATTCATCATCTTGATTGAATCCCTATGCTTGCTTCGAGAGTGTAGAATATCTAGGCATACGTAGCGCGGCTTGTAGCGATTTTACTGCATTTCAGTGTCCCCCTTGACTTCCACAGTCCAAGTCTGGGTGTGATTAATTCCAGAGCATCCTTCCAAGGTTGACTTAGTTCCTCACACCCCTCGAGCCCACAAGTGCTAACTTCCTATTGTTACCGGATGTTGGAGTGTTTCAGGTGATAGGTAAGCATTTCTTTAGCTAAACCGAGTACCTGAACCTCCCCAGCCACAGCATGTCCAATATTTGCTCGAACGCTTGCAGGCAGCACCAATTGCTTGAGGGCAAATGGCCAGAGCCCCGGCATAGTCTAGAGCTCAAGGAGTGTCCTAACATTACCAACCAGGAACAAAATTGATAGTAAATCATATCGACTCTCCAGCACCACCATCCTCCGCGTACTGCTTATTGCCATAAGCCACTCGAGTGAAGGGAATTTTGGAAGGTCAAGACCAGTAGCAAAGTGGCTGTACTGTGTTTCAAAAGGGGTGACAGGTGAAATCTCCCCAGGTATTGATGCCTTGCCACACCTAACAAGTTGAATTAGACTTTTATCGTCGAAGCTGCTCGGATCCACTCGAACTTGTGGTTGAGTGGGTCTGGAGCCGCATTGTATTTAGTCCACCAGGCACTCTTGACTGCACATCATCCCTGTTCTCAGGCTCTGTTCACTTGTTTCAGCGTCGTATTAACTGTATGCCACAATTTCAAGATTCTTTTTCTTTCTTGACAAGGCCGCCAAACGCCTGACGCATCTACGCGCTCAGCTGGCCTTTAGGTACCTAAAACATAACAATAGACACAAGATAGGTAGTTCTTGGGCTTTTATTTAGAGATGTATGGTATGAGAAATATAAGAAGTTCTGATTAGTCTGGTCTCCATCCTGTTTCTGTTTCCCCATAACCTGACTAGACACCTCGAGACCTCTGACAATGTCTACTCTTAAGGCTTGATCCGCTCGCGCCATACCTTGAGTGGTTCCGTGCCTGTAGGTGTCCCAAATCTGCAAATCTCCAAATCTCCAATATTCTCGCCACGTGTTGACAAACTGACATATATTTTTAGGATTTGATGCACGTATTCCATGATTTCTCTTCAGAGGTTTCAACAAATACTCTGGTCAACTGGTGGCTACCAGGGATTGAATACTCCGACATTGATCACCCCCCACGCATTCCATGCTAAATTCCGCGAATACAGCCCCGTTGCTCTTAACGCGATGAGTTGTGAAAAAGCTTTCAGTATCAGATACATCAGCGCCTCTCCGGAAGCAGAGATTTTATTTCGAATTTCAGCTCTTGGACGCCTGGCTTACAGGCTGCTGTCCGCTTCACACATGGTGGGCACATACCACTTTATCGATACATCGGCATCTTGGACACATCTAGGCGCAATCATGAGAATTTCATTCTACATGTACGTGCACTACAGGAAGGACTCGGAGGCTATACCTTCTTTGATTACGACTACAACTACCTGGTGTACAGTCCTGTGAAGGGGATAAGCTACACCTTCCTGGAACTATCACTGCAGCAGAGCCTTCCCCTGAGCTTCCAAATCCACCCTCCAATGTACACTGACTGGTCCTGAACCTTTAAGCCCTTTCCAGAAATATTCGAGGCATATAACCGGAAAACGGATATTCGCACCGGCAAAAAGGGATGGTACACCGGTACATGCAGGGGCCCAACGCACAGACAATTTGCACCACTAAAAACACTATGTGCACTGTTATTTTAACGTTTTTGCCAACATAGCCATATATCCCCATCACCGCTACAGCGAATGTCACCATCACAATACCTGCTACAGCACCAATCGCTCAAATTAATGGTGTTTTACTACATATCTAGTCCATACGGACTATAATCTCGTTTAGTATCTCCTCCTCATCGTCACCATCACCACCATCATCATCATCATCGCCAACAATATCCCCAACCATCAGATCTACCCGTAGCAACTGGTTGATGCTTCTAATAGCCGCCATATGCTGCCGCTTAGCCCCTAACTTCATGCTTAAGGGTATGCTGGCTTCTGAAGTCTTCATAATATCTGCTAGCGCCCTCCACTTCCAAGGCTGCTACATTAACTTCTTTATAACCCTTCTTACCGGCTGCTACTTCAGAGGGATACCGGCATGCTATATATCACCGCTACAGGCATCCTCTTTATCTAGGGACTAGAGGGTCACGTTACTCCACTTAAAGGCTGAATTCATGCGCTATACTAAAGCCATTATCACCCTCATCTTATCCCTAGCTCTACTACCCAGACTTATAGTATTGGAGGTTGTCTTTTTGCTTATTACGGCTTTCCCATGCTTCTTAAGGATGCCCTCCTTATCACCAGCAAATATAGCAATATCCCAAGGCCTGCCCTTCATGGCAATAACCTTCTTTAGCAATAGTATACTAAGGAGCGGGTTATTAATGTAGAGGTTATAATTAAGGTACCAAGCTTCATAAAGGTCGCTCTTCTTAAGGGGAAGGGAAGCCTCCTCCTTATTAGTAATGTAATTTATATAGATAATGCTATACTAACTATAGATAGCGTAGCAATAGTTAGAAGGGCTGCAGTACCCCTATAGGGCTTCTTTTTAAAGCATCTTTAACACCTTCTAGCGCTCTATCGCGAGAAGGTCTAACGCTGCTCTAGCGACTTACTATATAAGCTTCTTAAGCTACTTCTACCCGTTATACTTTATAAGTGCTACTATCTTCTGCTTTCTCTCCTTATTATAGAAGGCACAAGCCGCCTCATTAAGAGCGGCTTTATTAGCCTCCATTAGATAAAGAAGATTGCCCATCCCGTGGCCCAGATAGGTCTTTATATAGCGGTACTATTGCTCTATGGAGGAGGTTATATGTAAGCTAAAGTTAAGGATTCTATAGATCGAGTGGGCAGCTTATTTAGTGATAATAACCTCCGCCTTATCAACATACTAGGTCTTAAGGTACTGGAGGATCGCTATCTAGTCTAAGAAGACCTCTTAAAGCTATCACCAAGCTGTATTATAGACCTTACGATCTATAGAGTACTCTATAAACTTGATGAGGTCCAAGAGGGCTATTTGAGTGTATGGGATCTCATTAGGCACCCGGGAGGGTACTATAGCCTTCCCTCTTGCTAGCGCCATTAGGGAAGCAAGGTCCTTATTATCCTCTTCAAGATCTTCAGCTTCCGCACCCTTTATAATGTTTTCCTCTAGAGCTCCCAGTGCTGTTGCCTCCAGGCCTTCTGGTATTACCCTCATTATCACTAGCTTGCGCCACTTCTTCTTAATATTAAGGATAAGATTTATATTTATATAGAAGATACACAGCTAATGGTATGCCTTAGGGAATTAGTGCTTAAGGGCGTTAATTAAAGCAGTATCATAGTTAGTAATAAAGAAGCTCAGAGGGTTATTTCCGCACTAGCGGAGAAGCTTGTTAACCTGCTTAAGAAGCCACCGGAAGCCAGATTCTCACTCATTATCAATAACGCCTTAAAATAGCGGTAGTATCTTCTTTATATAGTGAAAACGGGCCCAGAGGGGAGAGCGAGAGGACAAAACCTCCACACACACAAAAAGGCACACGTTCTGCCAGAGCCCTAATCAAGCAACCACCCCAAGAGGAGCATAGAAGGCAAGAAGAGGAGCCCCTAACGCAATAGGAGAGTTATAAGGGGAATAAAGGGTGCCAAAAAGGAGAGGCAGAAAAAGAGGGCACAAGAAATAGTTTCATAATACACACGTATATATCTAACAGATATAAATTTATAGGGTATAAAAAGATTGATTCTCTAGGACTAGAAATTTCTTAAAAGCAACGCAGGAAGGCCCCTTCTTATAGTCTTAAAGGGGGGGGGATGCCAAGGCTAGTTTTCCTCCGGATTCCGAAACATGCCGGTTCCCCTAGACCCCGGAACACTATAACTGCTTCTGCTTGCAAAAGCATAAAATTCTTACGTTTAGCCGTTAAGCCTCCTCCTTTATAGCCTCTAGCTCTTCCTCTAGTCAATGGTATATTAAGGTAACCTTATTTAACTGATTAGGAGTGAGACCTCGGATATCATAGTTAGATAGATTAAGGCAGATACAGGTCTAATAGCGAATAGATTCTGAATCCGCAACCTTATAGTCCTTAGCTAGGTTGTATTCCTTATAATAAGAACAAGGCATAGGAACAATGCTACCCTTTAAGGCAATAGTAAAAAAAAGGGCAACCTTATACTTAGCAACAGAAAAGAACTTTGCAAAATGAGACTTAGTAACCCTGCCTAATATAATAAATTAGGAAGGAGTAAATAAGAATGTAAATGAGCGAAAATGACTTACAGAATACTTTTGAGGATAAAAGAAGTAAGAAGGGAGATAGTATTATAGACCAACACACATTAGCGGCTAACTACCGCAGAAGACAACCCCGCAGGCTGGAAAGTGGCTCCCAAAAGGAGCGCCCCGCCTAATCCAATTAGTAACGCCACCTTATCAGGGTTAGGGTCAGGGACCCACCATGATCGATGAGATTATTATCGATTCTATTAAGCAACACTTAATCAATAGGATTACTATTGATACTATTGATAACGAATGAAGGGTTAGAACATATAAGGATATAGTTATTACCACATTAGATAGCTTTTGTAGAACAGACTCTTTAGTCGTTAATCTAAGTATTTAATCCCGATGTTGAATAGCCTTACAGCTAGTGATTATTGTTAAGTCAATAATATTGCTTAATAACCGCCT
This sequence comes from Stenocarpella maydis, assembly GCA_002270565.1. Classification (NCBI taxonomy): domain Eukaryota; kingdom Fungi; phylum Ascomycota; class Sordariomycetes; order Diaporthales; family Diaporthaceae; genus Stenocarpella; species Stenocarpella maydis. Next base: position 70,232 of record NQMI01000065.1, read on the forward strand.
AATAATGTATTCTAAATATAAACCCTTGATCTTTTAGGATTAACGTACTCGGAAATCTCTTTAATCATTACAATATACCTTAAATATCTATGAAAATGAAAATAAATTATATTTTTATAAGAAATTAGTAAGATAATATCTAATATTGTTAAATGGCCTTTGCTATATGGCGATAGTATATATATATGTGAGGTTCTGTTTAATAGGTCTATAATTGCTTTCTTATCTAACTATCTAGAGGAAGCAGGGGCATTTTATATAAATATAAAAAGTAGTATCTTCCCCTATTAAGCCCCTAGCTTAGTTAGGCAACCTAGCTTACTAGAATTACGTGTAATCTAACAGGGCAATATTCTAATAAATATATTATTAATTAATATAGACTAATAACTAGTAAACTACATTATAAAATAAATCATTAAGGAAACGAAGTTAGAAACCCTAAATATCAAATAGATAATATGATAAATGTGGCTGAAGCTATTTGATGCTAGATATAAATAGACCCTGCGAAAGTGCTCTGTATATAAGCCGGAGGCGTACACTTACTTGACTTGGGTCAGGCTTTCCTCTATACCTAGGTACAGTTAACAGACACCCAAATTGCCCAAACCTTACTTGTCGACATTCCGGACTAACGATACCCATGTGACTAACTCTACCCATGTAACTTTGTGTTTCCATTAGAGCTTGCAGCGGCCCCGCATGTTATGTGGCTGGTAACCGAAACCTTCGGAGGTTGTGCATTACAAGGTTCGGGGTTTACTTCATATGAGCCTCAAAGCTTGGTTAGACCCCAGTGACCTCCGAGTTGCTGCTATTCTATAATTCTGTAATTCTATATAGTATGTACTGCTTTTAAGTAGTTGTGCGTTATGTGTTATCGAAAAAAGTGGCTTTGATATTACTAGTATGTCATGACTTGTGCTTCATTGGATGCCAGGGGCTGAGATAGTGATGGATGATTAATCGACACCAGGGTGAAATTGTCAGCCGACGGCTTTTGTCAACAGCTAAGTACATATGCCATTGCCAAAAATTCCGATGGATGACCGGTCCAGTAGCTGTGGACTGGCCAAGCCGGCTCACAAAGTGCACGGCGATAACGATGAGTTGACTTGAGCCTTTGAAACCTAACCCCTTGAATACTATGCCTCATCTATTTGCACTGCTTATAATGCTGGCTACCTTTCTGCTATGGGAGCCTCATCCCGCTATACCGCATCCTTAACCACGAGTGCTCTTGTTTTATACACTTCCTCTGGGCCCTTCCACCAAACGGAGTAAAAGAAGATGAAAATCTCATTTTTGGGGAGGGCGTGCATGCTCATCTTACCTGCACTGTCCTGTCTGGATCAGGTCTATGCCCAATTCCATCCCGGGACCCCGGGCCGGGCGAAGAAGGTTGCACGGACGATGCGACAGCACCGGCAGGAACACAATCAAGCCAGCCAACCATGCGTCGAGTCCGAGGCTGCGGCCATCATGGCCCCCAAGGAGAACATCTGGAGTGACCTAACAAACCCCGAGATGACTTCTGTTGTCGGGTGGCTTCTTGCTCAGTCTGAGCTCAATCTGACACTGTCGTCAAATGCAACCCTCTGGGACAACAAGATGTGAGTCAGCCGTCCTCGCTGTTGAGCGAGCCAGGAATGCTAACGCTGCCGAATATAGAGCGTTAGTTGAGCTGCTCACGCCCAACAAAACGGATGCAGTGGTCTATCTACATGGTGGTACCGCGCCACAGCGATATGCCCATGTTGTCCTCGACGTTCGGGCCACCCTGGAGCCTTACTACCAGGACATTACAGTCGGCCCGCTGCCAGTCAGCAACAGCACAACTTGGAAGCCTTACGACTATATCCTTACTCGGAAGACGGACGGCAAGGTCCCAAACCTGTCAGCGGACACGCTTGTGGTGTTGAACGAGTGGATTCCTCCAATCGGCGCTAGTGTTGCCGACATTACTCTGGATCTATGGAACGGCACGGCAATGGGCCTTGACAACGACACGTTGTACGTCTGGAGTATGTAGTGACTTTTTTACCCTTCCCTGTCTCGAGCTACAAGTACTGCGGTTGTGTCCAATGCTAACTTTTTTCAGGTACTGCCGAGCCCTGGCAAGAGGACGGCCGCACCTATCGATGGGACGTGTTCTGGAACACCGCAACAGATGAGTTCGACGTCCAGTCGTTGCTTCCGCTGGGCTTGTACTTCAAGAGTGATGTTACTGGACGCGACCCGTCAAAGTGGAAACTCGAAGGTTGGTTTTACAACAACGTCTTTTACAAGACAACCGAGGAATTCCGCAAGGCGTACTGGGCAGGCCTCCCCAAATTACCAGCAAACTATGAGGGCAATTGGGCCAGGACAGACCAGCAAGGCCCCATCATGCCTTATGATACCATGTTGCCGCCTGTGTCAGCCGCTCCGTCTGGCTCGCGCTTCGCTGTTGATCAGCAGCAAAAGTACGTTGAGTGGATGGACTTTAGCTTTTACATCGGCTTTCGGCGCGATACTGGCATGGCGCTTTACGACATACGTTACAAAGGCGAACTCATATTATACGAACTTGGCTTACAAGAAGCGCTGGCTCACTATGCCGGCTCCGATCCGGTCCAGTCCAGCACGGCGTATCTGGACTCTGAATTTGGCTTTGGCGTCTACGCCTTTGAGCTAGTGGCGGGCTATGACTGCCCCGAGTACGCCACCTATCTGAACACCAGCTTTTATAAATCCGAGTCGACGCATACTCACCTCAAGAGCATTTGTATGTTTGAGTTCACGGCGGATTACCCAGTGCAACGCCACTCCAGCAGTGACTATGTTTCCGTTACAAAAAACACATACTTCGGTCTGCGATCCGTATCGACTATAGGCAACTACGACTACATGTTTACGTATTCCTTCTTCCTAGACGGCAGTATTTCGATCGAGGTTCGGGCATCCGGTTATGTCCTCACTGCGTATGCTGGCCCGGGGGCACCCGACTTTGGGTTTACCATCCATAAAGGCCTTTCCGGCAGCATGCACGATCACGTACTTAATTTCAAAGCCGACTTTGACATCTTGGGTAAGCGTCTCTTCCTTGGAATCCTGTGGTACTGGGGGCTTTTGCAGTTTCTTTTCTCTCCTTGTTTCGGAAGTCTTACTAACGCCATCGCCAAGGAACCAATAATACAATGCAGCTTGTCCAGAATGTGCCAGTGACTCGCGTCTTCCCCTGGTCCAATGGCAAACCGCGCAACACGATGCAGTTGCAACGCTCGTTTATTGAATCCGAAGACGAGAGTCGGTTCAACTGGGACGGCGCAACCCAAGTGCTCGTCGTCAACACGGACGCGCCGAACCAATGGGGCGAATACCGGGGATATAGGGTCGCGCCCAACTCAGGAACCGCCCACCTTACCGTGTTGAACTCGTCGACGCTTGTCGATGCGGCACACTGGGCCGAGTATGATGTGCAGGTGACACGGCAGAAAGACACGGAACCCCTATCCGCCCACCCCTATAACTCGCAAGCTGTCCATGACCCGCCGATTAACTTTGAGCGCTTTTTTGACGACAAGGAATCGCTGATGCAGCAAGACCTGGTCCTTTGGTTGAACCTCGGCATGCACCATGTGCCCAACACGGGCGATTTGCCCAACACTGTCTTCACCACAGCCCACTCAGGCATCACATTCATGCCAAGTAATTACTTCGACATCGATCAAACCCGCCGCACTGTCAACATGGTGCGCATCGACTATTCCGATGACAACACCACTTCAATCAAGACATTTGGGCAGAGTGAAGCCACGTGCAGCCTCGAAGCCAAACCCGCCAACCTCTGGGATTATAGGGGGGAGGTTGTAGTGAAAAAATTCCCATTCTAGCCAGATGAATTCTCTTCCACATCCTCAGACATCTAATTTTTACTAGAACTGAATCCTGCTTTTCAGACACTTAGATCTTAGATCTGCAGTCTTCTGCTAATTATTCTTGTAACACAATTTGTCTAAATAGGGCATTTAGTATCCTTCTTCTTGCAGCTGTTATTTCTTTAGTATGAAAGGTCTTGTAGTCCTGCAAGTAAACATTCTGTTGCTAATTATACCCGTTTTGTTTGAGGAGTGGGCACAGTCATCATCACCTTCTCGATCAGTTGCGAAATGGTCTAGCTAATTCGCTTTTGTGAAGGTTCATGCCGCTTACGTTGCTGACAGGGCTTAGGAGCGTTTCTGGAAATGATAGGACTTGCTCCCGGGGACAGGCTTCTTGTAAAATCAAGCACTGAAGAGATGACTTGAATCTGCTGGGAGCTCCAAGAGCTCTGTGAACATCTTCTCACTCAATTCTCGGACTCACAGTACCAGCAGTCTGACCGCGGATGGGCTGCGTAACAGAATGGTGCCCTTCGTTCCGTGTAGTTATACAATGTAGTCGGGTGGTGCTGTGCAGCTTTGGTAACGCACGCAGTACCCTGCAACTACATCCCCAAGCGAATATCTGTTCTCCTTTGCCAATCCATCGTCTATGCAATGCTGCCGTCCACCCACGGGTCCCGTAATATTTCCGTTGGCAGCAAGTACATCTCGTCTCCATAACCACGCGCACCGATACAAGTGAAACTCCCATGTTGTCCATATCTGCGCTGTTGTTCCCAAGTCTGGCAGCTCATGAATCGACACCTCCTCTAGGTTCCGGTGGTTATGAATGCCGTTGACGCTAGGATGTGAGTCCCCAAAGGTCACGTTCTTGTAAACGTAGAACTTCCAATCCCGCAAGCCTCGGAATGTAGTTTCCTCCCCCGGCTGTGTGCATTTGGGAAGTTGCCAAGTGCCGGTGGCCAGCTCAAATACACAACCTCGTTCCTTGGCCGTACTAGAATTGGTTCCACACGGATAGCGTGCTGAGTGTACAGTTTCTTCATTCCACTCATTTGTCGGGACGGAATGTGAGGGATGGTACCAAATACCAGTCTGGCTGTGTCTGGGAACCTCTACATAAACGGACCAGCTGACCAAGACCAGGAGGAAGCCGAAGATAGCGGATGAGAGTTGGGGTAGCCCCAGCCGGACTGTGAAAAGCCCCATTCGATGAAGCTTTTGATTGAGTTATGTCTGATTGGTAGCGCAATGGTTCGACCGGGATAAACACCTGGGCTCTTGGCTCCGTTGCATCAGAGTAAATGGTAGAACTGTAAGCCGATGGATGACTGGCCGTGCAAGGGGATATCTGGATGGGGTTGCAAGATGCAAGTATGAGGTATACTGCTGCCCATCTTCCCTCGTGTGGACCAGATAATGCGGACCCCATCGGTTAAAAATTGGAATCATAAATATCCGGCGAAAGCTTCGGAGATTTCAGTCGCGGTGAGAGTTTCACCAACTTACCTACATGCGAAGCAAAGTGCGAATTACAGCGTCATTTCATTGAACACGTTAATCATTGGGTCTATGAAATTAGATTTAGGAAAACCCTAGTGTCGCCAGGTGACAGGCCTCGCTAATATTCACCCACCGCGCGGCAAGGTTGTTTTTCATCGACGGGATTCAGCGGAATGAAATCGTACGCCATCCTTCCAACATCCTCCTCCGATGCTCCCGGTACATCCGACACCAGAGACGAGGTCGATGATATTGCCGGCAAACCTGTCAGCCCATCGCCCCCTTTGGTCAACCGGGCCATGTTGACTATCATCTTATCAAATGTCACTGCGCTATGCCTTGGTATGCTGCTTGCCATGGCCATCTTGGGACCGCTCACACCCTTGGCCATGTCATCGACCTCTAGGCAATCGTATATCAAACACAAGGAGGAGATTGTTAAGCGGACATCATGCGGTGCATCAGTTGAGAAGGCGAGAGCTCAAGGGTGTCTCTATGACCCATCTCTTCTCGCTTGGATCTCGCCGCATTGCAAGCCAGACGATATCACCGATCACTTTGTCCGACAGCCATTTCACGCCGTCTACCATGACGAGGACCTTCGACAGCCAATGAACACGTCGTATTATCTAGCCGGCGAATTCTCGTCGGCCTACGATAACGTCGAGCATCACAAGAACCACTGCCTAAACGTGTGGAAAGCGTTGATAGAAGCGTCGCTGTTATCTTCCAATCCAGGTTCCCACTACCAGGTTCTGGTCCCCTCTTCTGCGCTTTCATGGGATCACACTGTCCATTGCAGCGAAGGTGTCATAGTTCCGAACATGGACAGCCCATGGCGGACAAAGCCCAAAGTCAACTTCAACGTTGAGTATTTAAACTGTGAGCTGCTACGGTAAGGGGGAGGTTGCCTCATGCCATAAGTGGCATGATAACTAGAAATCAAAGGGGGGTATGAAAGAGGGTATGTGATGAATTAGCCAAGATTAGGCTACCTAGACGTTGCAGGGGCGTAATTCACGTGGGTTATAGTTCATTGGCGCTTACTGAGCGGTTTTTCTTCGGAAAGAATTACTATAATTCTGTCTAGAGGCCAAGTGAGTGTGAGGGCCCTCAGAAAGCATTATCTGATGATGTAGTCTGAATTCAACACTGTTGTTACATATGAAGCCATAAGCCTAACCAGGAGGAAGTTGAGTAGTGTTAGGTCATGAAAAAAGAAACAAAATGCATGGCTCACTTCAGAACGTTACTAGAGATACCGTGCTATCATTCACTTGGCTTCGTCAGCACAGGAGTCTGTAATATGCTAAGCAAAAGACAATTGAGGAATGCAGTTGTTATCATCCTTCAAGACTTCACGTAAACCCAAACCTTGTTAGCACTTACAGCCATCAAGCGGAACCATTCGCTACCCCCTTCTTTCTGGGTGGTGCGAACCTCACTTTCTTCAGAATGGAAGCGGAAATATGGGCAACCAACAGCACATGCATGAGGATGACTTTCGCTTCGTTCAATACGATGATGGATATGACAGATTTGCGGGCATTCCACCTGATAGCTAGCCTAGAAATTGTCACAAGGCTGTGAGAACACTATCTCCGTTCACAAACTTTTGTCGACCTCATTCGACCCGTGTACCTCAAATTATTGTGCGTCTAACATTCCTCGTACGCTACTGTAACCTCCGTGTTGATGTCGCTCGAGAGCATCGCCACGGGGTTATGATTTAGGATCCCCAGGCAGTGATTGAAATGGTCCTCATCTCGGATGTATGATGGTATAGTGTGGTCTATCCGGTGCTCCTTGTACCGGCGGTGCAGCATGCGCATGCTATAAGCGCAATGTGTGAGGTGTTGTTCCCACGTAATGAAGATGACCGGTTCATTGCCACGCTTGACAACCTCCTTGCTGACCTCCTTGGTACCATTCTTGTCGAGGAAATACGGCCATCCATGGTTGCCGAACTCCTCATCCAGCTCGGAATCGTAGCAAGAATCCGGGACCCACCGCAGTCCGATCAGTTCATAGTGACAGCCGAGTGTTCTGGCCTCATCCGGAGAAGAGCCGCAATGATATTTAGGCGACTTTAGCGCGTTGGGATGGAGAAAGGAGACGGCGACGATAAGAACGATGGTGACAATGCTAGACAGCCCAAGTACCCCCCAGAATCTTCGTGCAGGGAACCAGTCACGATTGTACCAGGTTGGATGATCTGGAGGGCCAATATTCTCTGTGGTAGGTACTTGATCATAGGCTTGACTCGTATCTTTGAAGACAAAGGGGGTTGACAACGACTGCAAGAAATGCATATCGGATATGGCGACAGAAAGGAATAGACGAGTAGAGGATGACGTTCTAAACTTTTCGAATGGCAATGACAGGTAATATTCAGATTAAATCCATATCACTATTCTTTAATTGTGGAAACCCTTGGTAAAAGCCAGGGAGTGGCGCAAGTGCACAAGTACAATCTAACGGAATCTTCACGCGCCGTGAGAAACCTCCGAAAGGTCGGAACTGTGTTGGCGATGATATGTCAGAATAACCTCCGACAAAGACAAAGATGAATCAATCTAATGAGGCAATGGCTGGAAGATTGGTATCTGTCTCTTTTTTTTTTTTTTTTCTTTTTTTTTAGACAATTGTTGATCTGTTCAAAGGGGCGGAGTCTCCCTATCTATATAGGCTCCACTTGCTAACAAGCGAATAGGAAAACTCGCAAATACGCCCATGTGTATCCATGCAATGACTGGATTGGCATTTGTTAAACACATTTTTAAAGAAGCTGCCAGTCCAGAATTGGCTTTACAAAGTGAAACTGAAGGTGTCTGTATTGACGGAGCTCTCCGTCCCTTTGTGCATTTGGTCTCAGTTGGATTTTTTCAACTGACAAAGTGTCATCAAATAATTTCAAGTGCATATTAACAGAATCGCAGTAATATCGACTCGAATATCTCATCCATTAAAGACAATCTTGCCCATGTATTCCGGCTCGTCCGTGTCGTCCTGGTTATTTGATTCCATATCCTCTCTTCAGTTTGCAACGACTGCGAGCCTCGTCAACCGTTTCTCAGAGCTAGTCTAAGACATATTGACACGGACTGGGGAGCTATGCAAAACCTATAAGCGCTACACTCATCTCATAGACCACCGGTGAGTTGTCCGTGAAGGAGACGGAGTATCTTGACGCCTCTGAAAGCTCTACCTTGATGTTAAATAATATGAATCAACTATCCACTTGCTATGTTTCACCTCCTGCGGCCTTGCCGACACGCACCGCGCACTCAAAGTCATCCTTACAAGTAGACCTTGCCACAGCCCACTCGTGCACCCTCGAAAAATGGCGACAGGTATTGGGTGTGAGACTTGAGCAGCATTTTGCCAGAGTCGTTTGAAGGTTTGTAGTATAGCATTGGGGTCAAGTCTGATTGGCATTTAACTGCTAACCGAAGCATGTCGATACAATGATCTGTCGCGCAAACCAGTTAGTACACCTTGTCTTCCTTGAGAAAGAGCCGATATGGAGATGAGCGGCTTCTACCGAGATGTGCTAGTTGCTCTTCATTGGGGGCACCGTAGTGATGTTGGTAAGCCGCTCTTCGTAGAGAGTTGATACAATTTAGATAGTGGAAAACTTGCAGTCTAACATAATTGCACGTCAGTGATCCCTGTGCCATGCTCCGTGTGGTGACAAGGTTCTTGGCTCTGAGTTACTAACCCAGTGACCCAACCTTGTTCAGATTTCAAGGTCTGGTCTGCATATATTCCAATCTCATCTTCATTCAAATAAAGAATCGTAGCTTTGGAGGCGTTAGCGTGACCATCGAGAACAAAACAAATATCTAGTATTACTTACGCGAAACCAAAGTCCTCCATGTATCGTCCAGTTCCGTAGATGGTTGCCCAATGTAGGGCGATTTGCGCAGAGTCACAATTGATGGGTCATCAGGTTGCTGGAATTCGCTTTTGCGGAAGTGAATGGATTGGAAAGCTGATTCTGGGTTCTCGTTTAGTTTCTAATCCAAGTTTGACCAAAATTGGAGGTTTTCTCACGAAGTTCAGTCTCTTGGTAGCCCGTCTCGTAGGAGCCCTTGGGTGAAAAAGCAGGGCCATTTTGTACCAGAACGACCAGTAACAAAACAAGGCTAAGTAGCCAAGGGATCCATTGTGTCAGAATCCAATTCCTTAGCATTTTGCTCCTATGTACCTGCAGTGTATTTGATGAGTCGTGGCCAAAATCACATGTATCCGAGCCTTTTTCAAAGTCTTGACACGCAACAGGCGTGTAACTTGAAGACGCCATTGTGAGCAAGCCGTGGAAATCTGGCTGGGCTGGAATGCAAGATGCAATTGATCCTACGCATTTACATTTAGAGGTCTAGGCATTTACAATTACCCCACTCCTCTCTGTCTGATCGGACGTTTCTTCATCCAGAGGATGGTTTTAGATAATCGCGGAAATATCACACTCAGGATACCCCACCCCGTAGCCCAGCTCACCTCACGGAAATTCTGACTTTTGCCACATACCTATCATCAACTCTGCAAATGCTTAGTTTACCCATGTGGGCCACCTATGACATTACCAGCTTGATCACAAAGCAGCTCTTCTTCGTCGCAAAGATTTAGGGGTCGTTGAGGCGGTCATTGTTATGATTTGAATGGTCTGAATACGCGTTATCATATTTAGCCTGAGGAGTACGGTCTGGACAATTTTCATCCCCGTTGCACATGATGCATGTCTTCTTGTCCCGCCTCTACTGGTTTTCCGCCAGCATAGCTGGCGTGGTCTCCGCCATCACCAACCAAACCTCCGTCCATGGGACCGCGCAAGGTATCCGACATAAGACTGTCAAGGGTCTTCCAGTTGTAGTTGCAAGATACATATTTCGTGTATAATATGCTGTTGTACTCGGAGTGGTTGAGATCCCACTGAACCATCATATGGCCACAGTGATATGTATGAGGGAAGCTCGAAGTCCAATTGTCCGTAGGGAGGTCCCGCATGACCGCGCGCTGGTACTTTTGCCAGATGAGAACGCAATGAGACATGTGTTGGTTCAGCGTTACATAAGCCCAACTCAGCTTGCCCTCCAGTACCTCGTCCTTTGACAAGAGATCTGTACCTTCAGCATTGCGCGAGTAGCCCCAGTCCTTTTCGTTCCATAACTCGTCCAGTTCCCGGTCGTAGCAATCTGGTGGAGTCCATGCAAAATTATGTGACTCGAAACGGCACCCTCTTGCAATGGCTTCGTCTGGAGTGTGGCCACATTCGGTTATGCGTACATTATGTCGAAGATTGGGACTGCTTCTGTAAAGGATTACAATAGTTATGGCGGTAAGAAAACCAACTGCAAGTAAGCAAATGTAACGAGCCTTTAGCAGACGTGAGAGTGGTCGTGGTGGGGGTTCGTATGAGTGTCCCTCCTCGGAACTGTCGAAGGAGATTGTTCCGGGCCGCTTTACATAGCGCGCTCCATGCATTCTCGGCTTTTTGTCGAACTTCTGTCGTATATTTGCCCAGTGAATAGCTATGACTGAGCAACAGTAAATGGGAAACTTTGATATATTTTATCCAGGCACAACCACACGTTTGCAGAACAAAACCAAAGTGGAAACTACTTGTCCTAAACCTCCGTCCATATAACCCTATCGGAACTTATCCACGCGGCCCCATTATTTCCCTGCCCACGTTCACACAGACGGAAGTTACTTCTGAAATTAGTAAAAGTGTGCGAGACCGGCATCGCAACCCTACCCCCATGGCGTTGCATTGACGTACACACCCGAATCAAATGTGACTCGCCAACCTGCGCTCGCGACAGTTGTCGGGTCTGTAAAGTCTAGCCCATCTTCCCCATCCGTCTCCCGTGCCGTCTATCACCATGATGGCACAAAACCAAAGACTTCTCGATTCAACTGAGGACAAGTGGGGCCCGTCTCAACAACATTGGGACACAATTTCCAACCCTGACGACGTGGAGGGCCTCTTTTCGAAACGTCCAAGCTTCGATCGATGGTACTCCAAGGCCAGACGAGGGATAGAGCCATGGGGACTCGTAATAGCCATTGTGGGCGCATTGTCACTGTCCGGCAGCCTTATTGTCGCTATGCGGTCGTCATCTGGAAAACCGGCGTGCCCAGCACAGGAAGATATTACACCGAAACCCAATGCGAACCCCGGGGAAGTCTTATACATCGGTCGCTACCCTGTTCAACATGATTATATTGGCGCATATATCACGTGTCCCCTCGACTCTCCGGAAGCAGCCCGCGAAGCAGGCTGTGTATTTGACTCACTGTTTCATGGCTACATACCCGATCCTTGTCTCGACCACGACCTATATCAATACTGGGTCGGTGATAGGTTTGAAGACCTGCAGTGGCGGGTGACGGATGAGGATTCACCTATTGTTCCTACCTCGGATATCCTGCAAGGCGACATCTCGAAATACCCAACCGCATGGGCACCGACGAAAACGCACTATAATCACTGTCTTTACCTAATCAATGGCACTAGCCGTGCCCAGGCCCGAGAGTCTCCATTGGTCTTGGATACACATCTTGACGAGAGCCACATGCAGCACTGCTTCGATATATTAACCCACCCACCCGAGAACTATCCTGCCACTTTTATGTTCGTATACCAGCATAGATGTTACATTCGAAGCCTCTCTCGCCTCAACGATGATGCAGGAGCATTCATCCGGAAGCTGAAAAAGGAAGCGGAGGATCTGTTAACTGGTTGACTGAAAGGTGGTCATGTTTAACTAACATATATTAGCGAGCTCAGTTGCTTTCTTCAATGGGCCTAGCCCTTTCTCGCAGTTCATATCTTCTTCGCTATGCCTTGCTTTTATATGTTCCGCAAATCTGATACTAGCTTGGAAACTCCAAATAGGTTGGCTGAAACTTCCAGTTGAATGAAGCTGGCGGTTGAATGGAAGTCATGGGTTGGAGTGCATTTTCCGGCGCAAGCCCTTGTTCTCCGGTTACACCGAGGACCAATTTGATTGCGCGCACTTGGGCTAGCCGTATCCTATTTCCTAAAGCACAAGTTCTCAATGAAGGGAATAGTGTGCACAACCGTCCCAGCAGCGATGGACTTGCCACCCATTCTCCGTTACACCAAAGGATTGCAACAGGGGACCTCTTCCGCTCAGGGAAAGTTTATCCATGGGTTGGTTGAACGTGGCAGTGATTGAGCACTCTGCATTTACCCTTGCGCACTTTGAGGCTGGGCCAGCATCTGTTGCAGAGTTGGCGCTGTGGGGGAACAGGGAGTTTATATACTTAGGTATTTTGACGCCTCCACTATGACTCTTTGTCAGTGAGACTCCCGGACTGCATGGTCATGGTGAGCAAGAGGGGTTCTTCTGGCAACCGGCCACATCGCTGCCACCACGACGAGGGTCTGCTCGTATCCAAGCAGTATGGCAGCCCTGGCTCAACCCAACGGCTACTGCCTCTTGGCTGCGCATTGCCGAGACCTACTCCATGTGGTCACACAGAAAAGCTTGCCCCGTATGCCCAGGCCCCTGGCGATCTGACGAGAAAGCTAGGGAAGAAGTGACCAGTCAGGTCGGCCTCGATGCCACCCCAGTGTGAGGAACCGATGAGCTGCAACGGCCTGCCTGTAGAGTGTAGTCTGGTGACACAGCCTCGTGCGACAAGCATGAGCACGCAGCGCGGAACCCCGGGGGGCGTAGCGTCGACGTTGGACTAGTGAATGTGTGAGGGTTCTTGCAATACCGGCGGGTGTCGTCCCGACATTCGCCATCCTGGAGGAGACTGGATATGGACCAAGACGCGGTCAAGGGGGTTCGCAGAAGCAAGTCGATACAGGCAAAATTAATATCGGAAGCTTGTCGCCTGGGGTGGGTGGGTCCCCAAGGGAGGTCGAGCCGAGAAGGGGCTCGACTCTCCAGGCCGTTAAATCCCGGTCAGTCCCAAGGTGGTACCGCGGTTCTGTCCGTGGGGGTTGTTTCTCTGGCTCGGCCTAAGCGGTGCTCAAGGAGTGCCATCAATTGAGGGTAGACCAAGGGCTCGCCGGCTTATTTGCATGCTTTGTCCGACGTGGCCAAGCGATCAAACACGCCCTCCCCGACCTGATTTGAGATCCGGGGCACGTGCTCTCGAAACATGAACAGGGTGCGCCACCGCCGCCGAGATCAGGAACAAGACGGATCATGGGCAGCAGCTGCAGAAGGTGGGCGGTCGTGTTGGGCATTCAAGGCGCCTCTCTCATGCAGCATGTTCCGTTTTGATCATAGCCCTCAGGCCGGAAAGCTCCGACTGCACGAGAGGCCCGCCCGCTCCCGAGAAGCAGGCTGGAATAATCTGCATTATTAGGCGCTGACGGTGACTGGCATCGAGTATCCCCAAAGGCGGCAACACTGGGGAAAGCCTGCGGCCAAGGTTATGCTGAGGATAGCTGGAGAAGGCAGGTGAGGGGGGCCGCAAAGAAGTGACAATACTTGGTAAGTCGTGAAATGAGAGACAGGACCAAACAGAAGGAAGGCTGTTCAGAAGACCAACGTAACTGCGAACTGTGGTGTTGGCATGAGGTTTACGAATACCTCAAGGGTACAAGACTTATGAGTGTGAGATGGCGCACATGGCGGGGTAGCGCGCGAGTGCCTCTTTTGTGGACCCTCTGTAAGCTACCTGGGTACATCAAAGTACGGCGTACGGAGCACTAGCTCCACTCGCACATCACTGCTCGCTAGCATTGTCGTGCCCGAGCGGTTGTACATTCGATACCTCCCTGATATGCAGGACCACCACTCACAACCCATATAAGACCATACCTCCGTGTCACGTCCCGGACATCTCAGCTGCCCCTCCTCGCGGTGTACAAACTTGTTCGTCGCCTCCAGGTCCAAGGTCGAGGCCCAGGTTCAAGCACAAGCAGGTTCCAGTGCCAGGCCCCGGGACACATTAGGGTCATCGGCTTCGTGTCAGCTGCCTGCTGCCCTTCCCGTCCGCCTTCCTGCAAGCCGCAGCAGCAGCATTCTGCGAGCCTGCCCGCCGCGCCACATACCAGCTGGCGGCCATACATACACCACAGACGTCACTGCCGACTCAGCCAGAGGGAAAAACAGGGCCATCTTGCGTTGTCGAGCCGACTTCGCCAGTCGTAGGCGGGCTGCGGTTCGGTGTCAAGGGCGGCTTGGGCACAAGACAAGCCCGCTGTGCTTCCATCGCCTGCACGCCGAGCAGCCGCCAGTCCCCCGGTCTGGTCACCGAGAAGGTCGCCTCGCCATTGATCGCCCTGACCGACCGTTCGTCCATGTGGCTTCGCTCCGTCCTACACACGTCACGGGCCCTATAGCCCAGACCAACCTCGATATTCTTCTGGAAATGGCACACGGGCCTGTTGGACCTCTCATATCTAGACCACCTGCGACCTTCCTCCGCCCTTGGTAATACAGCACCGCCTGTTCGTTCCCCTCTGCTGCGCAGCACACACTCCCACACACTCCCCCCCGCAAACATGGCCTCTCAGTTCCAGTCCCAGGTCCTCGAAAATGGCCAGTGGGTTACGAGGACCTCGAATGTCAACGACGCCCTCAGCAGGCCCGCCACGGAGCCGCCAAAGCAGAAACGACCACCGCCCCAGTGCGGCATCATGACCAGGACTTTGGTAGAAAGTCCAGTTGCCCATTGGATCCTCCCCGTGCGACTGCGCTCCCCTCATCACAACGATATCGCAATAGTAGGCGTGAGTACCCGGCTCTGTTCCTCGTCCCCTCGCCCCCAAAGTCCCCCACGCCCCTCCACGACATCAATGCAGCAGCCATGCAAGGACTGCCGGCAGATGGCCCTCTGCCTGGGTGACGAGCTAATGTTGTTTCTGCACCACAAAGGATCACTACGTGCAGATCTCGGAGCTCCAGGACGATTTGCAGCTACACAGCATCGCAAAGAAGAGGGACTTTGGCTCGCGCATCCGCAATGCCAAGGTCATCGGTACCTTCAACCGGGATGACATCGATGCCAGCAGGTTCCAAGCTAGCAGGTCCCACAGGCAGCAGGACGGTGACATTGATGTGGGAATGTCTGAGGTTTCCACTCCGGTCTTGTCTCCTAACCCGCCGCATCTACCTCCTCAGCTTCTCCTGATCGTCTTGGAGACAGGCGACTGCGTCTTCTTGTTCCTGCGCTCCGCAAGGGACGGATCTTTCGAGTTTGCTGCCTTGCAGCATGAACTCGATACCACGCGCCTTGTTCGCCCCGGTTTCCATTTGGCAGTCGACCCGAGTTCCAGGTACGTGGCACAGGCCTGCTCTAGGGACATCTTCGTCGTCCACGAGCTCGAATCCATGGCCAGCCTCAACAACTCTTTCATCAACGGCCAACCCCTGAGGCCGGTCAAATCGTCTCGACCACGCGCTGTCAATGGCACAATACAAACCATGGAGTTCCTCTACCCGAGGCCACAAGATTCTCAGCACATCATCTTGTTGCTCATAGTGGTCAACAGGGGTGTCCCGAGAATGGTTACTTATGATTGGGAATTGGGGGACGATGTCGGAGAAGCATTGGCCGCAGAGAAAATGGGCCATCTCTTGCCAAGGAATCACGAGATGCCACTCTTGATAATCCCGCTCACGATACGCACGGCTTTCTTTGCTGTCTCAGAGGGCGAAATCGCTTTCTGCAAGGACATTCTGTACGGCTCTCCTACCTTTGAGCCTTGCGAGATCGGGGACTTTCCCCCATCCGAGCATCATGATGGGTCGGAACCACCATTATGGACCGCCTGGTCCAGGCCTCCTCGACTTTCGAGATTTCATCCCAACAATGATCACATTTACGTTGCTAGAGAAGATGGACTGGTCTTGTTTCTCGAGTGCGACTCCGAAAACATACTTGGAGCTGCCTTTAACCACGGAACATTTTGCAACGTCTCGACGGCTTTTACGAGCCTTTCACACCACAATGACGATATTCTGGTTTTCGGGGGAGACTCAGGACTCGGCGGCGTGTGGAAGGCGAGTCTTCTTAGCTTGTGTCTGAACCACCAGTATACTGACAAACGTAGGCTCCCCCACGAGAACAGGTCGTCAGGCTCAGTCAGATTCCAAACTGGTCGCCAACCGTCGATTTCGTAACAACAAACGAGTCTCGGCGGTGGGATGACTACAATGGCGCCACCGGGAAGTCTGGGACAGACTCAGACGGAGAACCCAGCGCTCTGCCGTCTGGGGTTTCCAAGCCCGATAAAATATTTGCCGCGGCTGGGAGAGGACGAAACGGTTCGGTGGTGGAGTACCGATATGGCCTGCAGGCAAATATCGGCCTAGATATCGACTGCGGTACAGTGGTTAAACGATCCTTCATGCTGCCTGCTAACGTTTCTGAACCGGAATACGGTCATCACTTGCTTTTATCGCTGCCCGGAAGATCTGCCCTTCTGCGATTCGACACGGACTTCTCCACAAGCTACGATGTAGATCCCGACGAAACACTGTACGACACGTCCTCCTCAACCCTGACGGCAAAGCGCGTCTCTGAGGAACTCATCGTTCAGGTTACGGAGAATGGCATCGTTATTCTGAATTCATCCACAAGGTATGCCATTAAACGTCCCCCACCGCCTCCGTTCTCTGCTCTCGTCACATTGTGTTCTCGAAGTCCCGTATCTTACAATCGCACAGCAAACAATTCTCATTCGCCTCTCTGGGTCTTCGCGGCGCGGCTGTCACCGATGCTACTATCCAAGGGAATATACTTGCTGTTACATCGCATTCCGAGAATATCTTTGAACTACACATTATACTGGTTGATGGTCTCAGGCTTGAGGCGCGTCACCTGCACCGAGAAAAGTTTGAGGGCGAAGTCACATGTCTCGGTCTCTGTAACATCGGGGGGAAGCCCCACGCTGTTGCGTCTCTATGGTGCAACAACGCCATCTATCTGGACTTCTTCGGCATACAGGATAAGGAGCACGTGAAAACGATTCCGATTCACGCTCGTAAGTACTCCATTTCATCACTGCGTGTGAGCGAGAAGGGTAAGAATACGCGGCGTCGACAGGCATCCGCAGCTGCATTGGACGCCTTTTGTTTTCCTGCAGTCCCACTGTCCTCAGATGTTACGCTGGTGCGGTTCGCGGCCTCACTTCAAACCTCTAGTCTTCTCACTTTTTTTCTTCCCATTCCTCGACGTACAGTCCTGATTTGGCTAACACGTGCACCTAGTCGTCGAAAGTCTATCGCCTAACAGTACCCAAAGGGACATCGGAGTCAACCTCGAGGCTTTTACAAGTATTTTGACAGTTCTTGGCAGCCCTGGGAATAATGTTCTCATTGCTGGGAGCCGTGACGGAGCATTGATGACGCTCGGTCTCGATGATAATTGCGAAGTGGCGTCAGTATCTCTGGAAAGGGTGGGATCCGTACCAGCCTACGTATATGAGGCTTTTCACGGATCGGCATTTGTTTGCTGTGATTCGGCCTTCACGCTGGTTGGCGACTTTCAAGGGCACGATCGAGGATTTGCCAAGAAACAGAGTGTCTGGACTGTCGATGTGAACGACAGCAGCAAAACTGCTCCCAGCATCAACTCTGTCGTGGTATTGCAGGAGAACCTAAGCGGAAACCTTGCCAACACACCACTTCTCCTACTCGCCACGGATCGTGTTCTCCTCGCTGAGCTGCAACCAGAGGTAGGACCTGTTCAGCGACAGATACCCCTGGGCATGACACCCCAGAAACTTCTTTACTCGCACGTCCTGAAGTGTCTGGTAGTTGGCGCGAAAACACTTGATGACAGGCCCACGCTCAGGTTCATCGACCCCGACACCGGTGAAGACCTGTCTCTTCCCCTGCACGGCCATTCGAGAGAGCCAGCTGACTTCATAACCGGGCTTGGCAAGACAGGGGTCCGGATTCTCTGCCTCGATGAGTGGCATGTCGAGTCCAAGAATAAGAATTTCTACTTCATTCTTGTCGGAACCAACGGAGGCCCAACAGATGGGGGCAGGGTTCTGATCGTGTCTGCGCGAGCAGAGAGATCGGCACAAGGGGAAACCCGGGGAAGGATATCCTTCTGGACCCAGCACAGGATAAAAGGGCCTAAGGAACCTGTTTACGCTGTAACCGCTGTCGGCCGCAAGATCCAAGCCGCCTTCCA
Source organism: Stenocarpella maydis (assembly GCA_002270565.1). Classification (NCBI taxonomy): domain Eukaryota; kingdom Fungi; phylum Ascomycota; class Sordariomycetes; order Diaporthales; family Diaporthaceae; genus Stenocarpella; species Stenocarpella maydis. The sequence goes on from NQMI01000065.1 coordinate 88,747, forward strand.
CTCCCAACTGGTTTACTATAGGCTGGACGAGGGAGAAAAGAGGCTCACACAGGTTTCGGTAACACAGCTTGACTCTGAGGCCTGGAAACTTAGCATTCTACCCAACTCGCCGCATACCCTAGCATTGACGAGGAGCGACTCCCTGTGGGTGCTCGAAGAAGGCGAAAACCCGCGCAACGGCTTTGACATACGCCATGTCGACCCTTACACGCCGCACGGCCTGGACATGCTCGAGGTGGCCGGGGATTGGCCCCCGCGGCCGCATCCCAGCGAGACGTCGGAGACGCCGCCATCGATCGTGCTCATAGCGGACCAGGAGTGCGGCCTCACGGGGCTCTGGATACCATGGGACTCGCCCGACAAGGACTGCGACGTGCTTTTCGAGACGGACCTCCCGTCGACGGTGCGGCGGCTGCGGCTGGGGCGCACGCTCCCGCCGTGGTCCCGCGCGGCCCGNAGGTGCTGGGGATGGGCATCGACGGGTCGCTGCAGCACTTTACGCTGCTGGACCTCGGGGCGTGGCGGTTCCTCCGGTTCCTGCAGAACGTGTCGGAGACGTCGGCCGAGCTGTACCCGTTCACGCACATGCGGTTCGGGTCGGCCGAGGAGGAGGAGGCGTTTGACCCGCGGCCGGTGGCGGCGGCGGCGGGCGACAGCGGCGACAGGCTCGAGCGCCAGGTCGACGGGGACTTGATGGGGCGGATCCTGGACGGGCGGGCGCTCGAGTCCCTGATATGGTCCCGGCGCGTGTGGGAGGGCTACTTTATGGAGTACCTTGACGGGGTGGACGGCGGGCGGTGGACGGAGGGTTTCGGAGCCATGGGGAACGACGAGAGGCGTGCGGCGTATGTGCGGCTGGCCTATGAGATATTGGAGTACTTCCTCGTGCCAATTATCTAAATACAGGGGGCCGTGTATGTTTTTTATATGATGCAATAGGGCTCAACCCTTATGCTACCATATCCATCCTGTGATATGTGGTCATTAATTCCACTTAACGTCCGCCCACCTACTATGAGGAATTAAGTGTACAGCCTTTCATATATCCTTATAACCCCCGTCTAAAATACCCTGCCTCAAAGCCCCTTAACTTTATGAGCCTTACATAGGTCGAGCCCCTTTCTCTGAGCGCGTATTGAGAACCATTCCTCTAGGCGCGTGCAGAGCCTTCCTCTGGGCGTGAAGAGGGCCTTCATCTGGGTATATAGAGAGCCTCCCTGCAATCGTGTAAAGGGCTAAAGGGTTGTGAATGGCCCAGAGGGTTAGGGTTTATTTCATATTTGGATCTGGGGGGTGGGCCAACGTTTAAAGTTGGGTGGGCGGACGTTGACTGATTAATTGGCGTTATTTTGGGGTTTCGGTATGCAAGTTCAACCCGTCAAGGACAGAGTCGACAGCGCAGCTTCACATTCCATACCTCTCAATCTACACAGCGTTGGACGGGGCGTCATGGTATCAAAGCGGCGTGCATGCTCCCAGGCTATTCCAAATAGAAAGCGCATTATTGATATAGAGAGTATGTGTTTGTGAGTGCACTTGATTATTCATTCAATCCCGGCAGGCCGCGGAGAAAAAAGCCCGGGCAGTGGAGGCGCTTCTATATCATTTACCTTTATGACCAGCATTGAAGGGGGGGGGTGTTGTCCAGGATGCCGGTTCGCGACCTCGACAGAGCGGGATGAATACTCCACGTGTCACATGTGGAAACGGAACTTGGCCCTGCATGTATGTGTGCATCACGATGCCCTCGAGTGCCCAAGAAGGTAGACAAATGGATAGGCGGGCTCATATTAACGTAAAAGCAGGGCTTGGCCCTTGCTGTTGTTAGTCAATTCAGACTAAGATGCCCCTGGGCCAAGGAACTGGAAATGCTTGCTGTTAGTAATACCCATGCCCCCGAGAACCTGGAAAAGGCTGGAGATGAAAGAAACACGTCGGTTTTTTTTTTTGGGGGGGGGGGTTTCTTTCTGGACTGCCTTGCCTTGGGGCCAAATTAGATGTTGCCAACTGTTTTGGGGCGGCGGCATTGTTCCCCCGGGTCGCGCTGGGGCCTGGGTCTCCCGAGGGGAGCTGTGTGTGAAGTCATTGGTGGTGGGGCAATCCTGTAAAGATTCTGCGATAGAGGGGAGGGGGAGAAGAACGGGGGGGATGGCGGGGTGTTGACAGTGCCCTTGATAACGACTCAGCTGGTTTTTCTGGTGCTGTATTCGGGCGTGCACAGATTGATTTTGTTAGGCTCACGGTCTTGGTCGCAGGCCCATCATGCAACTTGAGCAGCCAGGGTGCCAGGCAGCCGGAACGGTGACGATGGGCTCCCATGCTCTCTCTGTTTGTGGAATGAGGTTGCTATGCAGTGTATGAGGGGTAAATATTTGGTTGATCCACTTCCATAACGAGGCGAGGGTAGGATGGTGGTGGTGGGTGGTGGCTGAGGGATGTTTGCGGTCTGAACATTGGAAACAAGGCTGGCTTGTTCTTGTGGTAGTCATATGCACGTGTACCTAGGTATATACGCATATGTACGCATACGCGTGCACAAGTGTGTGGGAGCGTGTCTGCCAGCCTCGGATTTGCCCAAAACGGTGGTCGAGGGTGGAAATGCTGATTTGGTCGTCGGTTCGAGAAAGTTCTGGTGGCCGGTAGCTCTTTCGGTTGACATCAATCCAACATCACACCCCTCCCGGGCGTGGTCCTATCGAACATTCAAGGCTCAGCTCCCAGGGTCTGCCACCTTCGCAGGCAGACAAAGAGCTACTACGCTGGCCCTGCGCTGGCCGGGCAGGGCGGCAGGAGGGCAGGAGGCAGAGCGCGGCAAAACCAAAAGCTACTTTTTTTTTTCTTCGCTGATTCTCTCTCTGCTGATGACTAGTGTTTCCCCTGGGGAGAAGAAAAAAAGCTACTGCAGGAGCCGCCATATCCAGAGACGACAAACTCTTATTCTAAATCCTCCTCCTTTCTGCACACCTACCCACTTTCCACTCTCACACCCACTCCCACCCTCACTCTTTGCATCGCACTTTGGAATACCACGCACATACCGTTCACCCTTCACACCAAAATTACAACCGCAAACAACCACCACCACCAAAACAACAACAGCAACAACTCAGAGTTCCGACTGCCCACAGCACCTTGGGATTTCGAGCACCGTTGCTTTTCATCCCTTGCCTGTGAGAACAAACCCTGATCCTCTTGCATACCAAAGACACGCAGAAAGAGAAAGAAAGAAGGAGCAAACAGAGAAGCCATATTGACACCAGCTTCATCCAGTTTACCCAATACATCCTCCTCCGACCCCACCACCACCAAACAAACCGCCAGTATGAGTGTTGTCGGTAAGTCATTGCGACCCAGCCCCTCCCTCCCCCAGCTGCCCTTGTACCGCTGGTCATCTTGACAGGCACCCGATGCTGATGTGTTTGCTCAACCATAGGCGTTGATCTCGGAACCCTCAACACGGTCATTGCCGTCGCCAGGAATCGAGGTGTCGATGTTGTACGTCCACCCGCAGTCGTCGAGCGCCCCCACCCATCTCGACCTCCTACCTGCTCTCCCCAGTCCCGACTCCCGTGTCGCAGATATACCAAGGCCCTATAATTCTACGATGCGCATGCTGACCATATACATCCTGACAGATCGCAAATGAAGTCTCCAACCGGGCGACACCGTGAGCATCCCCCCCCCCACCCTAGCCCTAGGCATTGCTGCCACCTCCACCCATCTATCCAACAGTCCACGGGCTAACCACTCCTCCCAAAACAGATCCCTGGTAGGCTTCGGCCCCAAGGCACGATACCTCGGCGAGCCGGCCAAGACACAAGAGATCTCAAACCTCAAGAACACCGTCGGCTCCTTGAAGCGCCTCTGCGGCCGCTCCCTCTCCGACCCCGATGTCCAGCTCGAGCAGCAGTTCATCTCGGCGCCCCTGGTCGACATCGACGGCCAGGTCGGTGCTGAGGTCAACTACCGCGGCCAGAAGGAGAGGTTCACGGCCACACAACTTACCGCCATGTTCCTCAGCAAGATCAAGGCCACAACCGCCGCCGAGCTCAAGCTCCCCGTCTCCGACATCGTCCTCAGCGTCCCTGCCTGGTTCACCGACATCCAGCGCCGCGCCCTGATAGACGCCGCCGAGATAGCCGGCCTCAAGCTGCTGCGCCTCATCAACGACACCACCGCCGCCGCCCTCGGCTACGGCATCACCAAGCTCGACCTGCCCTCGGCCGACGAGAAGCCCCGCCGCGTCGTCTTCGTCGACGTTGGCCACAGCGACTTCACCTGCTCCGTCGTCGAGTTCAAGAAGGGCGAGCTGGTCGTCAAGTCCACCGCCTGGGACCGCAACTACGGCGGCAGGAACTTTGACAAGGCCCTCGTCGACCACCTGCAGAAGGAGTTCCTCGGAAAGTACAAGATCGACATCTTTACCAACCCCCGCGCCGTCGCACGTGTCTACGCCGCCGCCGAGAAGACAAAGAAGATCCTCTCGGCCAACCAGCAGGCCGCCGTCAATATCGAGTCCCTCATGAATGACGTCGACGTCTCCGCCATGGTCACCCGCCAGGAGTTCGAGGCGCTCATCGAGCCCCTTCTCAACAAGACCACCGGCCCCCTCGAGCAAGCCCTAGCGCAGGCTGGCCTCACCAAGGACGACGTTGATGTCGTCGAGGTTGTCGGTGGTGGCTCTCGTGTGCCCGCGGTCAAGGAGCGCATCCAGGCCTTCTTCGGCAAGACCCTGTCCTTCACACTCAACGCCGACGAGGCCGTCTCCCGTGGCTGCGCCTTCAGCTGCGCCATCCTGTCCCCCGTCTTCCGCGTCCGCGACTTCTCGGTCCAGGACGTCATCCCTTACCCTATCGAGTTCGCTTGGGAGAAGGCCCCAGACATCCCTGATGAGGACACGAGCCTGGTCGTCTTTAACAAGGGCGGCGTTCAGCCCTCCACCAAGATTCTGACCTTCTACCGCAAGCAGCCCTTTGACCTCGAGGCCCGCTACGTCAAGCCTGAAGAGCTGCCTGGAGGGATTAACCCCTGGATCGGCCGTTTCTCGGTCAAGGGCGTCAAGGCCGCCGGTGGCCCTGACGACTTCATGATCTGCAAGCTCAAGGCCCGTGTCAACATCCACGGCGTCCTGAACGTTGAAAGCGGCTACTACGTCGAGGACCAGGAGGTCGAGGAGCCCATTCCCGAGGAGCCCAAGAAGGAGGATGGCGAGAAGAAGGACCCAGATGTGAGTATTCCAGAAGTTGATCATTTTTATACCTCGTCGTATTCCGCGAAACGCAAGCCGTCAACTTCTCCGCCGGTGGAGGATAGGGCGAGCGAGACGAACCGCAAGCGAACCTGCCCCCCGAACAGTCATGCCGAGGCTGCGTCCATCTCATCCGATGCGCAGCAGCAGCAATACGGGGACCCCCAGCTAACAAAGTCAAAGGCCATGGAGACAGACAATAAGGAGGAGAAGCCCAAGACACGCAAGGTGAAGAAGCAGGTGCGCAAGGGAGACCTGCCAATCGTCGCCGCCAACATGTCTCTCGACGAGTCTGGCAAGAACAACCTGACCGAGAAGGAGTACTCGATGGTCATGGAGGACAAGCTGGTCGCCGACACCGAGGAGAAGAAGAACGAGCTCGAGACATTCATCTATGAGCTCCGCAACAAGCTCGACGAGCAGTACGTCGACCTCGCAAGCGACGAGGAGAAGGAGAAGATCAAGGCTAAGCTGGAGGCTTCTGAGGTGAGTTTTTTGGATTGCGAATATTTTCTACCCCGTACAACAACGCAACGGGCGACTGACTGTTGATCCAGGACTGGCTGTACGAGGATGGCGAGGACACCACCAAGGCCGTCTACGTCGCCAAGATTGACGAGATCCGCGCCTTGGCCGGCCCCATCATCCAGAGGCACTTTGAGAAGGTTGAGGCCGAGCGACAGGCGGTACAGGCCAAGGTGGAGGCAGAGAAGGCGGCCAAGAAGGCGGCTGAGGAGGAGGCCCGCAAGCAGGCTGAGGCCCAGAAGCCCGCCGCCGAGAACAAGGACGCCGAGATGCAGGACGCCGACGCCGCGCCAAAGGCGGAGGTCGAAGAGGCCCAGGACCCGAAATAGAGTCTCGGTCACAGTCATGACTCGCCTATAGTGCTGGATTGAAGAAGAGGAGAAGATCCGACGACGCCTGTTCACGCACGTTTTGAGCGAGAAGTGAAGAGAGGAGGAAGAGGAGACACATGCAACCACCCACTCAGACACACGCACACACGAACATAAAGATAGGAAAGAGAACCATGGGGGCTGTGGTTCTCCCATAGATGGATTCAAGATAGTCCGATTTCACGAGAGCAGGCTCGAGTGCGCTTCTCTGTACCTCGTCATCCCACCAAACTCCTCCACCCAGCCTCATCTCCTTGTTTGCCTCTACTACCAGGTGAGCATAGCCAGGAGAATCGTCTTTGGAATGATAGAGGGTTAGACACGGCGGTGTTGAGAAAGGCCTCTCGGTTGTCGTTTTGTACGGAGAGAAGTAAGTTAATTCGACATTACGGGGTTTGCAAGACAGAGAATGATGTTCTGCAATAGATTTGGGGCGGGGGCGGGGGACCAAAAGGAGAAAAAGGACATTCATCCATGTTTTTGATTTTGATGTTGGACGTCTTGTCTTTTTGCTTTCGACTCTTGTCTTGTCCTTTGCATACACGTTTATGAACAGTGCGGTGTTTGTTTCGCAGCTACGGTTTTAGATTACGAGCTTTAGCTAGCTACCTACCTACCTAAAAGTGATGACGGAAGACAATTAATTGCTCCCCGTCCTAAATATGTTGTCATGAGAACTGGATGCAATGGATTTTTGAGTCAAACAAAGACTTAATAAAGACTAATAAACAAAGGTCAATAGCAAAGGACGTTTAAGGCTAAGGGCTCATCCTGAATCTCATCCATAATATAACGCAAGCAATGGAAGAACTTATTAATATATAGATATATGTAGATATAGATGTGCACATATGGCAGTCTGTTATGTATTGTGGACATTCTCACAAATCCAACTATTCGTACCCCCCCCCCCCCCCGGAAACGGGAGGTACAGCTCTTTGGGGAACTCGGACAGGAATGCTGGCCATTTTTTGAGATAGAGCATAGTCCAGCCCTCCATGAGGCCTGAACGAGAGCGCTTTACCATATTCTTGATAGTATTGCTCAGCCGGAGAGCCTAGATGTGATTATTGGACAGTTCAGAGTATCTCTTCGTTCGATTAGGTCCAGCTTCGGTAGCGGCTCCGGGAGATCTGGGGGCCACAGAGTGTACCTGAAGATTGGGGTCCTCGGTCAGGTTCAGACCAGACTGGTCGTTGGTCGGTTCCATGGTCTGATAGATCTGAATAAGGTTTAGAGACAGCTATCATCTATAATATAGGTCGTGTGCTTTGGTATAAAATCCAAGGTTAAGACTTAGATAAGAAGGCAGCAATCATTCTTTTACTTGCTAGGAAGAGACTTAATTTCAAGCACAAAAATCCTAAATACTTCCCTTTACTTTTATTAATAGCTGGATAAAGCTAGTATATTCATGCTTATTCCTTTGTGCTTCATGTTTATAGTAATGGCCTATTGAAAGGGCTATGTTAACTAATATTATTTTAATATCCTGAGGCTAGAATATTTCTCATTATTATTTTATATCCTCTGGTTAGATACCAGTAGGTAACTTATAGATCGGCTATAGGTATGGATATCCGAGGTGGTTAGTTTTTGGGTATATTAGGATGTGGTTGTTCTGGTTGTCGGTCTGGGGCGTATGTGTCTTAGTGTTACGGCTTGTTATGAGTGGGTGTTGCGGGACTCCAGGAGTGCGCATTATAGGAGTAGGCATTATTGCCTGCTGTTTTGATTTGCACTGTGGACATTTTGGATGTCCAACTAACTAACTTTTCACCCGCCATTGGCTCCTCTCCTCATAGCCTTCCCTGGACCATTTCGTCCCCCCTCTATGGTATATCAAACAAGGGCTTGAGCTTGACGATGAGCTGCCATTCCTCGTTGGAGACCTCCTTTCGGTAGAACTCCTTGAGGCAGTCGATGGACGCCCGCGAGATGGCACTGTACAGCAGGTCCGACTCCTCCAGCTGCCGTCCGTATGTCGGCTGGTGCCCGCCCATCTCGATCTTGACCGCTACCGACGGCTGGCCCTTCTTGCACACGGGTATCTGCTTGTGTTCTCGCTCGATAGAGGTACTATTTGCATGTTAGTAAGTAAATATGATGACATTTACAACGGAGTTGAGCCGATGGGATGGGGTTAGTGGTTTGGGGGGGGGGGGCGCGTGCGTGCGTCGGGCATTGCAGGAACTTACACTCTGCCCAGTTGGATAATCTCCTTCACACCGGTCGTAGGGTTGTGCTTGACAGCCGAGATCGGTGTGTTGACCTTGAGCTGGCCTTCCGCCACATCAACACCAACGACGATAGGGCCCGTCTTGTTGAAGACTGCCACAGGCTTCAGGACACAAGGAAACACTGCGAGCAGCTTGGAGTCTTCCTTCTTCTTCTCGAGAAGGTCGTCCATGTGCTTGGTGAACTGGTCGAAGAGGTGATAGATGATGTCAGCCGTAAAGATCTTGACGCCCTGCTCCTCTGCGTACGTCTGGGCATCCTTCTCCACCTTGACATCGAAGCAGAGCATGACCGCGTGGTCGGGCGACTTCTCCAGCATGATGCCGCACTGCATGACGTCTCGCTTCGAGACCGGGCCGATACCAACGTTGGCGACGGGGATCTTGCAGTCCTTGAGGAAGTCCAGCAGGGCCTCGAGGGAACCCAGCGTGGAAGCCTGGACGGACACACCGCGGCCGGTCCTCTCGACACGGCTGAAGAGGGTCTCGAGATCGTTCTCAAGCTCGTCCTCAATGTCGTCCTCGTCATCATCAGGGCCTGCGACCAGCAGGCGGGAACCAGCGATGGCCTTCTCCAGCCCTGGCGCAACGATCTTGACACCGAGAGCGGCCTTGACCTCCTTGTTGTGGACATACTGCGACTTGAGACGGAGTTCCTTGAGCCTCTCCGGTGTAAGCAGCGCTCGGACGTTGGTCTTGATGACGCCCTCTGTTCCACACAGCAGGATCCTGTCGCCCTCGCGCATGATACCGTTGGAAAGGATGACATCGATGGTCATACCGAAACCCTCGATCTGCTTGACCTCGAGGACGGTGGCTTGCACCTCGGAGAGGTACATGAGCGAGCCCACCATCCTCTCCTGCGTGAGTTGCAGGATCAGCTTGAGCATATCGGGGATACCCTCGCCGGTGTGGGCAGAGGTGGGGATGAGCGAGACGAATTTGGACATGTTCCTGTTCTCGTAGAAGAGCTCGGCGTTGAAGCCCTGCTCGGCAAAGGCAAGCTTGGTCTGTTCCAGGCGGTTCTTGAACTCGTTCTGCACAGCCTTGCCCTGGTATGCCAAACTCTCTTGGAACCCGTTGTTGTCGATCTTCTTCCAGCCGTAGAGACGGTCGATCTTGTTGAGGGCAACCACGAAAGGCGTCTTCCTCTCACGCAGCATGCGCATCGACTCGAGGGTCTGGGGCTCCAGGCCGTGCATGATGTCAACCACCAGGATGGCAATGTTACAGAGCGAGGAACCTCTTGAGCGCAGGTTGGAGAAGGACTCGTGGCCAGGAGTGTCGATGACCAGCAGACCAGGCACCTTGAACTCGAACTTGCCGTCCTTGTTGACGACCTGGGTCTTCTGCTTGATGGCCTCGACCGGGAAGTAGGTAGCACCAATCTGCTGCGTGATACCACCCGCCTCGCCTTCCTGGACGTTTGTCTGGCGGATCTTGTCGAGCAGCTTTGTCTTTCCGGTATCGACGTGTCCGAGAATACAGCAGATGGGCGACCGAAGGTTGTCTTTTGACCGCGCAGCCAGGGCAGCCTGGTGGGCCTTCTCACGTCTTGCGAGCGCTTCTTTCCTCCTCTGAGCCTCCAGGCTGGCATCCTCATCGTCCGAGGAGGACTCTTCTGAGGAGGACTCGTCCTCCTTGGTCGCAGCTGGTTGCTCCTTTGGCCTCGAGGGTAGTGATTTCTCCTCTGCCTTTCCGTTCTCGTTGTCCCTGCCGGCCTCGTCACCAGACTCGGCGTCCCAGCTGTCCTTTGGTTCCTCGTCAGATGCCGCCGCGGCCTCCCAGTCCTCCTCGATCTCCTCCTCCCTGGCCTTGGCGGCTTTTTCGGCAGCCTCGGCCTCGGCCTTCTCACGGGCAATGCGCTCGTCTTCCGCCTTCTTTTTAAGAGCCTCCTCGGCCTGTATTCTTGCACGCTCGGCCGCCTCTGCGAGCGCCTTCTCCTCGTCGATCTGCCAGCTGATTAGCAACTTAACGGAGCGGTGCACGTGACGATCCCTGCGCTCACCTTTTCTTGCTTCTTGCTCTTGGCCTTCTTGTCAAACTTGGGCTTCTCCTTCTTAGCCGACTCGCCGTCCGCCAGACCTCCGACCTGGATACCAGCAGCAAGCATCTGCTGCAGCTTTCGCTCGTTGCGAGCCTTCTCCTCCTTCTGGGCCTTGGTCATGTATTTGCCCTCCTTCTTGAGCTGTTCGATCTTCTCCTTCTCCCTCTGCTTCTTGCGGGCCTTCTCCTCCTCCTTGCGTTTGTTTTCCTCCTCGATGAGGCGCTCCTCTTCTTCTATCCGGGCGCGCTCCTCGGCGTCGGCCTTGGCCTTGGCCTCCTCGCGCTTGCGGAGCTCTTCCTGTTGCTTCTGCAGGAGTTGGAGGTGCTTAGGGAGCTTCTTTCCAGGCTTGCCGGCGTCCTGCGCGGGAGCCGCTGCGGCGGGCTCATCTTTCTTCTCGGCGGCCTTGGCGGGCTCGGCCTTTGCGGGCGCGGGTGTAGCGGTCTTCTTCTTCGCAGCCTGTTTGCAGAAGGTGAATAGTGAGCTTGGCGGGCACAGCAGTGCGGTTGTGGGGTTCAGGATGACAAACGTTCTCCTTCTTCCTCTGCTTCTCGCGCTCCTTCTTGAGCTTCTCCTTCTCGGCCTTGGTGAGGACCCTCCCTGAGGCGTCCGTCTCGTCATCGCCGGCCTGGGCAGCTGGTGCTGGCTTGGCTTGCTGCTTGCCCTTGCCGCCCTTGCCCTTCTTCTCTGGCAGGGCGAACTCGTCCTCGATGTCAGCCTCTACGGGTGCGGCCTTCTCCTCGGCGGGCTCTGCTGGTTCTGGGCCGGGAGCGTCATTGCTCTCGAGCTCCGGGAGTCCCTTCTTCTTGCGCTTTTCCTTGTTCTTGCGCATCAGGGCCATGAGACCTCCTGCGGCAGGGGCGTCGTCTTCGGCGGCATCAGCGGCGGTGGCGGTGGCGTTGACGTTTTCTGGTGCATCGTCCCCGTTCGCTGGGGCGATGGTCTCGCCAAGCTCTGCTTCCCAGTCGTCCTGGGCCTTCTTGTTTCCCTTCTTCTTGGGAGGCATGTTGGAAGATTAATTGAAGGGGATGGCTAACAGTGAGGGTGTAGTGGTGGTCGTCGTGGTTGGGCCAGCCTGGGACGGAACAACGAGTGCAGGTCGACGACGTGTTTGAGACGCAGCAGGACAAAAGTTGCTTGGTTGCGCGAGGAGGTAGGGTGTGGTGTTGTGTGGGGTAATATTTTTGCGGGCAGTCGAGCTTGTGCAGTGACAGGTCCTCTAGCAAGCAGTATTAATAAGTCCGTAACTTGGTATCTTCTTGAGTAATAAGCAGCCTGCCTCTTGGGTGAACTAACCAAGGCAGCCACCAACCTTCCTTCAGTTTTGGAACCTCGTACAGTAGCAATGGAACGGTTGACTCTCTTGATTTCGCAGCCCAGTCCGTCGTCCCGCAGTGGATGGGATGACAATACCTACACCACGACCAACACCCACAACCCTCACACACCATGACACACAGAAGACCCACACCACAAGACCTATACCACAACACCCACAACACCCACTCCTACCTATAAAGCCAAGCATACCTACAACACCCATACTCACGATACACACACTCACAATACCCGGGAGCATCAGGTCATCAAGAACGATCTCATCACATGAGTTGCTTGGTTCTGTTTCCTGTTTGATTTCCTAGGCCTGAAATGAAGATATATACTGGTACACCAACAAAACAGCCTGGCCGGGACAAGGTCACCCACCACCTGTCAGGCTGTCGAGCTGGTGCATATATTAAGGTGTTGGCTGTCTGCAGGTATATCGGCTAGAGCATCCGCGACCATGGGGGACCTGTGATATCTTCTATATAAGACTGACGAGCTTCCAAGTCATCGCGTGTATGATCTGGTCTATTACCAAAGGTCTATAGTAGCTCAAACCAGTCTTACTCAGGCCGGCATTGCAGCACTCACAACCCCCTTTACCGTAGGTCTGTCTATCCGTTGCTATGATGGCCTGAAGAGCCCCCCTCATCCTCCTCCGGGTCCGCCTCATCCTCAAAGGGGACCCTGATATATACCTGGCTCGACAGCGGACTCCTCCCCGTCTGCCTCCCTGAGCCGCGACCACCGCCAGGAGAACATGATGAAGAAGGGACCATCAGTCCATCTCCCCCGCCATCATGGTGGAGCCCCTCGGCGGACCTGCGAGGAGTCCCCGGCAGCGTCTCCGCATAGCCCGTCTCCGCGGCGGCGGCGGCGGCGGCAGGGACGGGATAGTCGTACACCTGGAGGAGCGGGCCCGCCTGCGGCTGCGACAGCCTCCTGACCTGCTGGGCGTGCGCCATCTCGAACTTGCGCCTGTCCTCGTCGTTCATGACGGCCACGTCGTCGCTGTCGTCGTCGTCGTCGTCGTCGTCGTCGTCGTCGTCGTCGTCGTCGTCGTCGTAGTCGTTGCCCTCCTTGGCATCAACCTCGAGCTCGGCCGGGTGCTGCTGCGCCGGCGGCGTGGTCCCGCCTGGCACGTACACCATGGAGAGGCTGGACCGCAGGCCATCCACGTACGACGACGAGCCCGGCCGCCCGCCGCCGCCGCCGCCGCCCTCGCCCTTGGCCCCCGCCATGCCGGCCGTGCTGCTCGACAGCGTGAAGCTCTCCGCGGACGACCCTCGCGCCTCGGTGTCGCCAGGCCGCCGCCCGGCCTTGACAGCCGCCCCTCGGGCGCCGGCCCTCCGCCCCTTGGCCGCGGCGTCCTCCGCGCCGGCGACGGTGGACGAGGAGAAATCGGTGCTCCCTCCCGACTCGGCCCCGGGGTCCGGGTGCCGATAGACCCCGCCCTCGGTCCTCAGCGGCGCGGCGAACAGGCCCTCGACCTGCGGCGGCGGCTGCAGCACGCTCCTCGTGCGGCCGAGGCCGGCCCCTGGCCCTGGCCCTGGCCCTGGCCCTCCCCCCCTTCTGGCTGACACCCTCCTACGCCTCCTCTCGCCCGCCACCGGCGTCGCTCCGCTGTCAGCCTCGTGCTGCTGCACCTGCTGCTGCGCCTGCTGCTCCAGGACGGCCGGGATGAACGTCTCGGGCTTGATGTTGAGCTCGTCGCCCGTCTTCTCGGCGCGCTCGATGGCCTCCTGCACCGTCGTGTTCTTGTCCGCGGCGGCCGCGTCGGCACGGGGCCCGCCCCAGGTGCGCTGGCCCGCCGTGAAGATGCCGTACACCATGTAGTACCAGTTGAAGAAGGGGTTGAGCACGAACATGAGGGGGTACAGCCACATCTTGTAGCGGCGCAGCTTGGCACCAAAGTAGACCATCATGAGCCAGTTGAGGCCCAGGGACACGCCGATGAACCCCACAGGCAGGTCGGCGATGCTCTTCTCGGTCGACAGCAGCGCCAGCACCATGACGAAGAAGAGCAGCGCCGTCGTGCGGATCGTGTTCTGGCAGAAGCGGTACAGGACCAGCACCGGGTACCGCCGCCACAGGCGCCAGTCGGTCAGCATGCACGCCTCGTTGGTGATGAAGCCCAGGAACCAGCGCCGCCGCTGCTTGACCAGCGACGCGTACGTCTGCACCGCCTCGGTCTTGCAAAAGGCCGAGGTGCACATCTGGATCTGGAACCGGCGCTTGGCCCCGATCATGAAGAGGTGCGTCAGGTAGCGGTCCTCGCCCAGGTGGTCCTTGGCAAAGTCGAAGAGGTCCTCGCAATGCTCCGCCTTGCCCGCAAAGTAGTACTTTGCCATGCGGCGGAACGCGCTGAAGCGCAGCATCGTCAGCGCCCCCGGGAGGCACGTCACGGACCCGCACCCGGACTCAACCGACCGCTCAAACAGCTGCCCGTGGATGTACTCCATGTCCTGCAGCAGTGTGATGATGCTGTGCTTCTTGGTCGTCGACGTGATCACCCCCGTCATGGCGAGCATGTTGCGCTGGTTGCCCGGGCTGAACTCCATGTCGTAGAGGAAGTTCTGCAGGCACATCCGGTCCAGTATGCAGTCCGAGTCGATGAAGAGGATGAACAGGTTGTCGTTCATCTTGAGGTACTCCGAGTAGATCCTGTCGATGAGCTTGTACGTTGCCTTTTGGCAGTTGCGCTTGCCTCCGTGCGGGAACCGCGAGACCGTGATCCGGGCATCCTTGTAGGCGACGTCGATGCTCTTGGGATACGTCTCAAGCGTCAGGGGCACACCGAGCCTCTCGATGGCAGTAAGGTAGAGCTCGTCTTCCTGATCGCCGTCGAATGACAGGAATACATGGATACATGACGGTGGGTAATCGCAGTCAACCACAGAGTTGATAGCCGTTATGAGAACATCGGACTCCTCCTTGTAGCAAGGCATGACGATGACGACCTTTGGGGCAGATTCCTCGTCAAGAAGCTGCTTGATACGCTTCGTCCGCCCGAGCTGGTGGGTAACGAGCTGGTACACGCAAAACAGCCACGGTATTGTCAGGAGGCCCGCGAAGGACCAAAAGGCAAACCACATTAGGATTTGAACCATCTCCTCGGGCCAGTACCTGACGATCTGGCTCGGGAGCGGCAGAGTCACCACCATTATGGGCAGGAAGATGACCCTGTCCAAGATCCTGATCAGCCGTCCGCCAGCAAGGTTTGCCGACGAGTGGTGGTGTACGCACCTGAGCAGCACAAAGGCGACGGCGACGATTACTGCCAGGACATTAACTGTCCAGTGTTCAGACTTCCGGAAGACCTTCCAGAGGCAGTACAAGAATGCACCGATCCATAGGAACCATTCCAGGAGCGCAGCCAGCATGACTACGCCCACAATCGACGTGTACACGATCTACCACAGAAGAGTCAGCCATTCTACACGTACTCCGACCGCAGCTTGTCTCAGATGCAAACGTACGTCCTTGACAGGCCATGATAAAGCCATAGTGAAATCCGTTTGCAGGTATGCCTATCAACCTCAAGGCCAAACAAACAGCATGTGTCGGGCCAAAACAGCCGTCTTGTTCCAGAGCCAGAGGCTGAGAGCAAAAATGCGTTCCGCAGGGGCAATTATGCCGGGGGGGGGGGGGATGACGGATTGCTTCGCTCATGCAATGCCACGCATGTCTCTTAAAAAAAAGTGCCTGGCACCGAAACCTGTGTCAGTCGGTGTGGTGTAGCTCCAAAGATGCGTCACCGTCCTCGGTTACTTGCAGCCCACAGTGGGAGGTTACTGCTCTGTGTAATCCGGCAGAGGGCACGTTGTATGATGCGCTCAAGGCCGGGCTAGGATATAGACTGTGTAACCCAGAATTTGGAGCTTTTCCTCTCTGCTACTCCCCCGATGTCGATGTGCTATGCCAAACGTTTTCGAAGCTGGGGTAGCGAGGTACAAGCGAGATGCGGAAAGAGCCGAGGGTTTTTTTTTTTTTTTTTTTTTTTCCCTAGGACAGGATCTAAGGACAGGATTCTTCAGTCCTGAAAGTTAGGAAAATTGTCTGGAGAAAAAGCAAGCACAGGTGCTGTTAGTCCGGAACGGCTGGGTGCAGTCGATCCCCGAAGTCGTACCTCAGGACATAGGACCCTCGCAGCTCGTACGAAGAAGGCTCTCTCCCCCCTCTCTTTCGCCCGTACGGATAAGCACAGGACACCGCTGCCGGTACTCCTTGCAGCCGGTACTCGTCGCAGCGGACCTCCCGCCTCTTCACCGCACCACAGTGTCCAAAACGACTGGCCGGGAGGGGGCCGCAGGCTGGGCCCGTTACCTGCCACCGCCACGCGGGTCTTGGTACCAGGAGGCGTCGGGGAGGGGCCAACCTCGCGGCGAGGTTTGAGACACGCGTGCAGAGACGGGGCGGAGCAGGGTGGCCGGTCGCCTTGACGCACCGTAGATCGCCCGAAGTGCAGATTGCTGTATGTTTCGGATAGAGCCGGACTTCTTTGCGCGTTAGTTTAGTTATTCCTCTTTATTTCTTGTCTAGAGGCTTGGATTTTCTCACCGTTATGCCGCCAAGTCCTGGAGAGGGGGCCGTAGGTTCCTCAGTGGTGCGGGATTTGACTTGTGAGAGGTCCCAACGGCGCAGCAGCCTGGCTGGAAACTTGTGTAAAGGTCTGGTTTTCGTCGAGCAGTGGAATGAAGGAGAGAGACCACGGGAGATTAAACAAGAACAAGAGAGAAGCTGCCAGTGAGAGGAAAAGAAGACCATACTGGACATCAACGTTGGCGCTGAGACAAAAAGCAGCGAGTGACGGAGGGCCCAGCAGTGGGAGACCATCAGGCCCAGCCCAAGAGCAAACACAGGCCCGCCTGAGTTGTCCGAGAGTGAATGACCCGACCCATTCATTTCAAGGTTGTGAAGGCGGCCACAAGGCCAGCAAGGCCGAGGTGACATTGCCCGTGGCCGGCCATGGCCACGATGATGCTTGAAGTTGACCACAGAGCAACACACCACAAGGCAACAGGCTGTGCTGAGGTCCAGAAAGTTTGGTACCTCCGCACCTTGGTAGGCCGTAGCACCAACGGCGTTGAGGGGACGGACCCTGCACCGTCACCAGCATCGCACCGGCGGACCAAGAAACCGTGGTGTTAATGCAGGGAAGAACAGGCCAGTCCGGGACGTCAGGAGGAAGGGAGGTATAAGAATGGCCAGGTTGGATGTCTCCCGAGACTGGTTGGCGCTGCTCAATACCACCACCCACCCCAATCTCATCCCAGAACCAGAGACATCGTCATCCATGCTCAACCCGCCAGAGCACTGGTCACTTGACCACTTCCGTGCAGTCTCCGAGAGGCTGCTCCCGACAGCCATCCAAGCATGAGCCTCAAACGAAGTAGCGCAGGCAGCGTAACCCTAAACTGCATGAGCTCACCCGCTCGGATTGGACCGGAGCAAGCGACTTGCATGCAGGCCAAGCTTGCTGCGCGCATGCCTCGCTACCTACATTCAATGTCCTCAATCGCGCGTTCATTTGTAGGACCATCTAGACAGGCACGGGAACGGAGTTCTTCTTGAGGATCCAAGTCCAGCCAAGAACGGCAGGCCAGCCCTACTCGGATCCGACACCACTAAACAGACAGACATCGTCATATCACTCACGCATGATGTACGGCAGACCAAATTCGGGACACCAAAAAAAAAAAAATGATTGACGACTCTGTCCCCTACCAACGCAATTTTTGTTATCTTAGTGAAAGCCCACGTGGTCTGGCTACCCTTCTTCGCTGTGCGCTTCTTGACTCGTCACGCCATCGGGTGGTAAAATGACAGATATAGGAAGGGGTGCCAACCACGATCCACTCTACTCCTCTTTTCAATGAATGTCGAGGGCTGATCACGACCTGAAAATCGCTCTGTGTGCCGCTTGTCAAGGCCACGATCCGAGGCAGTGGCCTCCCCGCTGATGGCAAAGTAAAGAGCACTGGGTTACTTTTTGTCTCAAGAGAACAGCCAATGTCAAGATGTCAATGTGAAGGCCCTGGATCCGGCTCTCACAGAGACCGCTCCGCCGACACGGCACCGTTGTCTTCCTGCTTCTCCCGCTCCCTCGAGGCTTCCACCTCAAAGTTCCTCAGCTCGAAGCTTCGACACGACAACCGGAACATCTCGTTTCTCGACGATGCACGCCCTGAGGCGGACTAGGGTGCTCAGTCATGTGTGAAGTCGCTCTCTTAGAAAGGCCAAGGCCTTCCTTGAGGTGTTAACCTTGCTAGGTATGGGATCGAGGCCTGGATCAGGCCGACCGAGCCGTAAGTGGCATGAGCCACGCAGTTGCTGTTTTGAGTCTGAGCCTCCAAGTAATGGTCATTTGCTAAGCTGACTGGGAGTCCAGACGCCATCAAGTCCTGTAAGAAATACCGCACAGCGGCCTCGTCAGTAAACTGATGTCTGGGGAACAAAAAGGGCTGCTGGGGTGGGCGATGAGCGGTCTCATCTTGTCCGATATGTCTGTTTGCGCCAATGGCAACGAGAAGGTCGGGAACGCGGAATTGCCACGATGAAATCATCCAAGGTGTCATGGGTTTCGGCATCCTCGTTCGCAGGCCCCAGATCGAACTTTGACAGGCGTTCCAGCTGTCGTCGCTTGTCGACTCGCCGGGGAACGTCGTCGAGCTTTTCACTGCATGCAGATTTCTCATACCACTCAAAGTCTTCGAACTGTAGTTTCTTGACTCGCTGTCCTGGGTTCTTGTTGTTGGCCTTATCGTAGCGGTGATTGTGGTGGTGGGTGATTGGCCTGCTGTCGGATCCTAGAGGGTAAAGGAACTGATTAGGTCTTGTCACAGCAAGGCATTGTTGATGCAAGAGCGGCTTACCATCATCACCGTCATTCTCACGAAGATCGTAGTTGAGAACAAGGTTCTTGATGCGCTGCTGCTCCTCCCGCTCCGCCTGTTGCTGGGTTCTCATAGCAACCGCAAAGTGTGAGTCAGTGGGCAGTTCCAGCGTTCGAGTCTAGATACCATATGTTTTCAATTAGCTCCAACTCCAGTATCGAGGACGGGATGACTGACCTGTTGCTTGTTTCCCTTCTTGGTGAGAACTGAGAACGCCATTTTTGGAGCCGGGGCTGGGACCTCAGAATCGACATCGCCCTGATCGATGGATGAGGTGGCCTCACGCGGCCGGGACCGGACTGGAAGCGCAACGTCGAACACGGGGCGTCGGTCGAGCTTCCTGGATTCCAGGCTGTCGGCCATCATCTTGGCGTACTCTCGCTCGAAGTCGGCATCTTCCTCAGGATCAATCTCCTCTTCCTGTCGAGTGACAATGATAGCCTCGTCGACAGATTCCTCAGAAGTCGTTCGCCTGTCCTCGTCCTGTTTGGAAGTTTTAGTCAGTGAGCGCAAGATGTTACATCTAGGTCCGAACGCACCTCATCGTCATCTTCATCGTCTTCATCGTCGGATGCTGCAACCTCATCCTCATCGACCTCAACATCGTCATCGTCATCGGCGTCTCCCATCTCGTCCTCAGTCGGAGGACCGCTAGTGTCGTCATCTTGCTCTTGGAGCTCTGGTCCATCAAGCCCAGCAGCCTTCCGATCCTGTGCAAGGACCAGCTGGAACGCCCTGCTGGCCTCCTCCAGGTTCGAGGCCAGCTTCCACTGCGGCCTGGTGCCAGTGTATATGTCATGAACTAGGAACTCGATATCCATGGGCAGGGGGTTCTTGGTGAAGATATAGTACTGAACATACATCAGTTGAGCCCTTCCTGGACCAAAGACAGAAGACATACCTGAAGGAAGGAGAGAAAATAGTCGAGTTTCTTGCCTGCAGGACCCTTGTTGAAGTAGACACCCGAAGCTTCAAGAATGAAGTAGATGAGACGGATGCGGAAAAAGTCGTCAGGCATATCAAACGGGTTCAATCGTCCTGGGACCGGCGGGCCGCCATGGCCAAAGGTCATGATCTTGTACATGACGTCGAAGATAACTACGTGTTCAACCAGGCGGTAGTTATAGATCTCAGCCAGGTACTTGACCTCGGCGATGCGCCGCTGGTTGTTCTTGAAATCATTTTGCTCCAGGCCAGCACTGACAGACTCAACAACGTTGTCAATCACCTTCACGACAAACTCCGTACGGTACCTGTAGAGGTGCGCCAGCAGGGAGGCGAGCAGGTGAATTGCACCATACTTGACCTTCCCGGGCTTGGAGAAAACCTTCTCAAGCGCCTGTCGGACCTACATCAATTTGTTAGTGGGGGCTCATTTCTGCAGCAGGTGATAACTGCCACTTACCTCGGCCTCCTCCCAGTGCATCCTGCGGATCTGTCTCGCGATCTTATCGAGGGTCCGCTTCGACAGGTCCACATAGATCAGCTTCCTGACAAAGAGCTCAAGCGGAGTCCGCTCCTTCTGCTGGATAGCGGGCCTCTCGGGTGGATCAACATAGTAAATGGCGTTCTCAACCAGCATGCGCTCATTGGGTCCAATGTGCTGCACGGACTTCTTGCGCTGCAGGGTCTCCAAGAAGGAGGTCATGCGAGGCGAGGTTTCCGGGTTCCGCAGCAGGTATCGACCGCAGTTTTCGAGGAGATCGCAGATGATCTGGATGTTCATCTTGGAGAAATCGTCCAAGCAGACCTTGAGACAGTGGAACACGGTGTGCTCTGGGACAATGCCGAACTTGGTCAACTCGGCCAGGTAGCGGATGTTGCCGATCCGTACTTGAGCCAAAAATTCCTTGCTCTTGCGGGCTTGGAGACTGCGGAATTCCGCATCCAGGTAGTCGATCACACCCTTGGGGATATCCGGCATGTAGCGGCCGAGGGTAGCGATGAGCCTGGCCCAGCATGGGAGAAGATCGCCACGGTTCTTGGGAACATCCGTCAGAGCCTTGACCAAACGGTTCCGCGACGCCTTGGAGTTGAGGAAGCAGAAGTCGATGGCAGTCTGGTCAATAGTCTCCTTGGTCGTCAGATCCGGCAGACGCAAGATGATGGCATCAACTTGAGCTCCTATGGTCTTGTTGGCGATCGCAGTCGTCTGGTCGTCCAGAGAGGTATCGGCTGCCTTCACAGCGTCACCGGTCTCGGTGGCTTCAACCTTCTTGCCCACTTGCTCGTCACCCTCGGCCTTCTTCTTCTTGGCGTCCTCAAGGAGGATCCCAGGGACCTTGCCCTTGAGATCTGCCAGGTTTTCGTAGAAGCGGCGCTCGTCCTCATCCTGCCAGATGCCTGCTCCGTCGCCCTGCCCACGAAGGTACTCGCCCGTCTTCACAATGCCGATACCGCCATTGGCCAACGAGTTCGAAGCTTCGTGGTCTTTCAGATCGGGCATCTCTAGCCCCAGGGTGTCGGCAAGGATTTGGGCGTTGGCGACCAGGCGTTCCTGGGCTTTCAGTTGCTTGTCGAAATTCGCCTGTCGGTCTTCGAATACCTCCCCGGACTTGACATATGCCTCGGCATTCTTGCGGGACTGGGAGAAGATGGCTTTCTGGTCTCTAAGAAGGTGGGCCTTCACGTCTTCGAAGTAGCGCTTGAGAATATTCCTGAAGCGTTCCTGAAGTTCAGGTGAGACCAGAGGCGGGTCATCGCTTGGAAGCTCGCCGTCATCGTGCTCCCCAGAGCCCTCGGCTGCCTTGCCCGCGCCTTCTTCATCCGCAGCCCTGCGGCCTTCAGTTCCTGCTGTCTTCCTGACCCCCAAGACATCCCATGCAAATGTCTTGACAAAGGTGACAAGCAGG
The DNA here is from genome assembly GCA_002270565.1 of Stenocarpella maydis. Taxonomy (NCBI): domain Eukaryota; kingdom Fungi; phylum Ascomycota; class Sordariomycetes; order Diaporthales; family Diaporthaceae; genus Stenocarpella; species Stenocarpella maydis. The sequence goes on from NQMI01000065.1 coordinate 110,246, forward strand.
GGCAGGTTGGAGTGGTCTCGGTCGTGGCCAAGCAGGTCTTTCAGGACCTCGAGTGGGAAAGGCTCCGCGCCGCCTCCCTTGGTGCTCCGGGCCTTGATCTCGGGGACCTTGCCGGAGGCAGCCTTGACGGAGTCGTCGGGAATAACATCGTCCAGGGTCCTCAGAACGCCGACGAGCCAGAGCTCAGTAATGACACGAAGCAGGGCCTTCTGGCGGATGGGCCGCTGCTTCTCTTCTTTCTCTCGCACATCGGGAGGCAGGGTCTTCAGGTAGCTCTTGTCGAGGGTGGCAATGCCGCGGCCGAGCTGCCAGGCGAGCTGCTGGGTGAACTGGTCGGGGCCGAAGCGTTGATGGAGGGCGCTCACAATCTCGACGCCGGCCTCGACGTCACCTCCTGTGGCCTTCAACTTGGTGAGACCCTCGTAGCAGGCGGAAATTATCTCGGACAGGTATCGGTGCAGGCTGAGGGTTCGGATTTCTTGGATAAATGTGGGTAGGGTGGCGGCCGTGACGGCGGTGCGCAGTCGCTTGATGTAGGCGGTGTGCTTTGCCAGCTTCGAGTCGAGAGGCTTATTGACCTCGAACAGGTCTGTAGGTATGGCCCGTCAGCACCGTCGTGTTGGGACACGGAGTGCGGAGTCTTGGGGTACTACTACTCACCAGTCTCGCCCGCCCACGCGCGCTCGTTCAGAGAGCGCAATTCACCTGCAGCACGCCATGTCAGACTCCGGAGCCGGGTACGAGGAGACACTGCTCTGTGATCCCGGCCGTGGGGCGGTGGTACGAGGACTCACGTTTTCTAGCGCGATCCATCTTGGGAGGAATGGATCGCGAAGGAGTTGATTTTGAAGGTAGAACCAGAGACTAGAGTTGCTACATTCGTAAATGTTTGGTGGGCCGGTCTAACTAAGGGTTAGACAGCCCGGATTGGAAGCGACAGTCGGCGTCAACTTCGGTAGGCATCGGGGAGGCAAGGGCGACCAAGAGAGCCTTGTGACAAAGGCACCCTCTGGCTGATGGCGATGGCCGTTGTCGCTGTGCTCCGAGGGTAGGATCGTGTTGGTGTTCTCAGAAGGGGAGCGTACAGCATATGCAGGCCCGGCCCGTATTGAGCCGCAGTGGTCTCGCGGCCGGCAGATATTCGAGGAAGGGAGGACGAGGGCGAAGGTGTCGCAACCGCAGTGGAGGTGGGAATGGGTTCCTTGAAGTGAGGTTCGGGTCTTGAGGGTGGCACCTGTCGATCACGACTGACTGCGCTCCAGTGCAGGGCTGCGAGCTGCAATTCACTTGTACTGGGCACTCTTGCTGCACGAGTGCATGCATATCAGTCAAAGCGACCGTCCGGGAATCTGGTTGGGTGATATAGCTCCGGTGGGGGCCCTGGAGTACAAGGTACCTAGGTATGTATCGGATAAACATTTACAGCATTGCTGCGGGGCACAGGCCTATTATGTACCCTAGGTGGGTAGACGCTACCACCTAGATTAGGTGGTCAGGTACCCAAGACGGGCTCCAAGGCTTGGGTATGTACCTATGCAGGTACCTTTGTATAAGTGCTGGCGACACTCCCTGAATAAGGAATCTCCCAGCAGCCAGAAACAGATAAAGCGAGGACTAAAGTCGAGAGAGTACTCGGTATTTACGTAACGCTGCCAATGGGCTGCAAAAATAGATAGATCTTACAGTCTAATATGTCCATCTATAGTAAGCTCCACTGATACACACAGCTTCCCACAGTGTGTGCACGCATGCATGCGTCTAGGTGGCCATGCAACCCGACAGACAAGGATATACACAACAACACCCCAACTGATAACCCCCATCACCTGTCCTTGCTGCCGCTAGGCTTGGGCCCACGTGAGGTCGCCGGTTTAGGCTGCCTCGCCGTACCGGACGAGAAGATCGCAGGCGTCTTGGTTTTGAAAATAGCATCCTCGACCTTTCGCAACTCTTCCGCGTGAGGATGATCCGCGGGGAACACCGACTTACCCGATCTGCCAGATGAGGTCGCAGGCCGTTTGGGCGTCCAGTCTTCGCTGCCTGAATCGTGCACGTCGGTCCACTGGCTGTCCCCGTCGTCGCTCCGGGTGTCAGCAGCCGCTTCATCGCTGCTGTCCTCACCCCAAGACTCCTGTTGCACAGACGTGCCCTGGCCTGCTCCGGCGAGCTCCATCATGTCCATGAAGGCCTGCGGTACCTCCTCGTCAGTGAGGGCCCCCAGCCGCTCCCGTTCCAGCTGCTCCCTTCTCATCTCCTCCTCCAGCTTGAACTGCTTCTCGCTCATCAGATACCTCCGTTCTGTCTCGCTGTTCGTGCGGATCATCGTCTTGACAGCTGCCATGACTCCGGGGCACTTGCCCACGATGTAACTTAGAAGGCGGTCCCCTTCGGCGCTCCAGGCCGCCATTTGCTCCAAATCCATGTACGCCTTGGTCAGTGTCAGAAGGGTATGCGTGGTGGGACGGTTAATCCTTGGGTTGGTACCCCTGCGGCGCAAGTCGAGGGGCAGCCTGGTGGGGCTGTCCGAGACCGAACGTCGTACCCGCTGCCAGCCTAACCATCGCGGCATCAGCTGCTCCTCACAAACAATGAAGGCCTCGCGGAACTTCTTCATCGATGTAAGGAACTGCACGTAGTAATTCCAGTTCTTGCTGTCAAGCCGGAACTTGGACTGCAGGACCGAGGATATCACTTGCCGTAGGCCATCCACATCACCCTGTGCCGCGTACATACGCTGCATCGTCTTGAGCGCGTTGTTGAGGATGTACCGCATGCGCGGAAGAGGCTCATCCCTGGTCATTCCGGGGGCCCCGATGTGGCTCATTTGGACGGCGCGGTCGAGCATTATATCCCACAAGTCCTTGACTTCACCATACTTTCCGTCGTAGAAAGCGGCTGTTATTAGCGCCTCGAGCAGCCTTAGCGGGGGCTCCTTCATGCTTGCTGCCTCTGGGGATGAATTTTGCCATAGCTCCAAGATCTCTGGGACCGCCATGGTCTGCCGCATCTGCGTGAAGATAAAGATCAGAACAGAGGCTAGATCTGTCCGATTTGCTACCGTGTCCGGGAAATGGAGCGTCTGGATCCATGCATGGCCCAATTGTGGTGCAGGCTTGGATCTCTTCGCGGGCTCCATTGCTTTTCTGAACTGTCGCAGAGCCGAGGTCAGGAGAGCCTGTTGCTTGCTGCCGTCCGCATCTGGTGACCTTTTGGCCACTGCTCCTAGGGCTTTGAAGACTCGAACAATAGCCTCGTTGCTCTTGGGCATACCCAGGTCCCGGAGGATGGTGCTACTCTGCAGGGCTTGTATGGGTTGCCCGCTTCTGAGGAAGGCACTCATCAGGAAAGCATAGTGCCTCATCGTAGGTTTGAACGAGTGGTCCCTGACTGCGGATTTCACAAGATAGAGCGCGTGGTGAGGCTGCCTGCATAATGCTAAGCCTCGGAGGAGGTGATCGTATGTTTCGTTGTCATAAGGGACGCCATGTTCAGTCATCGAGACGAGGAGGCGATTGACGGCCGTCAGATCACGCCGAGAGGCCTGGTGGTACAACAGGGTGTTCCACAATACGGTGCACTTTGCAGGCTTATATCGGCCCCCCTTGGTAGTCATGATGCAGATTTTCTCGGCCTCGGAGTGCCTGTCGTTTTGGGAGTATGTTTCCACGACGCAATCGATCATAGTCAAGTCCGGTTCTATGCCGTCGTTCTTGGCCATACGGTAGAGCTCCAAAGTGAACTCCAGATCTCCTCTTGACCCGCTCATACCCATAATTGTGCCATAGCTGTACTTGTCAGGCCTGCAGGCGTCTTGCAGGACGCTAAAGACACGGATCGCCGTGTCATACTCCCCAGCCTTTGCATGTGCATTCAGTAGCACGTTCCAACAAATGACAGGTAGGTCGGCACCGTACTCGTTCTGAAGCTCGTTGAACACCCGCCGCACTTCACCAAGCTCGCCCCTGACGGCTTGGACGTGGAGGAGGGGGAGATATTCTGGGCTTCTTCTGCCCACTGGTGACAGTCGGTCAGGGTAGTCTTTCGTGTATGCATCCCAGAGACGCTGCACGGCAATGGCATCGCCGCGGCGGGCATGGAAAGTCATGTAGAGCCGGTAACCAGGTATGTCCAACCGACTGAAACGTGTGTGCCAGTCTTGAACCATCATCTCCATGCCAGCAGCATCGTCGGCAGGGAAGAAGACCTTCTCCATCATCTCGCGCATGATGTGGCCGCGGAGTTTGACCCCCTTTAATTTTCGGTACTGCTTGTAGAGCTTGGTCGCAAGACTGGGGCCGAGTTCTCTGGACTGGCAGATGAGGTCTTCGTAGAGCAGGTGGTCCTTAAGCAGATGCAGCATAAGAGCGAGGTCGTCACCATCCAGTTCGCGCCAGTGCCTGCGTATGAGTGGTTTTATAACCCTGTCGATCAAGGCCTGAGAAAATTCCGGGTCCCCCTGGCGCACGATGGAACGGCTGGCGTGGTCTATACGGAAGACGAGAGCCTTGATACCTCTTGCAATCTCCTCCATGGAAAGAACACTCTCAATATGTTCCCAGTTGAGTTCCTCGGCGTCGGCGCGGCGTGCATCCGGATATCTTTCCCAGATGTTCCCAAGTGTCTCCCATTCCGAGAACTTGATGGCTGAGGCGAGTAGCTGTTCCATGCTTTGACACTTCGTGGCGTAATTAAGGAACTCATCGCGCATTTGCCTACGCCGTTGTTTGTCTTTGCCACTATGGTACAGCCGCCATGCGTGAAGAAACTGAAAGGAGTCCTCAGACTCTAGGATTTCACGCAAGACGACCCATCGAGACCTACCGGGCCTTTTCGATGCTGATCGCGCTGGACGGGCAGGAGCCGTCGGTTGCTGCGGTTCTTCGTCCGCAAACGAGCTCTCGTCGTATTCCTCACCGTAGTCTTGGTCGAATGCTTCCTCTTCAGATGCCACCGCGTCATTTGTGGAGTCATGGCCGACAGCGGAAACCGTTGGTGCCTTTTCGGGAGGAGACGGCGACTGTGGCCGCTGAGCTGAAGCGGCCGACGAAGTAAAGAGTCGGGGCACAACACTTCTGAGGTAAAGCCTCGGCCGCTCGTATTTGTCCAGGGCTGAGGGTGGCAGTCTCCTTAGCAACGAGGTCGCGCTCTGGGGATTCAAGAAGTCAAGCAAGAAGGTAGAGGCCGTCAGGGGCTCCGACCTCGGGTGCCGGGAGACGGGGAAGATATTGAGAGACTCGAGTGGCTCTCGGACGAGGGCCTGCCAAACACTGGACAGCTCGATCTCAGCAGCCCCATGTTGCCAGAACGCGGTATGCAGTCTTCGGCGCGACTTGAGCGAGACCGTTGTCGGAGGGAGCACTCGTTGGAAGTTGCATGGTTCCAGACTTGCGGCCGTTCTTTCAAGCATTGGCATGAGGCAACGGTGCAAGCAGCTTGGTTCGAGAGGGTTTCGGAGAGCTTCGATTCAGGTCATTATATGCGGGCAAGGCTGAGGTCGGAAGGCAACCAAGTCGGAGGTTAGCAGTTTGGATCTACGAGTGGGTCGTTGAGGCGACGGTTCAGGCAGAACTGTAAGACCTCGGAGGAGGTACGCGCACTTACGCGCTTCATGCTGGGGTATGGTGCCGTCACTATCGCCGCCGTCGCCGCCGTCGCCGCCGTCTTCGCCCGTCTTTCACAGATCCGCCTTCCCGGTCTCGCTAGCAGTGGGTAAGGGTTGCTTCCTTCATATGGCTGGAGGGTAAGGACGGAAGATGAGTTAGGAGCTGAAGCATCGATGAGGGTCACCTGGACTGGGTTGTAGAGGTGGAGCAGCTCGGGCCAGGCTGGAAAGGACACTGAACTCGAAGTGTCCGTCGATGATCTCGACTTTGGTCGGTGGCGGAAGATCCATACAAAGAAAAAAAGAGGACGGCCCGGGATTGCCTGCCCACCCGCGTCCCGGTCCTACACAGTACACTAGGCTCGCCTGCTACTCAAGTACCTAGGTACCTCCTATATTAAGACCCCAAGCTCCAAGCTCCAGTAAACACTAGTCCGCCCACTCAGCTTTCAGGACCTTTGCCCACCCAGTACAAAAGTTTCTATAGAAATCACTAGGGTTAAGTACTGCTCAAGTAAGAAAATAGCTACTCTGCACTCTACCCTAACCCTCTAAACCCTGAGCACGTGCCCAGAGAAAGGTGCCTAGATGACCTTTGCCTGCCTAGAGGATAACCCTCTGCGAAGGCCGCCACTTTGGGCATGTGAAGCCCTTTGGGTATGCGAAAGCCCTTCCTCCGGGTGTGTAGAGATCTCTCCTCTGGGTGTGTAGAGGTCCCTCCTCTGGGTGTGTAGAGGTCCCTCCTCTGGGTTCGTGGATGCCCGCTCTCTGCGAGGCCTTTCGTTTTGGCGCGTGGAGAGGCTGATGTCTAGGCGTGTCAACTGGTTGAGGAGCTTTGGGACGCGTTGAGTGGAAAGGGGGTGTTATTTTAGAGGGGCTATAAGAAATCATACTAGGCTGCACGCTTAACTCCTTGTATTGGGTGGGCGAAATAGGGTTTGAGCTGGGTAGTTGTCCTGGAAAGCCGGGTAGGCGGATGTCGACTGCTAAGCTCCCCTCAGGGTCAATTTTTGCGGGGCACTGTTTGCGACGGACGCTGCTTGAGTGAACATCAAACCAGGAGCCCCTCCACCACTTCATGAGGCGCAGACAGGACAGCATTACCATCTCTTCACGCAGCGCACAGCATATATCGGCCAGCACACTTAGCCGCAGCTGCATCCCACTCGCCCATGCCTAACATAGGTCATAGATCATAGAATATCTCGATTGGCGCGATCCGACACGCGCGACCATCATGAACACCACAAAGGTCATCCTCGACACGAGGCTGGAGCTGCTCGACGATGGCAACAACTACGCCACATACGCCTCCAAGCTGACCACGCGCCTTCGCAGCACCAGAAAGAGGCTGGGGATCCCGGGAAAGAGCCAGGGAAAGCCGTCCAACGTCGACATATCTCCCTCGCAGCTGGCGCAAAACCATCAGTGAGTACACACCCTGCCGCATGTTTTGTGGCCAGCAGCTGGACCCAGCCGCTAACTCCCATGCACAGGTTCATCCACGTCCCCCTCCTGAAAGCCGAGCGGTGCTGGGCCAAGTCAATGGCCTGGCATTCAAGAGACTCCATCACTAGCGACACCCGCTCCAACATTATCTCGAAGCTCGTGAAAGCCGTCAAGATCGTCGAGAGCCTCGTTGCTACGCTATCCGACAGCGCGAGCGGTGCGACAACTGCAGATGTACTCAGCGCAAAGGCATATGCCGCCGTCCTCAGGGGCGACTCGTCGTCCCGGGCCAGGAGCTGGGAGGAGAGCGTCAACAACTATAGTGTAGCAAAGGTCATCTACAGCGCACTGCCGTCGTCCCAGCTCGAAGGAAACACCTTCAAAGACTTCGTCTCACAATTCGTCGATGTCCCTCTGCGGTTCGCACAGCGCCGGCAGAACATCCCGACATCGCTTTCCCTCCTGTCTCTTGCCAAACAGCACCTGCCACAATCCGATAATGTTTTGGTCTCTGGCGTGGAGGAGGTAGCCCCTGGTTTCCTCAAACAAGATGAAGATTCTGAAATTGCCAACGGTGGTCCCCTGAAAACTGTCACGTGGAGGACTAGGGAGGTTCCTGTGGAGGACGCTGAGATCGTCTCGAAATTGGCAGCCCTGGAGACTGCTGCTTCGGAATTGTCTCAGAAGTTGGGTTCATCCCCAGACCTGCGGCCAAATGTCAAGGCTGACGCCTACGACAATGTCCTCGAGATCAGCAACGATGCGATTGAGGCGACAGTCCAGGCCATTAACGAGCTCAAACAGCAGAGTGTGCCCCAGGGCGACCCGCGAATGCAAAATCTGGCCATATTGCGAACGAAGCTTAACTATGACTTGCTGAGCTGGCAGATAGGTCGCAATAGGGTCCTGTTGGGCCGGCAAGATGGCGCCATGCTAGAAGACGGCCCAGGCTTGAAGAAGGGCAGCGCTGCTGGCGCCGAGGCGCCCACGATCAAAGACAGCCAGCAAGTTAAGCAGCTCGAGAAGAAGGCCAACCTCTACAGCAAGACATTACAGATCCTGGAAACTGCCAAGGAGCTTCCAGGTGTTGCAGCGGACGAACATCTCGCAGCGGAGATTGACGCCGTATATAAATATTTCACGGCTTTAAAGTGAGTGCCTCATAGAATCTCGCCCAGTAGTCGTTTGCTAACTTTTATAAAAGATCTCTCGCCATCGCTCGGTCCCACATCCTGATTGGCAAGCCGGCGAATGCACTGGCGCTCACGAAGCACGCGCATGATCAATGCCAGGCTGCGTTGCCAGTGATTACCAAGCACAATGAAACCAAGGACATTGGCCTGAAAACCATCGAGGTCGTCAGCTCAGACGCTGAATTTCTACAGAACCTACTGAAGGGAGAGCTGCAGCGTTGCCGGGCGCTGGTCGAAATTGCCAATCTGCGGAAGCAAGTCGACAAGGGAGAGTCCAAGGCGGGACAGCGGCCCCTCATCGACAAGCTCAGCCAGTACCCCTCCCAAGGAGTTGATCTCGACAACATTGTCACTTATCCTCCTAAGATGGAGCCTATTCCCATCAAGCCGTTGTTCCTGGACGTGGCGTGGAACCACATACAGTACCCCCAGAAACAACCAGCGAGGAAGGACGTTCTTGGGGACAAAACGAACGCCAAGTCTGGGGAGTCTGAAAAGCAGCCTGCCAAGAAGGGCTGGTTTGGATTTGGAAGGGGCTAGGAGACTCTCCAGCGGCTGGAAATTGGGAGCCGGAGCCGAGGGCCAGTTTGCCAAAGGGCTCGTTCTGTGCTTAACGGCTTTGTATACTGTACACCACTCAATGGCGATGCCTCGTCGTCTTCGTGAGGCGGGGAGAGATAGACATTTATGACGAAAAAGACCATAGCTGAATTGGGCTTGATGCAATATCACTTAATCGATTCAGCGAGGTGGGCCTCATTCCATGTCTTCGCCCCTGTTGCGTTGGGGTCTTTCCCTTTGGAATGAGGGCATATGTTGCGCGGCACCGCCTGGCGCGGAGGCGAATTCTCATTCCTGTGGGCCCGAGGAATCTTTCCACCATTTTATTGCAGCTTTTTGGTCAAATGCATACAGTCTGAGTGAGTCTCAACTTATTCCTTAATGTCTGGACTGAGACGCAGAGACGATGCAGGATATGAGCGAAGGCGAGGGCTTCCTCTTTCAACAGCACACGCAGAGGAAGCCCACCGAAACACAATCGCTATTCGAGTACACCAAAGACCTTCTGTTCCTCCGGCGACAACAGGAACAAACCACCGGGCCCGACGAAGAGAAAAACGGCAATGACGGCAGCTTTGAAGAAATCGAGCTCCACAACAACGACAAGCACCGGCTGTGGAACAGCCTCCAGATCCGCACCTTCATCACCTCCCTGACGGGCCTCATCCTCGCCATCCTCTCCTTCTTCTTCGGCGTCGGTTGCGGCCTGGGCATCGGCATCCCCTACTACGGCGGCTCCTCCCTCTCACACGCCTTCACCCGTCCCTCTGCCCACCACCCGAGCGGGATACCCGATGACATCCCCATCATCCCCGCGCCCCAGCTCACCAACCGCACGGAGCTGGACCTCGAGACAGGCTTCGTCTTCTCCCCCGGCCCCCGGGTCCGGGAGTACGACTTCGCCATCACCCTGGGTCTCGCCGCCCCGGACGGCGTCTGGAAGCCCATGGTCCTCGTGAACGGGCAGTCCCCCGGACCGCTGATCGAGGCGGCAACGGGCGACACGGTGCGCGTGCGCGTGGCCAACCTCCTCCCCGGCAACGCCACCACGAGCATCCACTTCCACGGCCTCGACCAGAAGGGCACGCCCTGGATGGACGGCGTCGCGGGCGTGACGCAGTGCGGGGCCCCCGCGGGCTCGTCGTGGGCGTACGAGTTCTCCCTGGCCGGCCAGAGGGGCACGTTCTGGTACCACGCCCACGCGGGCGTGCAGTACACGGACGGGCTGTACGGCCCCATCGTCGTGCGGGACCCCCGCGGCGAGATGGTGCCCCCCGCCGGCGCCGAGAGGATCGTCTTTCTCGGGGAGAACCACCACGTGTACGCGGGCGAGCTGGCCGCGCAGTACCTCGCCGCCTCGTCGGCGTGGGGGCCCCGGGAGGCGGGCGTCGAGCCGCTGAGCGACAACCTGCTGCTGAACGGGCGCAACACGTTTGGCTGTGAGGTCGTCTCAAGTACCTTCAACTCGACGTACCGGCACAGAAGCGCGCCGGCGTGCACCGGTGGGGAGGTTTACGCGACGAGTATCAAGCCCGGGACCACCATGCGGCTGAGGCTGATCAACCACTCCTCGTACCTGGCGTATTGGTTCAGCATCGACGGGCACCCGCTCACCATCGTGGAGATTGACGGGGTGGAGGTTGAGCCGATTGTCAGCCAGGGGGTGCACGTCAACATCGGGCAGAGGTATAGCGTGATGATCAGCGCGACGGAAAGGGTGGGCGACTATACCATCAGGTCGGCGCTGGAAAAGGAGTGTTTCCTGCCTTATAGCACGTACACCAGCAACGGATTGGAGTCGATAGGGTACGAGGCCAGAGGCATACTGCGGTATGAGCGGGATGAAGAGTCGCAAGGAGAAGACGCCGTAGACCAAGAGGATGCCGGCGAGGCGGAAGCAGCAGAAAAGATGGCGAACCCATGGGGCTGTGACGACATGCCCTTCGACATGCCCAAGCCCATGAGGCAGGAGGCAGCATACGAGCTATACGAGGGAGACCCAAGCCACATCATTGACTTCCAGTTCCGCCAGGTCGGCGAGATCAACCGCATCTTCATCAACAAGGTAAGAAGAATCCTCCACCCCCACCAGCTTGCCCCCCCCCCGGTGTCATAAAAACGACGAGAACAAGCAACCAACACATAACTCCCGAAAACTACCAGACCTCCTGGAGCCCCTATCAAGACGATGCGATCATATGGCAGGTCGCAGGACACAAGGGCGAGGACGTCTTCACCCCGGCGGGCGCGGGCGCGGGCGCAGAGGGCGGCGTGTACCACAACTGGGGCCTCCGCCTGGACCAGCAGGTCCTGCTCGTCCCGGACGGCAGCGGCGCCGCGCAGGTGGCCATCAACAGCCTCGACGCAATGGAGCACCCGTTCCACATGCACGGGCACGGCGTGCAGGTGGTGGGGTGGGGGCCCGGGCGGTACGACCCGATGGCGGCGGCGACGACGACGGGGACGACAACCTGGAACCTGGCCAACCCGCTCCGCCGCGACACCTTCACCATCCCCGCCGAGTCCCACGTCGTCGTCCGCTTCAGGGCGGACAACCCGGGGCTCTGGGTCCTGCACTGCCACGTCGCGTGGCATCTCGAGGCCGGGATGCTGGTCTCGTTCCTGGAGCGGCCGGCTGATCTCATGCGTCTCCTGGACGGGATGGACCCGGAGGCGAGAGAGCTCTCCGAGAGCTTTTGTGCGGAGAGAACCGGCCGGGGTGTATGATTCACAATATAAGGGCGGTGGTCTAACATTAGCGTTGCAATTCCACGGCGTTGTTCACATGGCCCATCCGATGGCATCACTACGCAGATCGTCTGACACCATGAGTCTGATTCGAGCTCACATGCTTGAGGGGGGTTGTCATTATTTTGCGTTTTCATCAACATCTAACAATTGTACACCACATTTCGAGAGATCTCTGTCCCCCCCAAAACCATGCCGCCGTAGTGTCATCCAGAACCCTTCCATCAAATCACCCGGGCCCGTAAAATTAGAACGCAAAAGGAACAGGTTTGTTTTTGATGCTCAGAACGCCGTCACCGCCCGATCGGTGAGTAGACACAGAATGAAGTAGCGTGAAATGTGGAGGTTTGGCGGCCCGCAAGGCTGCCGTGATGGCGCGGAGTACGAGTACAGAGTGGATACAGGGGTGAAGAGAAGAGGTCTATCATGCTCCCGCGCTGCTTAGACACACACATGGCCAAAAGTTGGCATGAAAGGGGTATAAATAACGTCGCGGATCCGTTTTCGCCGCGACTAGATTTACTTGGTCTCATCCTTCTTGTCGCCCTCGGCAGCACCCTCAGAGTTGGGGGCCTGCTGGCCGGACTCACCACGGGCCTTGTGCATCTTGTCGAAGAGGTTCAAGCTGGCCATCTGGAGCTCGTCGGTCTTCTCCTTGATCTCGGCAGCGCTCAGGGTGGCCTCGCCGGCCTGGCTCTTGGAGATGAACTCGCGCAGGGCGGTGATCTTCTCCTTGATCTGGTCGGCCTCGGACTTGTCGAGGCGGTCAGCGAACTCGTTCAGGGCCTTCTCAGTGTCGTTGACGACGCTGTCTGCGCGGTTGGCAGCCTCAATAGAAGCCTTGCGCTCCTTGTCAGCCTCGGCGTACTTCTCAGAGTCCTGTACCATCTGCTCGATCTCGTGCTCAGACAGGCCAGATCCGGACGCAATGGTGATGGACTGGTCCTTGTTGGTGGACTTGTCCTTGGCGTGGACGTGAACAATGGAGTCGGCATCAATGTCAAAGGTGACCTCGATCTGGGGGACACCACGGTGGGCAGGGGGGATTCCGACGAGCTGGAAGTTGCCGAGCAGCTTGTTGTCACGGACAAGCTCACGCTCACCCTGGTACACCTTGATCTCGACGGCGGTCTGGAAGTCGGCAGCAGTGGAGAAGACTTGGGACTTCTTGGTGGGGATGGTGGTGTTGCGGTTGATCAGGCGGGTGAAGACACCGCCGAGCGTCTCAATACCCAGAGACAGAGGGGTGACGTCCAGAAGCAGCAGGTCCTTGACCTCACCGGACAGCACGGCACCCTGGATTGCAGCACCAATGGCCACAGCCTCGTCAGGGTTCACAGACTTGGCGGGGTCGCGACCGAAGATGTTCTTGGTGACCTCGGTAACCTTGGGCATACGGGTCATACCACCGACCAGGATAACCTCCTGGATGTCCTTGGCCTGCAGGTTGGCGTCCTTGAGAGCCTTCTTGACGGGCTCGATAGTCCTAGTGATGAGAGGGTCGACCATCTTCTCGAGCTGAGCGCGGGTCAGCTTCATGTTGATGTGCTTCGGCCCGGAGGCGTCGGCAGTGATGAAAGGCAGGTTGATGTCGGTCTGCAGGGAGGAGGACAGCTCGATCTTGGCCTTCTCAGCAGCCTCACGGATACGTTGGATAGCCATGCGGTCGCTGGACAGGTCGAGTCCAGAGGACTTCTTGAAGTCCTGCACGATGTGGCGCACGAGCTGGATGTCGAAGTCCTCACCTCCGAGGTGGGTGTCTCCGTTGGTAGATTTGACCTCGAAGACGCCGTTCTGGATCTCGAGCACGGAGATATCGAAAGTGCCACCACCGAGATCGTAGACAGCGACAACGCGGTCAGCCTCCTTCTCCAGGCCGTAGGCCAGGGCGGCAGCAGTGGGCTCGTTGACGACACGGAGAACGTTGAGACCAGAGATCTGGCCGGCATCCTTGGTGGCCTGGCGCTGGGAGTCGTTGAAGTAGGCGGGGACAGTGACGACTGCGTTCTTGACGGGCTTGCTGAGGTATGCCTCGGCAGTCTCCTTCATCTTCTGCAGGATGAAACCACCAATCTGCGAGGGCGAGTAGTTCTGGCCACGAGCGGAGACCCAGGCGTCTCCGTTGGTGTGCTGGACGATCTTGTAAGGCACCTCCTTGATGTCGCGCTGGACCTCAGGGTCGGTGAACTTTCGGCCGATGAGTCGCTTGGTGGCGAAGAGGGTGTTCTCGGGGTTAACAACGGCTTGACGCTTGGCAGCGACACCGACGAGACGCTCACCATCCTCGGTGAAAGCGACTACTGATGGCGTTGTGCGGGCACCTGGAGGCGGATGTCAGCGGGACTCGCGTCTCGACTTCTGTATGATAATAGCAGCGGTTATTCGGATGGAGGCTAAGACTAACCCTCTGAGTTCTCGATGATCTTGGGGGTCTTTCCCTCCATGATGGCCACGGCCGAGTTTGTGGTGCCGAGATCAATACCGATGACGGAGCCCTGAACCTTGCCATCTGTTGACTGGAACCGCGACAGAGCGGGAGAGGCGGTCTTGCGCAGGAGACCTGCAGAGCGAGATGCCCTGGGCAGCTATGTTTGTGCGAAAGATCGTCAGCGTCGCGAATTACGGCGGCTGTGGGAAGCACGAGACAACAGCTGGTGGGGCGCGTGAACTTACAGCTCGGGACATGCGCGAGGCGAGCATCTTGATCTAATTAAAGAAAGATATTCTACAATTCAGAAAGGCAGGAATGTAGAATGGGACGGATTGCAGCAACTAGAGAAACAGAACGTTTCTTCTGGAGGAGGTTGAGGTTGAGCGAAGGGAGACTGGGCTTGGTGGTGGGTGGTTGGGGATGGACGAGGCAGAAGTGAAAAAGAGCTCTGAAAATATTTGCCAATGGTCAAGCAAGGTAATGACGCTTGCTCTACAACCCTCCGACGCCCCACGGCCTACCTTACACAGAGAAGCTTCCCGAAAGATTTGCCTGCCAGGCCTGCCCCGACCCCAGCCGAGGCATTGGTCCGTGCTCCTCGGAAGGTGGGAGGGTACGTACCTCGCTCCGCATCTACTGTGTACAGAGAAATACTAGTAGTGTACGACGTTACAGCAGAGACCCGCCCAGGGGGAAGGGGGGGGGGGAAGAAAAAAAAAACCGCCAAGGCTCCATTGTCCAGCCAACAAAAGGAGGAGGAATTGGCTGACTGCAAACACACGAGTACAGAGGTGACTAAGCATAGATGATGGCATGGCTACCTCACGTACCAACCACAAAGATGAGCCTCAATAAATATTCGCCGTACTACTTCACGTGGCTAATAAAGTATAATAATACTCTGCTTCAGACATGATGAAGTAAATAGCCCGACCAAGCAGGCAAGCAAGAAATGGAAGGCAGGGTGAGGGATAGAGTTGCAAAAGGGGATGCATCCCACTGCATATTATACGGACTGCCACGATAATAAGCGATTGAGCCTCTGCCCAGGGTGTCTGGATGTCTGGCTGACGAGTCCAAGGTTTGAGGGGAAAAGGCTGAGAAGGTGGTGAATACTTTGCATCTACGCTACGGAGTCCACCGAGTGGGCATATCAGCCGCAGCTGCTGATACTGCCCGGCCCCCTGTCAGTGGTCGCGCCTATTCTTTATTCGGGCGGAAGGTGTTGCCGCCTCATTGACTCGCTGTGCTAGCAAATGAACGTCATTCAGATCCCTTCTTTGCCTTGCCCTTCGCCGGTGCGGATCACTCCCTCCTCGGCTTTCAACCTTGTCATCCAACCTTGTCTCGCGTCGACTCGCTCCGCAACGCTTCTCATCACCCTGTCGCCCTGGGCAAGACGGCCTGCCTATCGATTCGCCTGTCCGCCCCCAGACATCCGTCGCCCCCCTTTGACGCCGACGACCTAGCGCGAGCCTCACTCCATCTCATCTCGTCAAATCTCATCCAGCTGCTCATCTGCAATCGATCCAATCCATCACCTCCATGACTCGGCAGCCTTCGGTCTGAGCCTCGTAGTCGGCACCATGGCCGTCACGGACGATAGAATGTAATCAGTCACCACCAAGCCCTCCCATCCGCACCGCTCTCGTTCCCGGTTGCACTTGTGCGGCGTGCATCTGCCCAACCCGACCAACCCTGGCTAACGGATGCCTGCATGTAGCTATCACCCGACAGACGCCCTCATCCTCCGCAAACCCAAGCGGCACTACCGCGTCGGTCTGCGCGTCGAGTATGTTCTGGCCCATGGCGCTGTTTCGCCCCCGTCTCGTGTCCTAACTTGTTTGTCTTAGACACTGGCAGCTGCGCTCTCAGATCGGCCTGTCCTCGCCGCGCCACATCTACTACCCCGGCGGAAATGAAAACAACCAGATCCATCGGCTCGACACTACGTCCCACGAGAGCGAAACAATCAAGATCCTCAACTTTGCGCCCCGATGCCTTGTGGCAAAGTATGGTTGGATATGCGCCGGCGGTGAGAGCGGCGAGTTCGTGTCTGTACAGGTGGACGATGAGAGCCCAGGGGCCAGCACCGCCGAAAGGGACCTCTTCTCGAGGTACCGCCGATCTCCGGGCAACAACACCTCCGCCGACCAAGAACACTGGCTCGATGCCTTCCACGATCATATCCGTGCCGGCTCGCCCGACGAGCGACTGCGACTGGGCCTCGACCCGACCTCCAACACCGGGAGCGACGAGTCCCTGCCACCCCTGATCCCCACCAGCCCCAGGACCCAGCCGAGTTCCGATAAGAGCCTGCATGCTCGGTCCAAGACGTTTGGCAGGGACCGCGTGAATTGCATCACGCTGTGGACCCCACAGGTCTCCAAGGTTGGCCTCTTTGACGGCGCATACTCTACGCCCGTGGCAGTTCTTGCAAATAACGACAAGCACGTCACGGTGGTCGGGTTGCAGGAGCAGGAGGCGGTGGACGAGCTGACCTATCCTGACTGTGTCAACCGCGCCCTGATCTCACCGGACGGCCGCCTGCTTGCCGCTGTCTGCGACGACCCTTACCTATATGTCCACGAGAGGGTGGCAAGGCAGAACGTTTGCCCCGGGCTGTTCACGCGCAAGGAGGATTACGAGTGGAGATTATGCGCAAAGATAGCGCTTAAGAGCCAGCGAAAAGAGGACCGCTCCGACCAGCGAGGTAGTTTCGCCGCCTGCTTCTCGAACACGGGGCGATTCCTTGCTGTCGGAACCCAGTACGGCGTCATTTCCGTCTTCGACACGCCCTCATTCATTGAGCCAGGAAGCGATCCCCTCATCACTGCCTTTACCTCGTCGAGAGCGAAAGACGATGTGGGCGCTGTCCGTGACATGGCCTTCTGTCCGGGACCGTTCGATCTGCTGGCATGGACAGAACACCGGGGTCGCGTCGGCGTTGCGGACGTCCGAAGCAATTACGTTTCGCGGCAGATGCTGAATCTGAACGACCACGAGGGATTCGAGCAGATCATGATCACAGAGAGGGGCTCGATCGACCCGCGACTGCTGGAGCGCAACGACAGCGGGGAGCTTAGCTACTCTAGCATCTCAACTGCGGAGAACCGACGGGCGGCCCAAAGGCAAGCCGCCGACTACCACCTACCCCTGACCCCGGACGAGACCATGGTTATAGAAGCGCTCCAGGAGCACCGCAGGCGCAGGGAGCAGGCGGCTGCCCGGAACAACGCCTCGTCGGGCTCCAACATGTCGAGGCTGATGGAGCGGCTACACAGCAACCGACAGCAGCGCGAGAATGCTACCGCACTTGCCCTTAATGAATCCAGCTCCAGACTCCGCCCTGAGGCAAGTAACTCCCGCCGAGTAGGCGACATCTTGAGCGACATCCAAAGCCAGCGCGACCGTCTCCGGGATCAATCTGACCGTCTTCGCGAGCAGTCTGAGCGAGCACGAGCCCGCCGTCTTGCCGTCGACGAGGCAGAGCGGCACCGGCTGTCTGGCGGCTCGATCCGGGCCCTGCGCGCGCCACTCGTGCTCCCGCAGAACGGCGAGTCGCCACGCCAGGTTTACATCAACAACTCGTACACGGACCTCGAGACGCTGTACCAGTCTGCGTTCGAGGGCGGGGCCGGCGGGGCCGCGTCCGGGGACGGGCCCTACGAGCCCGGCCAGGGCGAGTCGACGGGCAACAGGACGAGGGACTACCTCTCGGTGTGGAGCAATATGCTGAGGGACAGGGACGCCGAGGGCGAGCCGACAAGCCGGCTTGGGCGGGCCCGGCTGGACCGGCTGGTCCACATCCCCGCCGGCGGCCGAGTGGACCGGGAGGACGACGACACTGCCGGGCTGGCGTGGAGCGAGGACGGCCGTACCTTGTGAGTGACAACCAAAGTCGAGATTGTGAGACGGCCTGCTAAATGTACCATGACAGAATCATTGGTGCCGTGGATGGTATATACGAGTTCCACGTCGACCTGTTCAGCAGGAGGGTCTTCCCAAACATGGAGATGCGATGAGAGGGCGAGAGGGGGCGCGTGAGAGCCAGTGGGGCCAGCAAGACAAGGACAGCCTCACGAGTATGCGTGGGCCTGGTGTATATTTCCCCTTGGCCAGGGAACTTGAAGCTCTTGTATGGATTTGCTCTTTTGCAAACGAGACCATTGGCGGTTGCATCGGCGTTGGGTCAACGGGGGGATGCTAGCAGCATGGCATTTGGAAATCCCTCGTGTCTATAGGCGTTGTTTCGGTTTTCTTGTCTCTGCTGCCTTGTTGTTGTTCTGCTCTTCTTTCTGATTACTGCTGGAAACCCCGCCCGAAGGTACTGCATGTTGTTATCAAATATCAGCCCGACCCCAGCCGATGGCGCACGCCTTTGCGGGGAGGGGGCGCACGCAGCACCTTGCCTTGTTTTTACGCCGTTGCTCTTCTCTTACCTATGACCAGGTTACCAGTGTGGTCGCAGGCATGGGCCTTGCGGCCAGAAAGAAGAAAAAGTACACAGTCACCCTTATACTTGATTATCTGCTTACCTTGCTTGCGCACATGGGCTCGTTGTTTCGCGGGGGGCAAAGTGACCGTATCCGCATCTGCTGCCCGAGACCCTATTGTCCATGCGTACAGGTCAGATTGACAATTGGCCAGTAGAGCAGGTTGGGTTCGACGGTCACATTCTCAGATTATTTATGTGGTTGCCTCGAACGAGGAGGCCTTTGCTCGCGGATGAGAACAGTCGCCACGAGGGTGCATGATGCCACCACAAGAAATCCCCCAGAGTATATCTGTTGTGGCGGTACCAAAGCCTGGTAATATGAGAAGGCCGTCCAACGGGGCTCACCTCGCACTTCCTAGACCAACAGGACGCAGTCGTTCCCACCATGTCCATCCGCCCGACTGTCCTTGAACCCCTGCCTGTTGCTGGTGTCATGCAGCAACATAGCCCATCCGTGCATCACATATACACCCACACTCACCGATACAGCAGCCCCTCGACCATCTCCCCAATAGCCAGCGCGCTCGTCAGCCCGGGGCTCTCGATGCCAAGCAGGTTCACCCAGCCCTCGTACCCCGGCTCGCGCCTCACCACAAAGTCGCTGAACCCCCGCGGCGCAAGCTTGGGCCTGATGCCCGCGTAGTCGGGCGCCAGCGCGGCCGCGTCCAGGCCGGGGAGGTAGCTCCGGATGGCCTCGGCGGCGGCGGCCAGGCGCGCGGGCCCGCCGGAGGGGGCCAGGTCGCCGGGCGAGCCGACCCACTCGACGTCCGGGCCGAAGCGCACCCGCCCCGCCATGTCGAGCGTGAGGTGCGTGCCCAGCCCGCCGGCGCCGGGCTCGGGCGCCGGGTAGACGAGCGTGCCGACGCGCGGCGCCGGCGCCCCCAGCACGAGAAGTAGTTGCCCTTGGCGTAGTACGTCCGCAGCGGGCGCCGCCCCGGGCGCCACCACCGATGTTGTGCACGTCGCAGGCGCCCAGCCCCGCCGCGTTGACGAGCACGTCGGCCGTGACGGCGCGGCCTCGCCCGCGCCGCGTCGCGCACC